>CM031598.1:46030507-46102965 GCA_018398815.1 Conus ventricosus | reverse complement strand
TGTCGTGCATTAAATCGTCGTTACTTCACACTTTGTTTTGTGTGCTCTTCTGCTTTTTTGTCGTGTTTCAGTAACGCGCAGTTTGTTTCATTTGCCGTTCATACTAATTAAGGTTATCAATGAATTATTATCAGTCTCAGATCTCTCTCTTGAGTGTAATCAAAATTTTGTAATGAGTGATTGAAAATATATTTGATTTATTTTTTGCATCAAGAAATGTGAATGTTTGCTCTTTACATAAATACAAAGCTGTGACTGATGATTGTGTCACTGAGAATAAGGTTATGATGAATGTGTATTTGCATTAAACAAGGAATTCAGTGGTGGTGTATATGGTTAGGGGTTTTTGTTTGTTTGTTTACAATTGCAATACCCCTCTCAGAATCAGCAGTGGTTTGATCTGATATAACATTAGATTCATATTGTTTCACACATTTTCTTCTCTGTGTGTGTGTGCATGTGTGTGCGTGCTTGCATGTGTGCGTGTGTGTGTGTGTGTGTGTGTGTGTGTGTGTGTGTGTGTGTGTGTGTGTTGTCCTACAAGCGATTTTCTGTGCAGAGTGTGTGTGTGTGTGTGTGTGTGTGTGTGCGTGTGTTGTCCTACAAGCGATTTTCTGTGCAGAGATATACAGCTTATAAGGCTTAATATCAACCCACATTTCATTGACAGGGCTGGACAGATGGAGTAAAACAAGAACTAGTTCTACAGCTGAGTAAAAAACAATGACAATATTTGTTGTTAGACATGAAAGCATACTGAAAATACATTGTGAGGGCTAGGAATTACCACTGAACGCATGCATGCATGCATGCACGCACGCACACACACATACACACAGAATTTCATAAGACGGAATATTCTAATGTAAGAGTAAGAAATAATATTATTATGATAAAAAATTTTTTATCACTAACATTTATTCAACAGGTTTCATTATTTGGTTCAGTATGGTCATTTTACTTCTGATAAATGGTTCATTTTATTAATGTTTTTTGTTGCTGATTTTCAGAGAGAGAGAGAGAGAAAGACACAGAGAGAGAGAGAATGAATGAATGAATGAATGAATGAGGAGAACACAAAAAATCCATCTTTCACAATATTCACCAACTGTCAGATAAACCAAGACATGTCATGTGTTGCACTGTTTCATTTGTTGACCTTAAGAATGTATGTTTATAACCAGAACCCAAAAGCATATGCCACTAATTCTGACTGTCATATTGGCCTAGTCTGTCCTAATCCCAAAGTGGGCTTAGCTTTAACAAACAGTTGTGTGTTCAAGTCGTTCTGATGAAATGTGATTGCCAAACCAACAAGTGTTAGTCTTGGTATTTCTATGCCAGCTCACACTCACGTGAGCATTATGGAACCTCCTGATCTGCCTGCTGCCCTGCTTCATCGCTTGTATTCTAACAATAGAGCTCCTGCAGTGCTTCTCTGTGCCTCTTCACCACCTTCGTAAGTTTTGCCAGTCACACCCATCAGTTCAGCAGATGGTCTTTACCAGCAGTTTCCAATCGTTTGCAGACATGAGTAACAGAAGAATGGGCGTGCACACTCCCAGTAGAGGTGCCAGTGTGGGATCAGGGTCTTCCCAAAGAGGAGCCAATGCAGGGACTCCCTACAGGGGATCCAGTTCAGGAACACCCAGAGAGGATCCAGCTCAGGAACACCCAACAGAGGATCCAGTTCAGGAACACCCTACAGAGGATCCAGTTCAGGAACACCCTATAGAGGATCCAGTTCAGGAACACCCCAGAGAGGATCCAGCTCAGGAACACCCTACAGAGGATCCAGTTCAGGAACACCCTACAGAGGATCCAGTTCAGGAACACCCCACAGAGGATCCAGTTCAGGAACACCCTACAGAGGATCCAGTTCAGGAACACCCTACAGAGGATCCAGTTCAGGAACACCCCACAGAGGATCCAGTTCAGGATCACCCTACAGAGGATCCAGTTCAGGAACACCCTACAGAGGATCCAGTTCAGGAACACCCCACAGAGGATCCAGTTCAGGATCACCCCACAGAGGATCCAGTTCAGGAACACCCTACAGAGGATCCAGTTCAGGATCATCCTACAGAGGACCCAGTTCAGGATCACCCTACAGCAGATCCAGTTCAAGAATTCCCAACAGAGGATCCAGTTCAGGAATACGCTACAGAGGATCCAGCTCAAGAATTCCCAACAGAGGATCCAGTTCAGGATCACCCTACAGAGGATCCAGCTCAAGAATTCCAACAGAGGATCCAGTTCAGGAACACCCTACAGAGGATCCAGTTCAGGAACACCCTACAGAGGATCCAGTTCAGGAACACCCTACAGAGGATCCAGTTCAGGAACACCCTATAGAGGATCCAGTTCAGGAACACGCCAGAGAGGATCCAGTTCAGGAACTCCAAATAGAGGACTTAATGCACACACAAACAACAATGAAGATGTGTTCAACAGGAGAACAAGTTTCAGAGTGCGTCCAAGCGACAGACGAGATTCTTCAGGAGCAAGCAACGGCAGAGCGTCCAATGCAGGTTCTGTATCCAGACCAGATAGAAGTGGAAGTGAAGGCTCTTGCACAACCACCAGAATAAGGGAATATGTCCGTGATGATACCACAGGCTGCTACAGTGCTCGGCCAATCAGAATGGGCCAGTGCCAGGGTTTGTGCACGGGGGACAGCTGCTGCCGACCTAGACATGACCGCTATCGTAACATCTTGTTTGCCTGCCATAATGGTAATCGTTATCGGAAAGTTTCCAAGGCTGGTGTACGGCGCTGTCGATGTGTTCGTTGTCCTGCTTGATCATGAATGGTGTCGTTTCGTTTGATCAGAACAAAATTTCTGAACTGCTCTTTGATTGGTGTGGTCATTTTAGTTTCACATGTGAATATTAACCCTTTGCCTGCCACACCCCTTTAAAGCACACGGAAGTGTCACGGATTTTTCCGCGATGGGGCAGTCAAGGGGTTAAATTGCTTTCTATAACTGTACAGAAAGCATTGTTTTTATGTCCATTTATTATGTGAGCTATTAGTACCTTTTAACTCTGATCTGCAGTTCAAATTTTGTGCTTTGAATTTACCCAAAAACATTCGTTTTCTCTCCAATGTCTTAAATTTGTTTTAGTGGTTGACTGTTGTATTATAGTCATTGCTATGTGGTTCTGTTGAAATAAACAGTATCTTTGTGTGTGACAAATTTGTGTGTTTTATATGCAAGATTTTTTTTTCTCGCAGTCTTAGCATTGTGATTAACAGCATCCTCAAATGTGTCCTAGGAAGGATAATGTGTTATTGTTTTGCCAGGAATGATCTTCATACATACATCCTTTGAGAGAAGTAAAAACAAGA
Source organism: Conus ventricosus (assembly GCA_018398815.1). NCBI lineage: Eukaryota > Metazoa > Mollusca > Gastropoda > Neogastropoda > Conidae > Conus > Conus ventricosus. The sequence goes on along the minus strand of CM031598.1, from coordinate 46,099,614 downwards.
TGCACAGGTGGGACTGGGACTGACTGGGAAAATAATATAATCGCAAGCAATAATCATGCGGCAGGAAGACGTAGGCAGATCAGTGGTTTCTGAATCAGAACTTCCATAAACACTACAACTGTTCAGTAAATTGACTAAGATTTTATGAAATCTTTACCATGTACACATGTGATTCTTTATACTATCCCCAGTCATTTTCTTAGTTGTGCTATTGGAATTCATGATGACAGCTTTGCTAACTGATTGTGTCATTGAAAAAACTAACACCAACAAACAGCCAAACAAACACTTTTTTTTTTCAGTGAATATATCAGTTTTGTACGTAATGAAATGTGTACCTGTTAAGTTTGATTGTTTGCTACTAGCCTGTCTTGTTTTCTGCATTGCAGCCCTGATGTGGCCCTTTGCGGTCGGCTGGGCTATAAGCAACATTATCTTATCTTATCTTTCTGCATTGTGTAGGCTTGACGGCTGTCCAGGTTGTGTCTGTGGTGACTGCCCTGGGACTTCGACTGAGATGACGACTCATCTGTTGTTAACATGGCACCCTTCATTTACACGAAGCACACAGTTTGTTAACGTTTTGGCTATTGTACTTCAAACATTCAGTGTAAGTAGGTTCTGAAAGCTTATGGAAATAGGCACACCTTTGCTGAACGCAGATCATCATGCAGTCTATGCAAATCAGCTGATAGATTCCAGCATGCCCACTGAATGTTTCCATGGAATGAACATTGATAGAAAGAGTGTGAATTTAACTGACATTAACAGGACTATTTTCATTGCAAGCACAGAGATCAGATCTCTATTGTAGGCTTGAACTCATTTATGCTTCAATGAAGTCTTTAATCTCGGTTTTCCCCCCAGGATGATGGTGACAATGAATGTTACACAAAAACTGTGGCCCTTAAAGAAGTCTAGTTTTGATTTAAGTCAGCCGAGGCAAAATTCAAACATGTTATTGAGCTCTTGAATTGATCTTTATATTGATAAATAGTGTTGCAAATGACAGACAGAAGGAGCAAGTTTGTGTGTGCAAATGTATGTTTGTGGGTGAAAGATGAGAAAGTAAATGTGAGGGTGACAGCTAAGAGAACAGGGAAACCTTCATTCTGGCTCACTTCGCCCTCAACCAGTTTTCGGGCGAAAGTGAGCCAGAATAAATTTTCCCTTTTCTCGACAATAAGACTTAAATAACCAAAAAAAAACGTTATCTACAAACTACACTGTGTGGGGGTTACCCCGTTTTCAATACTAATTTACAAAATTTTTCAGTTTTTAGTTTTGCTTAATCTATGTTTTTCTGATTTTTCAAAACATTTTTTTCACGCAAACATTCATAAAATGGTCTCTGTCTTTCATGTGAAATAACACTACGTTTTTACTGTTCCAAAAGTCTTTAAAACGATTTTAAATTTTTGACAAAAAATCCACACACTTATTCCACATGTTTCCGCTAAAAAGCTATTTTTGAAAAAGTGTTTCTCTTTTTAACTATGTCTTTTCGGCCCCGAACGTCATCATAATAAAAGTGTTTGCGTTCCTTCAAACAGTCTATAAAAACTGTTCTAAACACTCACTCATTTTATTGCTAGGATCAACTAAATATATGTCTACTGTCCATAAAAATTTCATCATGATATGCTCTGTTCCATTTAAGTGTTGGGCAGAAAATCACAATAGATCAAATTATAACGATAAACTGTTTGTAATGGGTTAGGACAAATATTTTTTTTTCCACAACCAGTTCCCCCAAAAATTAATGAACAATGGGGGGGTTTTTGTCATAAAGTTTAACGCTCCATTTTTTAAAAAAAACTTAATCTAACCCAGTTTTTGTTTTTTCAGCTCTCTGTAAAAACTTGTTCGTATAATAAAATCCTAAAAGGCCCTAAATGGTAAGTTTAACCAATTCAGTGCTGTAAGATTGTTTCTATTTAGACTAATTTTGATTTGTTGCTTTTTGTTATGACTTATATCCTCCCATTGGAAGAAGCAACAGTAATTTTAAGACTGTCAACGCTAAGTTTTGCCAGAAATTTAAAATTCCCTTTAAAAAGGCGTATTTCCCCCAAAACCCCATCCCTCTTTACATTTTTAAGACAAATTTTTAAAATTTTATTGTGAACGTTGTCCCAAATTTCTTTTCGGCATGAACTGTAATTTTGTGAAGATCTTTTAAAACCGTTTCTTCTGTGGAGGATGATGTTTTTTCCCACGGCTTTATTTCAATCTCTTTCCATAAATTTTCATCGGGCATAAGACTTACTGTAAAGGGCCAGATTTAATGCTTTTCTGAAAATTTTTTTTACGGGGAAAAAATGTAAAGGGTTTGAATTCTTTTTTTTGTCCCCCTTTTAAAAATTTGGTTCCAGTGCCAAATTGAGGCAGGGCGGGGGGAAATTTTTTTATTCATACTGGCCAACATAATTTGCCTCTAGATTTGGGAGTTGTTTGTTTAGGAAATTTTTTTTTGTCGCTAACCCTTTGCGTTTTAACACATCTTTAGTGTACTCAAAAACCCTACAAAGGCCCATCTCACCGTTCTGTTTAAAGCCAAGTCTGCAAAGGGCTTTTAATTTAAGGTTAACCCTCACAGGCGCTAAAGAAAATCCGATTTTTCTGGCCCCCGCGACTTTTTTTAGAACAAATTATTATTTTTATTTCCAAAAAAAGTGAGGGTTTTCCCTTTCCAATTTTTCCCCCCTTTGTCGCAATTTTTATATTAAATGATCCCACCCCCCCACAAATAATCTTTTAAACTGTAAATTAGGGAATTGTATAATTTCAAATCGCTATGCAGCTTTCCCCCGTGGAAAAGCTCTTAAAACAGTTGAGGGCCTTCCATCATATAAGTTTTCAACAGTGCCAGCTTCCAAATGAACATAGAGTAATGAATGTTAAAGCAAGATTGGCGGACTTTTTCCCCCCATAAAAGTTTGTTTGGTGTAATCTAAAACTATGATTGTCGCTGCAAAGCCTAACATTTTGCTAGCTCTCTATCAAAATAGTAAGCATTCTTTTAGGTTTTAAAGTAACTTGTTTTCAGATTCGCATTGTTTAAATTTGGAGTAAGTCAAATTACTCATTGCTTCTTTTAGTGAGCAAAACCCGTAATAACCATCAGGTATTGTTAACGGGGCTAACTATGGCCCCGGTTTTGTTAATTTTTTGAATCTTATTATTCTTCTCGATTCACTTATATTAAACCATACAACTTTGTAAAATATTTCATGAAGCGCAACCATTTTGGCCCCGCAATTGTTATCAATAGCATGTTCTAAAAACGAAGGACGGTCTTGGGTTGTTATTGTTACAAACATTTTTTAAACGAATAAAAATGAGTGCATTCAAATATACTGATGCAAAATATTCTGTTGGGCCGCACTACAATCTTAAAAATATAACAACTGACACCCTTGACATTTCTGTGACTCAGTCTGACACCTTTCATAAAAGGTGAGTACTCCATTGGGCAAATAATCTTAACCCACCCTATTAAAGAAGACTACATCGCAAAAGTGTGGTTCAGTCATCCGATGCAGTTTTACAGAACCAGTTAAACTTTGCCGTGTTTTGTGCATCAACTGGGTGTGGAGTGTCGTATGCTGATCATTAAATCACCCTGATCCTTTGGTGAGGTCAGTGTATAGATTTCATTTCTATTACACCTTCAGCGTATTTTGTCTGAACTGCAAGCACCATTACCAATGACAAACCGTTTAATCCATTAGCAACAGAATAGACATGAAGGCTTTTGAAAGGATCTGTAACGAATTCAATATTAATGTTAAGACAGACTTTAGACAAAAGTTGGATCTTAATCATGGCTTAGGCACCCCTTATTTTTGGGGCGTGCACAGAAAGTATAACTATGACTGGAATCCTCCTCTACACATCTTTTTCTTCAGGCACAACTGTTCACCTCGGGTCCATAGAGCAAGAGCATAAAACAGCATGGACAACATTTATCTTAGACACTTCTAAGGGCCTAACTAAAGCAGGAATAGAACGAATAAACGACTCTGTTCGTACTTAGTTTGGTGTTTGCTAGGTTCGCAAGCACAAACGAGATCGAGCATAACTGATCCTTCTACTGGCTTTGATGCACAAAAACAATACTTAGCAAATTTAGAGGACGCCATTAATTCTACAGTTGATTTACCTTCAAGTATTAAAAAGGATACCAAAATGTTTTACAATACGCAAGATCGAAAGTAGACTTGCTGTTGGCACTGGTTTATACATGCTGCCTTCTGACCTCAGGCTCCAGATAGGCACAATAATAAACTACAATAATGAAATCCTTGTGGCAGGCAATGAACAGAAGGTCGGGAAAAAACGAAATAAATTCTGAGCCAGTATATTGCAAGCAGTAAAAAAACAAGATGACCCCCCAAGAATAAGTCATCCAATCCCCGTGGCCCAAAGCCCAAAGACCGTTGAAGACCCGACTCTGTTCGTGATGACCATGAATATGAAAAGACAGCGCTTGTTCTTGGATTAACTGGCCTAGGATTACTTGGTCTTTACTTACTAAAAATTAACCCAACTATTAAGAGAGCTAATGCCCTAAGTGCTCGGCCATAAAGCCAACTACTTTGCTTGCAGTAGACAAAAGCCAGCTAACGATACTCCCTAATATACCGGTAAAGAGTCTATAGCTTTACCGGGTAATTTTTTTAATAAATCCGCAAGATGATCAAGCTGTTTTTTTACCCATGATTTTATCAGGTGGAGGCGATGGGGCGGAGGCACTGACCCAGCACCACGCCGCCTGTAATAGCCATCACCAGTGTACTTATTGCAAATCCAAGGCAGTATAACAACACTGCTAATGTGACTCCTTGCTCTCTAAACAGTGTTCGTATTCGTTCTGCTAGTGTTGTGTCTTCATATAAAATTCTTTGGATAGTTTTCTTATTCTGCTCACTTGAGTTCGTAATTGTTCTCGGTTAGTAGACAACACTCTAGTCTTGCTGATCTTTCTTGTTCAAGATCTTTTAGTCTTTGGGTTATTCTTTCTTTAATATCATGCCCTAAGTTGGCGTCATCAGCCTCAACGAGTTTTTCTTTTTCTCTTTTTATATGCTCATCTAGTCACCTAGTTTTGCTAAATTGTTTGTTAATTCGCCTCTGATGCTTCGTAAAGCATGATCAAGGGCCGCTATTTCTCGCATGGTAGCGGGGGGTCGTGTATAGATTTTAATGCTGTTTCTACTGAAAAACTGGTTTCTGCTTGCATAACTTTGTCTGCTGTTTGACATAAATCCTTGAAGTTTCCATGTTTTGTATTTGGCTATGCTGTTGTGGAGTTCTTGTGTTAGATTTTGAAGATTAGCAACTGCTCCGCTCTTAATTCGTCTAACAATGCAAGGCGATTTTTGCACGCTCGCAGGGTCTATTTCTAATCGACCCACGGCTAAAAACTTTGAATGGGTCTTTTTTAGTTTGTAAGCTGAACAAGTTGTCCTTGATCGTTTTTTCAACAAACAAATGGTCATCATTTTACTTTCAAAATCATTAGGGTCTATAAATTCGGGAGGTTCCTGACCTAAACTGGTACAATGATTATGACCTTACTTTCTGTTAATTTCACGCCGCAATGAGCTCGCTGCGTCGATGCTGTGTCAAGGTTCATTTCACTCATGTCGTCTCCAGGATCAAAAACATCATAATCCTTCTTCACCTTCAATGCCTGCCATGTTTTTAATAATTAACTTTTTATTTTTGCCTTCATAAAAATGTCACAAGCACATGGCTCGATCTTGACCCGCATTGAAGAAACTGAAAGAACCCTTTTGGCGTAAGGGAAATAAGCGGACTATTACTGTTCCAAAAAATCCATCTATCTTAATGATGCAAGATAAATTCTTACTGTCAAATTTTCCAGACCAAGGAGCAGATGACGTATTGTTCCAGGCTCTTGCGCGTCTTACTTTCAAAATAGTACTAGCCTTCAACACAGACAACACACAGGACAGTTGTCCAGAATCTGGGACGGCAATCGTTAAGAAGAAAATTTACTATTAAACTTGAGGGGCAAGAAATATTTTCTTTTTACAAACAATGCAGACATATTTTAACCTATTCTGAACATGGATAACCGGGAATGAAAGGGATATTCTTGCGATTCAAGGAATCGAAAATGAAGAAGCACTAAAACTAGAATAGCCTGCTACTAGGCCGCAGATGCTAAAACAGCAAAAAGGCTGTAGCAGTAAATTTTGCGTATGAAATCGTTTTTTTTCCATTCCCTTAGATTTTGGAGCTGTAAAAGCGCAGCCCATACTTTTCAGAGCATTAAAAAACCAATTGTCATATGAACTGAACTTTTATGAATACAAACTGTTATCGAGATCGATCAGACACCGAAGCAAATCCACAGCATTTCTGACATCTCCGTTAGAGTTTGACGTTGTAGCAACCCTAAATTAGCAAGTCTGATTGAAACAACAATATCATCAAAATTAGCAATATATTACGAAGAGTGATCATCATACCTCATATCCCAGAAGCAGGCAGACGCTATATGGAATTTTAGTTTTAGTGCTCAGCAAGAATCGCTTAAAGTATTTTATTGCTGTGGCGAAATGAAGAACCGTTCAAAAGAGGAAGTGAAAGTTTTTTAATCCTAAAATAACGAAAGTACAATGTTCGATTGAGGGTATCCTAACCAATCTACGCATAGCGGACTTAAACCTATCAAAGCATTAGATGAAATAATAAAACTGAAAGAGCGTGAGTGTAGAAATCCAACAGTTGACCTTGTGTATAAAGATTACATCTTCAACAATGTTTTAGGCTTGATGATAATATAACAACGAAATACGGTTTATGGATTGACCTAAGGTCAACCAGATGATAAACAGTTGCATGGAAGCGTGAGAACAGTGAGAGACGTAAAAACAATCCAAATTGATAAAGAAGAAGAAGCCGATAATCCGCTTAATGTCACAATTGTTTTTAAAATATATGATGCGCATCTGAATATTGAAAATAACAGATTAAAAGATATACAATCCAAATTATTTTAATTTTATAAAAAGCATGTCCTGTTCAAGGTTTATTATTCCAAATGTGCCAACAGCGCCGCCAAAAGAAGAGATAGTAGAAAACCCTAACATAAAAACCTTTAGATAAAAACATTACACAATGCAACAAAAACTAGAGCAGGACCTTTCAAAATACAGCAAAACCAAACTAAGGTATCTGCTGCCTTTAAATGCAGTTACATATGAAAAACAGGAGCATCAACTATAATTGCACTATCAGCAGGAACGAGTGTAGGTCGTCTTAGCAACAGCATAGGTGCACCCGCCCAGCTTTACCCACTGCGATTTGTCTTAGCTCTTCTTGGCCTTGTTCATTTAGTGTAAGTGCTGCTGGCAAAAAATTAAAAAACTAAAAACACCAAAAGCACACAGCTATGTTCAACTAATAACAGCTAAACTTAGCTCGTTCAAACTGACAATAAATAAAGCGCTAGTTGACTCAAACATCACGGATGAAGAATTTAGTCGTTTACAGGCCGATTTTGATGACTACAAAAGACAAAAGTTTGATCTTCAAAGAAAGGCGAGGCAAGTTTTTCTCAACAGCCAACGCCGAGCAGATAAAAAAGGAATGCTTAAAAAAAGTAAACGAAACATTAAACTCTGTTCTAAACAGCTCACATTAACAACGCCAAAGGGTGTTTTATACTTTAGTTTATGAGTCCAAGCACAAAAAGACCGTTGATATTGATTCTGATTAAGAATTTTTTTTTAATTTAAATAAATATTTTGAGTTAGAAAAGAAACTCAACATGGCTAAGATATATGAAGGACAAGACGAATTGTTTGAAGGAATGCTTGAGAGAGAGCGTTTATCAAGAGCACTGAATGATATTGATTTAGAAGTCATTGACCCAACAAACGTACAGGCAAGTGTTGTTCATGCTATTTCTCAAGTTCCAGGCAAACTAACAATAGACCCACCGGTTTAAAGTAATGTTAGCTGTTTTAATCGACTATGTAACAATAAATGAAGAAAATCTAGAAGTCTGGGTCTCGACTAAACAACAGACTATTCTTTCTCATAACGACTTAACACCCGTTGGGCAGACGAACTGCTTACACAGTTTGACGCTGCCGCTGAAGAAGCTAAAATGAGAGGCTCTGGTTGGTCAGAGGGCGAAGTCTTAGAGATCAGATTAAAACAGTCTAAGTATGCGCCGATTGTAGGCAAGGCTTACATTCCACTACCTCCAGCATTAGTTGCAAAAAAAGCAGTTCTAAACATAAAGAAATTCAGACAACAAATGTTTTATGTGGTGTGTTCTTGCAAGGCTGCATTACGCCCGCAAAAAACGCAGAGAGAGTGTCTAACTATCACCCTTACATCAATGATCTTAACTTTAGTGGGTGTCCTTTCCTGTTAGTGTAGACCAAATTGATCAGTTTGAAGAACAAAACAAACCAATAACTGTTAATGTCTACACATGGGATGAGGAAACAAATCTACAGCCGATTAAAGTGTCCAAGAACAGTCCAACGATTGGCGAGCCAGACAAAAGCCATGTTGACTTACTGCTGATGCTTTCAAACCCGCGGGGCTACCGCATTACACATTGATACGAACGATGAGTAGACTAATGAAGCATACTACAAAAGATCATGGCAAACAAGAAATTCTGCAGAAAATGTTTAACAAGAATTCCATCTGTGCAAGCCGCGAGTGAACATATAAAACATTGTAAAAGTTCTGTAGACTGTAATACAGAACTAATTACGCCCCCGCCAGGATCTAAAGTTAGTTTTAAGAACTGGGAAACGACTGCAAACGAGCCCATACGTAGTTTACGCAGACTTCGAGTCGCTTATTGTTCCTTATGAAGGGCCAGCACCACAAAAACTTCGAAAAACAGTCTTAATGAGTAATCATCAGATTTGTTCATTTGCCTTCATTATTGTTAGGTCGGATGGCGCTCATTCAACGCCAAATTATACAGAGGACCAAATGCGGCTAGAAGATTTTTACAGCGCATGCAGCAAGTGCGTAATGATTGTCTAATAATCTGAATTTACTGAAATCATGATGGCGCCAGAAGACCAACAACAGTATGCCTCAGCCACTCACTGTTGGATTTGTGGTTTAGGCCTCTCATCAGACACAGCGAATCCAACAGTAAGAGACCATGATCACATTAGCGGAAAGTTCAGAGGAGCTGCGCACAACAAATGCAATCTTCAACTAAAGTTTGAACCAAAGACATGGAAGCTGCCTGTATTCTTTCATAACTTGCGAGGTTACGACTCTCATCTTATAATGAAAGCAGTGGACAATGCCTTCAGGGTGTCATGCATTGCACAGTCATCAGAAAAGTACATGTGTTTCACTTTAAATAACATGTCTTTTTATGACTCTATGCAGCACATGATGGGATCATTAGAGTCACTGCTATGTCCTTAAAGTCCTGCCCAATAACAGAAGAATATTTTGACCCGACTCTCGTTAGAAAGGGCGTTTATCCTTATGAGTACATGAACAGTTGGGAAAGGTTGACGAAGAGACACTTCCTCCTAAAGGCGCGTTCTTTTCTAGTCTTAGAGGAAATGACATTAGTGATTCTGATTACCAACATGCTCAAGATGCATGGCAGAAGTTAGAGTGTAAAACGATGGGAGACTATCATGATTCATACTTGATGGCCGATGTATGTTTGTTGGCGGACGTCTTTGAAAACTATAGAAAGACCTGCATGAAACATTATAGCCTGGATCCCGCGCATTACATTTCTGCGCCCGGGATGAGTTGGGACGCTTTCTTAAAGTTTACTAAAGTACAGATTGATTTATTGTCTGACCTACCAATGATTCAGATGATTGAAAACGGATTGCGTGGAGGAATTAGTATGGCGTCGCATCATTATTGTAAAGCAAACAACAAATACTTGGACGACTATGATCCGAGTAAAAGGTCTAACTATCTCATGTATTTAGACGCAAACAATCTGTATGGATGGGCAATGGCGCAATCACTTCCATTACGTAACTTAAAATGTACACAGGCGGCAATCCGGAAAATATTCAAAAGGCATTAAAGTGGTTGAACATTTTTAAAAACGCCCGATCGGCATCGGGGCTATATTCTAGAAGTTGACTTAGAATATCCCAGGAACTCCATGACCTGCATAATGACTATCCATTAGCAGCAGAAAGCCTAAAGATGGCAAAAACAGAACCGCCAAACTTGTGCCTAATCTTCGGGGCAAAAAAAATTATGTCTGTCATTACAGGCTTCTACAATTTTATTTAAGACATGGTTTGAAGTTGACGGCTGTTCATCGCATAATTGCTTTTGATCAAGAACAGTTCATGAAACCATACATCATGAAGAACACTGATCTCAGAACTAAATCCACAGATGCTTCAGAAAAAGACTTTTTCAAGTTGATGAACAACAGCTGATTTGGAAAGACTATGGAGAATCCGCACAAGCGCAAAGATGTCAGATTAGTCACCAAAGAGAACGAAGCAATTAAGCTGACTTCAAAACCTAATTATCAGGACTTTAAAAGATTTCATGATCAGCTTTTTGGTATAATGATGAAAAAAAAGAAAGTCAAATTGGACAAACCTGTTTTTATTGGGTTTACTGTTTTAGAATTATCAAAGCTTTTAATGTTAGAGTTTCTTTATGACTACTTTAAGCCCTTGTATCCAGAGTCCAGAGTACTTTACACAGATACAGATAGTTTTGTTATAGATATCCCTACTGAAGACATCTATAAAGACATGGAAATGGAAGTGGCTAAAGGGCATGCAGGATGGTATGATACATCTGATTACCCTAAAGACTCGCCTTTGCATTCATCCGTTAATAAAAAGTTTTAGGAAAGATAAGGATGAATTATCTGGAAGGGTGATTAAGGAGTTTATTGGTTTAAGGTCGAAAATGTAACAGTATTTCGAGCCAGAAGGAAACCATTAAGAAAGCAAAAGGAATATCTCGCAGTGTTGTGCAGTCAAACATATCGCATGACAACTACAAAGAAGCATTGTTTGGCAATAAGACTTTTCATCATGACAACGTAAAACTACGATCTAATCTACATGAGATCAACACAACTGTTGTAACAAAGAAGTCGTTAGATAGAACAAACACAAAACGTGTGTTTGTTAATCCAGAGTTTTCATATGCAATCGGGCACTGGAGAACCGTAAATTAATTAAAGCGGAACTGTGTCTGGTGGGATTATCTGCAGTTCTTCCTTCACAAAAGATCTTTGAGGAGCTGGTTGTTTTGTTGTGTCAGTTTCTCGAAAATAATACACGGGCGGATTCATCTTTACAATTCTTTTTATTTCATATGGATCAATACTCCAAATTGGATCGGTTGCCCTGATGCGAGTGTCCCCTTCTGCTCCCCCGGTAAATAAAGGTACCTTACTTTCAATCCAAATGGTAATAGTTTGCCGGATGAAGACTCTCCTTCAGCAACATTTATTGTTTTTCTTTTGATTGCTTGTACTGCTTTAGCCCATTAAATTCTTCATTATTCATTGCGCGCAAAAAATGAGGGCATCTTCTAACCCATTCTGTGTTGCGAGAATTGGCAATCAGCTCTCTGTGATACTGGTAGGAGAAAAGTCTTTCGCTAACTGTTTGTTAAAAATTTTCAACTAAAGCCTGTGATCTGTGAACTCCCGGAATGCCTCTTCTAATAGTAACTCTGTGTTTTAACAATAAATGATTCACTTGGCCTTTAAATTCTTTTCCATCAACGACTTGAATCATGCGGGGGAAAGTTAGTGGGCCTCGTTGGTATATCAGTTGTATAGCAACAGCAACAGCAGAAGCACCTTTGTGTTTAATGGTTCTGCATCTTTGTATCTTGAAGCTACGTCAATGACTGTAAGTGCGTACTTAAATCTTTTTCGTCTAATCGTATCAGAGGGTAAATATAGAAGGTCCATTTGATGGGTGTCGTTCGGTATGTGTTCACAAAGTGTGGTCCTGTATTCGTTGGGTGCAGGTAAATAAATTTGCCAAATCGCTTGTTTAGATAACCATTCTTTTGCTGTTGTTCACTGACTCTGCCGCTTGGCTTAGCTTTGTATGTTGATACCCTTCCAATATCCTTTGGGCGAATAATAGATTTTGTTCATTTTTTATTCAGCCAATATTATGTGCAACAAAATACACGACGGTCATACCAACGACAATAAACCCGATTTCTTGCATCTTTTGTTTTTCTGATGGATGATAAAAGTCGCTGAATTTTGGTGGGGGCAATGTCTGGATTGGTTTGCCTGTTACTAGATAATATTGTTTTATTGCTTGATCAACATCTTTAAATGTGTAAGCTGCATGCCCCTGTTTTTTCAGTTCGTCGTTAATAAAATCTAACTGCTCAATTCTCTGCTTTTCATATGCAGCTTGTGCTGCGGCTAGTTGCTCCATAGCTATGTTATGTCTTTTTTTCTCGCCGTCATCCCGCAGTTTACTAAATGCGTAATTACTTCCGCTAAAAGCAAGCGCATTAACCACAGCACCACCTATCATCATTACGAGTGAAGCCATTTTTTATAAATGTATTTTTTTCTTACATATTTATACTGTCTGGAATTATTCCTTGCTTAACTAGAAAATCTTTCGTAGCAAACGAAGCTGCAATGATAGCAATTAGCTTTGCTGAATCCTCAAAGTCTAGTTTGCCAAGATCTGCCGGTTAGTTAGTTAGTTAGTTAGTGTTTATAGGTCCAGCGGACTACTAGGAGCCAAATCAGGACCTCAGATCTGCCGGTTTTAATTCTTAACAAGCTTTTACCAAGCATTGTGTATCCTACACTTAACCCCCCAATAACAGCAGAATGGTATACAAGGTTAGCAACAGTTTTTTTCGGTGCTCATTTTAGAAAATAAAATAATTATAATTTAATAAAAAACATGAACAGTTGATGATCTACTACAGCTACAAGGCAGCCTAAACCTTCCTGAACTTATGAATGACCAAGTTGATGATCAAGCTATTATGCCCAAAAAGGAGAGCTGTATTCTTTGGCAGCATGTGGAAAACAAAACAGTTCCTCGGAACTGAATTCAGCATAGAACAGATTCAACAGATGTCCCCAACAAGACATTATAAAGTATCATAACAGGTATGAAGCGCAGCTGGGGTCTAGAATGGTGAAAAGTGTGGGGCAAACGGTTCTAGTTTGTACACTAAACTAGTCAGTAGATTTGCTCCCATTGATTCTGAACAAGATCTTACGTATGATTTAACGCAAGATCCAGTTTTAACAAAGTCATTAGAGTCTCTAGGATGTGATCTATACTACGATTTGGAACATTGTTATCGCCATTAATCATGGGATTAATAACTTTTAATCATATAGATTTTGTTTCCCTTCAAAATGAACGAGCTGGAAAATCATCAGAACCAAGAAACATTGAATCAGGTGAGAAAGTAACCAAGCCAGAAAATCAGCAGAATCAGAAAAACACTGAATCAGGGGGGACCAGTGAAAAGCATCCTGGGCGTGTTAAAGCAGGAAAAAAATTAGCAGAGTGGAACAGACAAAAAAAATTAATGTTACAGAATATAACTCATCATGAAAACATAACACCGCCAACGCCAGAACAAGTTGATTCAATGCCGGCTATAAAAACTCCATGCGATTCGAGGGCCCCAAAGTCTTCATGGTATATTGAACTTAAAACTGTTGCCATTTTTGGCGCCCTGCTGCTGTGGGGGACGGTTTATTACGGTTATAAAATATATAAACAATGGCGGCCGAAACAAAAGCAATCAAAAAAATCTGAACCGCTAAATACAAAAAACAACAGCACGCCAGCACCGCTAATAACAAAAGATCATTTTGATCCATTTCAGATGGAATAATATTTTAAGAACTTAATTTAAATTTTTTAAATAAAAATAGATCATGGCGTATTATAAAATGATGAAGTCAATAAATAAAGACATGGAGTCTATAAAAGACATTTCCATAGACCAGAATTGTAATCAATGCGGTTGCTTAGGATGTAAGAACTTCATTAAGATCTATGCTGACCGATCTTGCGCAGAAAACGCTGAGCAAGATATTCTCAACGATGACGCGTTTTTTGAGGCGTGTGTGTACTATATTAGACATCTACTATTAAGATAAAAACATAGATTGTATTTTGATAATTTATAAGATAACTTGAATAAGAACTTGTTGTACTTAGAGGATGACTTAGTTTATGATCTTAGGTTAACTTGGGTAAGAACTTGAGGGTGACTTGGGGATGACTTGTGGATGACTTGAGGATGACTTAAGTAAGAACTTGTGAATGACTTGAGGATGACTTGTGAATGACTTGAGGATGACTTAAGTAAGAACTTGTGAATGACTTGAGGATGACTTGTGAATGACTTGAGGATGACTTGAGATGACTTGTGAATGACTTGAGAACAACTTGAGCTAAGAACTGTGGATGACTTGAGTGTGCATGCGTGGGGTGGGGTGGGGGTCGTGCGTGCGTGGGGTGGGGGTGGGGGTGCGTGCGTGGGGTGGGACAAAACACAAACAACAAACACACAACAAACAAACACACAACAAACACAAACAAACAAACAAACAAAACACAAACAAACAAACAATAGATAGGACAGTGCTTGTGGGAAAGTGAAGGGGGAATGTCACTAGACCACACTGCGCCGACCACGTCAGCGGTAGGCCTGCTGTGGTCTTACAGTCGCACGTTAGAGAGGGCTTTGTAGGTCAATCAGGCGAAGCCGCCTGATTGGCCTAGTTTTGCAAAACCGTTACTATTTTTAAGTCCACGTCATGTGTTTGTGGCGTTCACTGAGAGCCTTGCAGAGCAGTTGTCGGAGGGCAGTTAGCGAACAGTGCTACGCCCACTATAATTAGCCAGTAACAACAACCAGCCCTGTCTGGGCCCAGCCCGAGTCGTGTTCCGCGTCGTCTGCTTTGCCGTTGTGCCACGAACACCACAAGGCGGAGAAGTTTTCTGAACTACTGGTAGTACACCTGTCACTGAACATTTGGAACTTTTTGAATAATCATTTCTTCAAAAGTTAAAAGCTTTTCAAAGTTACTCTAATTAAATAAAATTAAATAATTGTTGAAGAAACAAAAACAAAATGCTCCTTTTGGCTTTGAGGGAGGAGAACAAGGCTCGCTACTCAATTTATTTCTCAAAAACTTTGCCATGGCCTCATGATAACAATGTATTTTTCCACAAGTATCGCCTGTTGATCAGAAGTTTTCCTTGCGAAAATAACATTTCATCCATTTCTTGAGTAATATTAGTGTCACTTCCAGCACTGACAGAAGGCATTGAAACATCACTTCCATGACTCGCCATGTTTTTAACACACACAATTTCTAATGCTCGCCACACCAGCATACAACCGCACAGCCCACCGGTCGAATGTAAAATGGCGGCGGCTGTGTATGGTGGGCACAACACAAAGTGCCACGTGATTTAAGCTCAGCACTTGATTTGATAAGAGGCTTATGTGCAGTAAACATGACTAGAACTGGCAAGCCCGCCCCGTGGCTAATTACAAGCACCACAGAAGCCGCACGACCACTGTACCTGATACGCCCTGCCACAATCCACTGTAATTAGGCCTGCGTACACAGTGTCTCGGCCAAGCCATACATAATTTCTAGATTTAAGCAGGATTTTTACTTTATGTTTGTTCAGTATGTTTGTTGTAGATAATCGTTATTTTTTTTGGTTATTAAAGTCTTACTTTGTCAAAAATCTGAAAAGTTTAGTAAATTAGTATTGAAAACGGATAATCCTACACAGTATGTATGTTTGTAGATAATCGTATTTTTTGGTTATTAAAGTCTTGCTTATCAGAGAACAGGGAAACCTTTATTCTGGCTCACTTTCGCCCGAAAACTGGTTGAGGCGAAAGTGAGCCAGATGAAGGTTTCCCTGTTCTCTCAGCTATCAATGGCGCTTTGCAGGTGGCTGGGCTAGAAGTGACATGAATGGAACCCAGTGTGTAAATGTCAGCGTGGATGAGCATGCTTACGCCTTCCTGTTTTAGGCATAGTGTAAGTGCCTGTGTTTTATAGCATGAATGCAAAAGCTGTCAGGGAACTATCAAAGCTTGAACAAAATTAGGATCTTGTGTGTGTCTGTGTTTTACGGATGAGTGCAAAACCTGTCAAGTATCTGTTGAAGTATACCCAAAATTGTAAACATTGTAATATCTTGTTATACACCCTGTCACAAACTGGTTCAGCCGTGAGTTTGATATTGTTCTTTACATACATTTTCACTAATCTTATACCTTTGCTACAATAAAAACGTGTTGTTCTGCGAAGTGTTTGTGAATCTATTGTTTTAATAAGAGAAGAGAATGCGTTTGTTCTGAAATTAAACATATTTTGTGATGCGTTTTGGATGGATCAGCTGCAGACAATCAGTTGTTGACCCTCCTCTTCATGGTGATTGCTTTGGTGCGTTTCGCACAAGGTCACTTTAGAACTTCCACTGCACCTGCTAATGGTAGTCATGCACTAATGACATATTTATTTCATTGCTGTACAAGAAACGGTACTTTCAACAGGATGAAAACAGTACATGTAGAGAGTGTCTGTGTGTGAGCAATGATACGCTTGATCACACTTGCCAAATATTGTCTGCAGGAGAAATCCTACATTCCTGGTCAGTATGGTGAAGCAATTCTGTGTGCCATGCACAACACTGTGCCCAAGATTATCCTGCGCAGTGAAGTGTAAGAGTGGCTGATAAAAAAACAAATATGTGTAAGCAGTCAAGGGCAGAGTCATCCATCCATCACCTAAGACCGTGTTGATGTTTGACTTTTTGTTTATTTCAGTTCCTCAGTCAATCAAAACCAAACCAACCTACCAACCAACCTCAGGACAGGGTGTTGACACACACCCGAAAAAAAAAGGAAGAACTCAAGAGCATCCATGGAGCCCAGCAAGGTCCAACAGGACCAGTGGACTACGTAGGGAAACGCGCTCTGAAGAAATCTCAGCTGGAGTGACATAGGCTCCTCTCAGGAGCAGCTGCATCCTCAGTCGGATCTGTTCATGACCTCATGCCCTCGAAATTAAGCTTGGAGATATCAGCTGACTGCTTGTCCACTCTGCCAGGGCGAACGAACAGTGGAACAGGATACTGAGTTCATGTAAAGCTCCGCTGACCCCGGTAGGCACACATATCACACACACACACGGGCACGCACGCACACACACACACACACACACACACACACACACACACAACACACACACACAACTATTGAAGCGCCAAGACCTTGCTTAGGACTCGACTATGTATACAGACAAACACAATTAGATTTGTCTGCAAATTGGTATTTTTTTCTGAAAGACGATTCTGATTCCCCTTTTTTCTCTCATATGCCCATCAAGATACATGCCAGGTGGTACCAAACAGATAGAACAAAATCAAAGAATGGCACTAGAACAACATTAAAAAATGGTACTATTTTCGGAATGCCATCTGGCACCAAATAGCACCTGTACGGGTGAGCTCTACATCACCCTAAAGCATCATCTCGACACTGTCGTGGTCACTACGTGTATGTGCTCAGTGTGTGTGTGGTGTGTGTGTGTGTGTGTGTGTGTATGCATGCATGTGCATGTGTGTACGCATAAGCGCGAGCGCATGCCAACACACACACACACAACACACACACACACACACACACACCACACACACACACTTGTGTGTGTATATATGTGTGCGTGCGTGTGTGCCTGCAGGTGCCTTTATTGTTTGTAGGAAATGACTGTTGAGAAGACGACTCAGTTACAAGAACAATAACAAGAACAACTTAACAATTACAACTACACACATACACACGCCCTCACCATGGTCCCTTACTTTGTCGTAGTGGTGGGACTTGTGTGCTTTTACGATCCCGAGAGCTATGCCAGATAGGTGCAACCATACTGGACAGGTCAAGGGGGAGAAGCCAGACGAAATTTGGACCACTCTCCTAGAGGATAATAGGTTTGCGCAGGGTTAACTGCCCGGCCTGTAAAAAAAAGCTAGTTACAGAAACGTCCACGATAAACTTGTCTACTTTGCATGTCCTGGGAGAGGAAGACAATCTAGCCAGATTGCGTATGAAGCGTCGCAGTGAAAGCCGAAAGGAAGCTGCTTCGCCGAGGACTCTTCTGTCACCCAAGACAACTACCCGATCGGCACATGGAACGTTCGGACCATGTACGAGGCTGGGAAAACTGCACAGGTTGCAGCAGAGATGCAGCAGTACAACCTTGCTGTGTTAGGCTTGTGTGAGACCAGATGGATCCAATCAGGATTGATACGGCTTGGCACTGGGAGACCTTGATCTACTCAGGGCATGAAGAAGAGAGAGCTCCACACACCCAGGGGGTCGGGCTTATGCTCTCCAGGCAGGCTGCGGCAGCACTGATGGAGTGGACCGCTGTGTCACCACGTATCATCACCGCAAGAATTCTACACCAAAGTGCGGAAAACACTCATGTGCAATGCTACGCACCCACCAATGATGCAGACAAGCAGTTGAAAGAAGACTTCTACGAGAAACTACAATCCACCATCAACCAGAAGAAGAAAGGAGATCTACTGATCTTGATGGGTGACATCAATGCCAAGATCGGAAATGACAATAGTGATAGGGAACAAAGCATGGGAAAGGAAGGCCTTGGAGACATGAATGAAAACGGAGAGCTGTTCTGTGACTTCTGTGTCTTCAATGGATTGACTGTTGGGGTAGTTTGTTCCTCACAAGACCATCCACAAAGCTACCTGGGTTTCACCGGACAGCCACACAGAAAACCAGATTGACCACATTTGTATCAGCAACAGCTTTAGGAGGTCACTACTGGATGTCAGAGCAATGAGAGGGGCAGATGTTGGATCGGACCATCACCTGTTGTGGGGAAGTTCAAGTTCAAGCTGAAGAGACATGCCAGGAAGACCAACAAGCCAGGGAACAGATTCAACGTGGACATGCTAAAGACCTGCAGACAAAAGACAGCTTCAATGTGGAACTTTCCAACAGATTTGACACATTAGCATCCCTTGTCGATGAAGAGTCCATCAGTAGAACAGTTCTGGGAACAATCAAAGACAGTGCTTAGCGAAACATGTGAGAAGATTCTGGGAAAGAAGACAAGAGTCCACAAGCCCTGGATGTCAGCAGAGACACTGAGGAAAGTGAAAGAGAGAAAAGATAGGAAAGCAACAGTCAACATAAGCAAGACCAGAGCAAGTAAGGCAGAGGCACAGAAACTGCACACAGAAGCACACAAAGAAGTGAAGAGAAGCATAAGACAGGACAGAGAAGCTATGCAGAGAACCTGGCAGAAGAAGCAGAAAAAGCAGCCGACAGAAGAACATGAAGGAGCTGTATGACATAACACGGAAGTTAGCAGGGAGTCGACGAGTGACAGAGGCACCTGTGAAGGACAAGGACGGGAACACACTCACCAACCCAGATGCCCAGTTGGCACCGCTGAGAAAGAACACTTCCAGGAGCTCCTCAACCGCCAGCACCACCAGATCCATCCAGACATACCACCCTCCAGACACCACTAGACATCAACACCAACCCCCCTACCAAGGAAGAGATCCGGAGGCCATCCGACACCTCAAGAACAACAAAGCACCAGGCCCTGACAATATCCCACCAGAAAGCAATCAAAACTGGCAGCGAAGCAACCATCAATATGCTTCATGAACTCTTCAAGAAAGTTTGGGAGACCGAAGAACTACCCCAAGACTGGAAGCACGGACACCTTATTAAGCTCCCTAAGAAAGGAAACCTAAAGGAGTGCAAGAACGAAGAGGCATTACACTGCTCAGCATCCCCGGGAAGGTCTTCAACAGAATCATCCTCAAGCGGCTGAAAGACAACATCGACAAGAGGCTGAGAAAAGAACAGGCTGGATTCCGCAGTGAAAGATCATGCACAGACCAGATAGCTGCTCTCCGTATCATCATCGAGCAGTCACTGGAATGGAACTCGCCCCTGTATGTCACCTTCGTCGACTTCGAGAAGGCCTTTGATAGCATCGACAGACAACCCTCCTGGAAGCTTCTTTCCCACCATGGCGTACCAGAGAAGTTCATCAACCTCATCCGAGCAGCATATGAACCATCAACATGCCAAGTGGTACACGGTGGATCCCTGACGGAACCATTTGACATCTTGAGCGGCGTTCGCCAGGGCTGCCTGCTCTCACCGTTCCTGTTCCTGATTGCCATTGACTGGATCATGGAAAGAACGATACAAGACCATCAACGAGGCATCCAGTGGACCCTGACCTCCCAGCTGGAAGACATTGACTTTGCCGATGATGTTGCCCTCCTGTCCCACCGTCACAGCCACATGCAGGAGAAAACCGCTGCCCTGGACAGTACTGCCGCACGAACAGGACTGAAGATCAGTAGGCAAAAACCAGGGAGATAGGATCAATGAGGCCAACGACAACAATATTGTACTCAACAGAGAAGACCTAGAGAACGTCGACAGCTTCACATACCTCGGCAGCATTGTCAGCAAGGACGGGGCACAGACAAAGACATCCAAACAAGAATAGGCAAGGTATCCGCAGCTTTCAAGATGCTCCGACCTGTCTGGACCTCACACACCATCTCTGCAAAAACCAAGATCCGCATCTTCAACACAAATGTGAAGTCTGTGCTTCCTCTATGCCTGTGAAACGTGGCGCACCACCAAGCCATCGACACACCGCCTGCAGACCTTTGTGAACAGATGCTTGAGGTACATCTATCGCATCAGGTGGCAGGACATGGTCACAAATGAAGACTTGTGGAGAGAGCCGGACAAGAGCCCATTGAAGATCAAATTAAGCGCAGGAAGTGGGGCTGGCTTGGCCATACCCTCAGAAAACCAGCACCCAGCGTTGTCCGCCATGCCTTGCGATGGAACCCACAGGGAAGACGCAAGAGAGGCCGACACGCACCACCTGGAGAAGATCAACGAGGTGGAGACAACTCGACTGGGCTATTCCTGGGCCAGCTGGAAGTCGCCGCCCGGGACAGGCAGAGATGGAAAAGGCTCGTGGATGACCTATGCTCCACTAGGAGCCAACGGAATAAGAAGAAAGACATACACACGCACACACACACGTGTGCACACACACATGCACGCACACATACATACATAACAATAACAACCCCCCCCCACACACACACACACACACACACACACACACATTCACGCGTACGCATGCACGTGTGCGCGTGCACACACACACACACACACACACACACACACACACACACACACACACACACACACACACACACGCACACACACACACAC
Source organism: Conus ventricosus (assembly GCA_018398815.1). NCBI lineage: Eukaryota > Metazoa > Mollusca > Gastropoda > Neogastropoda > Conidae > Conus > Conus ventricosus. The sequence continues at coordinate 46,078,263 of CM031598.1, read as the reverse complement.
ACCAACGCATACACTCTTACATCTGTGGACTCTGCAATTTACACACAGATGAACACCCATCGACGCCCACACGTATACAGTATGCACTGGGGTCCCTGAGAGATTCAAAGTCTTATCTCAGTTGACATGTGCTTGATCGTTTGTGTCTGTATTTGAAAAGCCCAGTATGAGTTTGCCCCAGTCTCTAGGAATCTTCGCAGCGTTGGCCTTGAGATGATTCCAATGTTTGGTTGGTTGGTTATGTTTCTTGCTCTTCTTTTAAGTCTGGATGTGCAGCCACTTCCTCTCTTGATGTTAAGATATGAAAGATGGTCTATGGCATAGTGGCTTTGCTCTTGTTTGTTTAGGTGATTCTTTAGATTTCTTTTCACATCAGATCGGCCAGTTCTTATTGTTTCCTTGCCTGCCAGCGTGTCCGCTCTCTCATTTACTTTAACCCCTGCATGTCCAGATCAGTACATCCACATGAGTCTCTCCAATTGAAGGTTGCACATTACTTCATGTCAAGCAGGGCTTCCCGTTCCATTCCACCTTTTGAAGTTGGTTCATGGAGTCAGTCATTATCATGGCTTGTTGAGTTTTAACTGGCCTGTGGAAGAAAACCAATGGAGTACTTGTGTAACTGCTTCTATCACCATTGTTAGACCCGAAGTTGTGAAATTGTACGCGCTATTGTCTTCCTCGATAGTTCGGTAATTTTGCTTCAATGTGTATCACCAGCCTGACTTACCTTTGGTGAAAGAACCGTCAGTGTGTATAACAGTATCATCTTTGTGCCAAGATTTTCAACCTGCATCGGAATTTCTACGTTCGTTTTGCCTTCCGGTCATTCTCGACGGTGTCTTCCAAGTCTGGGACGACTACTACATGTCTGTCAGAAGCAGCGATTTTCTGTCCTGAACTGGGAGTACTTCTTCGGCAAAAGACTCCACACACACTCACACGCGAGCTCACACACACAAACACACACACACACACGCACGCACGCACGCACACACACACACGCACGCACGCACGCGCGTGCGCGCGTGTTTTGACTTTGTAAATCGCACAGTAGAATGAGAATGATTATCGTCAGGCCTTAAGGGTAACTTAGGAGTGATTATAGATAGTCGTCTCAAATGGAAAGAACATTACAATTTAGTATATGTAAGAAAGCAAATCACATCTTAGCTTTCTTATACAGGAATATCAATGATTGCCCCCAAAAGGTTAAAGACGACTGCTACAAAACACTGGTTAGACCAGTACTGGAATATGGTTGCTCAGTCTGGGATCCTTACCATCTAAAGGACATTGATAACCTCGAAAATATTCAGAAGAGAGCAGCACGGTTTGTAACAGGGAACCACATCAGAGAAAGGGGGAATACTAGGAAGAACATGAGGAAATTAGAATGGAAACCCTTAGAAGAGAGAAGAGCTTTTATCAAACTTAACATCTTCTTCAAAGGCAGAGCTAATCTAATTGATATTCCAATGGAACAACTAGTACTGAATAAAAGTAGCACCAGGAGTGGCGGTCAATGTTATACCATTCCTGCATCAAATATTGACAGCCACTTACATTCATTTTATCCTAGTTCTGTACGGCTGTGGAACTCACTGCCGGGTGCCATCAAGATTGCCACAAATGCAGTCTCATTTAAAAAGCAAATTGATACGACAGTGTTGAGATCTGCATATTGACGATTTTCTATTTTAACTTCCCAGATATTTTATGGTTACTTGGGCCTGCACCTGGCCATTGCTTTTAACTTCTTGAATATCGAGTGCGACCCCTTGTTGCCAAATTTGCTCCAGGGGCCAAGAGACTGAGTCGCAGTATTTTATGTTATTTTATTTTACTTTTTAACATGCGCGCTGGTGACCCACTCGTTTTGAGTGAACCAGTATTTTAGGAAGAAGAAGAAGAACTTTTACAACATGTCATGTATTCAAAGAGTTCATTTCTTTTCTTTGAAAGTTTTTTTTCTGTCATTTCTCCCCCCCCCCCCCCCCCCCCCTCCCCCATTTTCTTTTTCAATATTGATAATCCTGAAGAAGCAGGGGCAAAAGTGGGGCGGGCCCGCGGACCTGCTATTGCGGGGACCCGCTATTGCGCAGCTAACCCTAACCCTATCCCTTACCCTATCCCTAACCCTAACTGTCGCGCAATAGCGGGCCCGCGCAATAGCGGGCCCACGCAATCGCGCAATAGCGGGCCCGCGCAATAGCGGGCTGACCCCGTTAGGCCCTAGTACGCCCTGCGTGGAGAGTACTATCTTTGGTTAAAGATATACAACATTTCGGTACAAAGACGGTTGCAATGGACTCAGAAATGGCAGCTGAAGTTTTACACGAAAGCCGGCGTAGACGACAGTATCTCACAAGAATGATTTAAACATTGTGAGATGGCACGAAAGTAATATGTATGTCACTCTTGTGGGAAAAAACAAACAAAAGGTAGTAATTAATTCCCCTTTCCTCAAACAATTCGTCTGAATCGGCGAATGAGTGCTGTGATTTGGTCATTGGTGTGTGTGAATCAATGTAATCATCGTCGTGAGCCCTTGGTGAGGTTGATGGCGAGATACTGAGACAGTAGGAGCTGTGGTGATATGCGGAATCTCGGTGCAAACAGACAACAACATTGAACTTAAGTTGTCATAAAGTTTAATAGGTAAGTTCCTATTTTAGTGTATTCAAGGACTTCTTTTTTCCTTTGCACAAGTTTAGAGTTATGGATATTTATCAAATTAATACAAGAACAAAAATTATACGTGTAATAGTTTATGAAAGTGTCACTGTTACTAGTGTATGTGGTTTGCACATTTTGAAAATAAAGGGTGAAAAGTGAACTTCAGAATGTCTGTAAATCTTTAACACTGTGTGGGTGTTTTTCTCAGGTAAGATAAATGTTTCAAACAGACCTTTATTGAAATATCTGGTTTTAGCCCCCACCCCCACCCCCCTCCCCCAGTGCTATGGTTAGCATTGTAGGCTGCAGGCTGGAATAGAACTAGAAGGTCGTGTGTTTGAGTACCATCAGAAACATTGGTTTGATTTTGTTTGTTTTTTTTTTTTGGTATCAGCTGGAACAACATGATAGAGTTTGATCGGAATAATCCACATAACAATGGACATGTCTAGTTTTATCCAGCACTATACTTGCAGATTTATTGTAAACATTAAATCATTTATAGTTATTGTATGAATGTTTATACGTAGCCTTTCACACATGAGTGCATATTCACACTAACACACACACACACACACACACACACACACACACACACACACCTACCTCTCTACACACACACACACACACACACACACACATGCATACGCACAGTACACAAACACGCACACACACACACTCACACAACACACACACACACACACACACACACACACACACACACACACACACGCGTGCGCACGCGTGCGCAAACACAGACACAAACTCTTACGCAGCCCGTTTTAATTTTTTTTTTTTTTTTTTTGTGTGTGTGTGTGTGTGTGTGTGTGTTTTGTGTGGATTGGTTTATTTCTAGTCTAATATCACCATTGTTGTGAACAGACTTTAAATTAAATCAATCAAATCAAATCAGTGGACATGTCTCTTCGTTTTACCGAGTCTGGAGTGTTGTTCAAAGTTCTGACCAACTCTGCAGATGTTAGTTTCTTGGGCCCTGTTGATGCTGGGGTGTTGTGAGATGTTGAACAGAGCATAAACGCGTCATATACTGATGTCATTTTAGACCAGAATGGGACTCCATAGAGTCATCGTCATCCTCATTGATCATCCTTCAAATGTCAAAACTTATGCAACCTTTTTTATGCCCCACTCTCATGGTTACCTTTGATTTCAACTTGTTTATAACCATACCGGTGATAAGTGATGTCAGACTCAGTCATCAGTATTGTCAAGCTCATTGGAACTGGTAATTCAGTGGACATGATGGTGCCCCCAGAATGCACACTGCACATGATAGCACAACATTGTGTGTTGAAAAAAAGAATTGGCATATAACCAAGCACAAGTTTACCTTCATAGCTACTTCAACTTTCACAGTCATGTATGGCTGTGTTGACGATTGTATTGTTATTTTTCATTACCAGTCATAAATAGTAAGTTTTGAAAATGGATTCCATAAAACCTGGTGTTTGTTGCAGTGTTCAGGATGGAAGAAAAGGCCTTTGCAACAATTCCAAAAGATTCTGTGAAGCTGATGGCAGAGAGTGCAGGCATCAGCAATGTGCCAGATGATGTTGCCGCTGTACTGGGGGAGGATGTGAACTATCGCCTCCGCGAAGTTGTCATGGTATGAATGGTGATTGCAAGTCCAGAAATTGTTATGTGGTTGTTTGCTATGGATGATTAGTACAATAGTAGTGTTATCATTTATGTCATGTTGTTATAGGTCTACTTTACGTTTTGTTGTCATGTGTCTAATTTACCATTGATCAAGAAGGATGCGGGTTCTGATTGTTAACTATTATTTGATATTTACTAATTTAGTACTTCATGCGCTTGGGCTCTTGCAAGGTATAAAGCGCTCTATAAATATCCTTTTACATTACATACTTCTCAGCAGAGAAATTAAGCTGTGTATGGTTTGGGAGGAATTTTGTTGTTGTTGTAAAAACAAAGAATTTAAGAAAATCGGTGGGTTTTTAATTAAAAGGTATAATTGTGCATATGGATGCATGAGAGAACTCACATGTATATGCACACATGCAGGTACATAAACAAGCTATTACACTTAAGTTATGTATTAATGATGAAAATCAACAGCTCAGCCAGAGTGAGTGCCAAATTTAGACTGATTGCAGACCACATTGTCAACACTGAGATCTAAACAATGCGGCATGAGAAGTAGAAGGGGGAAGACGAACATTGGATGAAAAAAGAAAAGAAATTCTCTTAAATTCCTGCGTCAAGATCTCTGGAGTGTGTTTCAATGGCAGTGCAGGCAGTGCTTTAACACATCACAACTATGCATAGGAAATGTTACCATATAGTAAAACATGTCTGTACCTACAATAACTCTTTTTACTAAAACTGAAAGCTGCTTCATGTAGAGTTTATTCATGATATATTGTCTGACTGTTATGAGTGTTGTTGATGTTGTGCATCAGAAAGTATTTGTTTCTTAGGATGTGCTGTCCAGGCCGTATTTTTTTTTTTTAACCTTTCAGAAAAGTACCGCATTCATGAAAAGTGCCAAACGACGTCGTCTGTGTCCTGAAGACTTTAACCAAGCTCTTCGCGACATGAATGTGCAGGTAACCGGAAAGATTTGAGATTATACTAATCCATGATAGTGTTATGCTGTACTGCATCCATGAACAGTAATGTAATTTCTGTAAGATATTTGGTATGAATGTGACAAAGACAGTGGCAGTAATTAGCAATTGCCTTTAACATTACATACACATAAAGCTAATTGTGTCAATGAAACACAACACAAACACCACAGCCTCTTGACATATACAAGAGAAAATGGGAGTGCTTCAGGGAGAAATTTCTGACTTCATCAAAGCTGTACCTTCTGTTATATTCAGGTTTAAAATCTGTCTTGGATGAGAATGGCCAGCAGAGATAATCATTGTAGGAATGAGGGTATGGCACCAATCTAAAACCACACAACACCACCAGAATGACAACATTTTATTGTTATGTTGGGTCCATTGTTGTGTTGGGCACCAGCAGAATTGGAACTTGCAAGATCTGGTTGTGAATTTGTGATTTATTATTGACCTAATCAGGCCCCCCCCCCCCCCCCCCCCCCCAACCCCATTGCATGTGTGGAATTCACGGATTTGAGTATCCCCATTGCTGCTTGTGGTGCAAGTTTTAGTTCAATTCTGCAAATCTCTTGACGTTTTTCTCCTCGACCCAAATTCTCAAAGAGTTTCATGAATGTATGATTTGTCTATGTAAATTCATTTACTTTGTCATACTGTAAAGCTCTCATTATAACATAGAACTCCCAAATGTACATGTATGCATGCATGCAGAGCTTAATTCTCTCCCTTCCAACCATCCCACCCCAAACTGCTTTCTCTCCTTGCGCTTTCCTGTCTTCCCACTCCACTGCTTCACTCTGAAACCAAAGGAGTGAAGAAAAATAAAATGAAAAAGGACATCAGGAGAATTCCTGTTTGTCAGCTTCATATGAAATTGATTTCTAATTAATGAAGGAAATTGATTTCTGATCAACAAAGGGACAGCAGGTATATATCATATATCCAACTCACTTCGTACCCTCCTCTCTTCCACTTGCTTTCCTCTCATTCTCTGTTTCTCTCTCTCCCCTTTCCTGCTGTGTTTTTGAACTGTCTTCAATTCCCCGCCCTATTCATTTATTGTCATTCTTCTGTGCACTGCCATCAAGGGTTATCGTTTTGAGCACTTTTAGTTGTTGTTTGTAACATCTGAAGAATACTTGTTTGTCAAAAATTTATTTGTCTTTTATATTATTGTTTATGAAATCGGTTTTACTTTACATTTTATTTTGTGTATTTATTTGTATTTTGCCCTATAGATTGAAAATATGAAATGTGCATTGTTGTGACCCCATTATGTAAAAACATGTTTTATATAGTCACATGTGTAAAACATAAATGTACTTCACTTAAATATCGTTGTGTGTGTGTGTGTGTGTGTGTGGAAGGCCTGTTCTGATAACATTATGTCCAAATGATTTATCAAAAAAATGCCTGTGGACCATTTTGAATAAGGATGAAGCATGTCACCAATATTTTTGTAACACTGAACGAGAGGTCATTACTGTAGCTTGTTCATAGCGTTGATACTGCATAAGCATGATGATGTTGACACATTGTATGAAATGATCATGCATCAGTGATGGCAACAAAATGTACTTTCCTTTCAGCCTGTGTATGGTCAAAGTTCTATAACGGACTGCCCCCCGTTTCGACAGACCAGGAGGGAGAGCTCCACTTTGTTGAGGAAAACGATGTTAATTTCAACAACGCTGTCTTCAATTCCTATGTTCCAAAGTATCTGGGTGAAACCAGTATTAAAGGTATGACATGTTGCTTGCTTCAAAGTGGATCAGATTATGGCTTTTGTTTGGATAATCAAAAATGTAAGAAAATGATAAAGGAAAAAGCATTCTCTGTTTTTGAACAAAGCCCGGTGATTTTTTTGATGATGCAGTCTGTACACTGTGCATAGCACCGATTACCAGGAAAAAAAAAAGGCATCAGTTAGGAAAAGGAAAAAAGATTTCCACACCAGGTTTAATGTGCTGATTCTCAGTTCTTATGTATCAGTATGTCATATTCGCTTTTTAACATACATGTATGTAAGTTTTTCTTGATAACTTTGTGTAACCATGTCACAATACAGTAATTGTCGTGATATTTTGGCATTATCAGTGTTACAGTTGATTTTCATCCTAAGCAAGAGATCTTTGTCTTTATTATTTCTTGTTTGAATGTTCTCTCGTGAGTTTGGATGAGCAAACTTTTGTCACACAGAATATTGTTGTGTGCATTCTTTAGTCAGATATGATCTCAGACAGCCTCAGATAAACTGGTGAGAAAAACGTCATATATTTATGTAAAATATCTCACCTCCTCATGTACATCAGCATCATCGTCAACAGCTGGAACACATTAAACAAATGATGAACGAATGGTTTGTAACCATATGTAATGTGATGTTGTTATTCATGCTATATGATTATCTTTCTTGTTTTCAAGCTCAGTGGATGTCTTTGGAAGGACTGAACAAGTTTGCACCTTCCCACAGTGCAGCACATTTACAAAACACAAGTGAGTGTTACTTCAACTCTTTCATTCCTACTTTTCTTTGAATCATTGCTTCCTCTTGTTCCTATATTTTTATAATACGAGTATTCCCTTTATTCCTGGATTTACAGAAAAAAAGAAGAAGTGTAAAGTGAGAGCTGCCACGTGTGCAGTAGCAAACCGGCCAGATTAGAGCGGCGACCACTTTCCCAGGCTGTAGGGGCCATCTGGCATCCATTCCATTCATAAACACTGCCCTGCAAGCGACCCTGTCATGACGTATACTGATGATGCGAGTCACGCGAAGTGGAAAGCGCTTACCGCGAGAACCGATTTTCCGGGCTGCAGGAAGGAAAGGAGGGATTTTGTGCTGCCCGGTTTTCCGGGCTGCAGGAAGGAAGGGTACAATATCTGCAAACCGGAAAACCGGGTTGTAGGGATGAAAGAGTTAATGTAATGCTTTACCAGCTTGACATTTCTGAAATTATGGTTTCATTGAAGTGAAGTTCCTTCTTAAAAAAAAAAGATTTCTTTGAGGAATGATTGTCACATCTGAGTTCAGGAGAGCTTGCATGTCATAAGTGTGTAATGTTGAGTTGACTCATTCTTTTGTTTGTGAGGAAGTGAAGCGGGCATTTGCGTCATCATGTTGATTTTGGGTTAAAATGGGAAATAAAGAGCATATGATGGTCATACTTGAATGATTGTTTTAGAGGTTTCATAGCTGTATGTACACTGCACTTTGACTGAGACTTTGCATACTGGATATGGAACAGAACTGTATAAAGTAGTGATTAAGAAAAAGAAAAAAAATGAGGAAAAAGAACATGGGGAAAATGGAAGGCTGGAGACCCAACTTACACACAAAAAAAAAAAGAAGGAAAAAAACGTAGGGGTGGGGGGGGGGGGGGGGGGTAGGTTGCAGGCACCACAAAATAGGAAAGAACAAATATGAGAGGAAAGAAAGAGAAACTGAACTGTTGTACAATTTTTTTTTTTAAATTCTGATCTTGCTTGGGTTTCTATTCTGCTTCTGTGAAGGCAAAGAGGTCTTAGTGAACGTTCATCCATGAGACTTTGATGAAACTCACTGTAGGTTAAATGGATACATGACTGAAGTGACTGCACGCTACCCACACACGTTCTATGTTCCAGGCAAGAACATCAAGAAAGAAACCTCTCCAGAAGTCCTGGCCTATTACAGTCATATCACCAAAGCGCTTGTTGGGTCACGACCTTCATTTGTTCGGGTGAGTCAAAAGAAAAAAAAATCACACCTCTGCTTTGAAAATCAAGATCCCTTGTTATGTTGAAACAATTGGCTTGATCATATATTTCAAGATCTTTCTTTTTTTGGAAGTCCAGATCTAGTTCAGTTAAATCGATTTTAAGTTTATGATTGGTTATGTTCTCCAGGGTATCTGTCAGTGTCTCTGCATCTTGATGAAGTTAGGTATTTGTTGGGTATTTTCCTTCCTCATATGTTGCTGTCACTGTCTCTATGCTTGTAAGCTTGAAGTATGGGGTGGGCGTTAACACTGTTTACATGTTTTATGTTTCGATTTTAGTTGCACATTTGATACATTATTGTCTTACTTGTGCAAATGCCGGTAGGGATCTGGCACTGGCCATTTTTGGGTCACTAGATGTAAAGAGCAAAATGGAAATAGCTGCTAATTACCCCCTTGTAACACCCCCTAGAGCACCTCTGAGTCAGGTGCTTGTCTGTAGCTTTTGCAATTCTGTTCTCATGTTGGTTGTGGTGAAGCGTTTTGCTTGTGTGTTTGTACATGATTATGTATGTCTGTTTAGCATGAGGCTTGAGATGTTCAGTTTCTGTGCTTGTGCTATACATTTGATCTTTGGTTATTTCTCATTTGTTTCAGTGGGCACTGGCCAACTTATCAGTGAACAAACGTGTGCAAGCATCGTTAGCATTCTTTGTCAACTTTGTTGCAAATGGGGTAAGTGGGTGCTGAATATGCAGTCGATCAGAAGATTGCGATGCAACTTTCACTCAAATCATCCATGAATTTTTGTTTTGTTGTTGTTATTTTTACTGGCATTTGCTACTTATCATGTGTAATGGTTTGCAGTTGTTTGTGATTCTCCTATTCACTTTCTTTTTTTTCCAACTGCAAATTTTAGCAGTACCATGATGAGAAATATTGTTTTTCACATTGATGTTTGTTTAACAGTCCCTCAGAGAAATGAAGTTTATAGTTTATAGTGGTATTTCCTTTTTGAAGTCACAGGCACCAGTCCTGTCTAGACAATGAAAACAGGATCAGATTCTTTCAGAGATGTTTCCTCTTTTAAGTCACAGGCACCAGTCCTGTCTAGACAATGAAAACAGAATCAGATTCTTTCAGAGATGACCTTTTTCATTGCCTGTCATAATGGCCATGGTCTTGGGGTCACTACAATTTTTTTCTTTTTTTCTCTTTTTCTCAGCATTCCATATCCTGTTAAAACGAAATGTAGGACCTCTCACTCCTGAAAAGTCACACACTGAATTTTCAGCATAGATACATGCACACAATGTTTTTTTTTTTTTTTAAATTTCTGAGGTACAGTGTTTATGCTCGGGAGTTAAATATCCCCTTACACTTACCAAGTCAAAGCCAGGACAGTTCCACAGTCCGGCAATGATGACGACATGGTTGAACCCAGATCCTCCCAGCCCTTAGTTCATGATCTGAACCACTCTGCCACAGTAGCTGGTTGTCCTTGTGATGATTTCGTGTCAGTGGTTTGTTGTGTGTCAACCTCGGGTGATGTTGATGGAGGAAGGACTAGCGCACAGCCCAAACACACTCACAGCTTGCTTACAGTCTCATTCATATATCGTGCATTCGTCACATCAAACCACTAGTAAAGTCTATAACTTTATACACAATGATCATAGAACGAAACATCAATGCATATGGAATCAAACAAAATAAAACATTCTCTCTTTCCTGAACTTCACAAAATCATTTACCTAAAACATCATTAACTAACCCGGGTATAAATAGATTTCTACTTTACCTGGCCAGGTGATCTTAACTATTCACGAATCACTGTCTTTTTCTTTTCCTTTTTTTTTTTCTTTTCACTGTCACTTTCACAACACGACACAACTGCTGGCACCGGTCAAGTTAGACTGCTGGCATCGGTCAGGCTGGACTGCTGGCACTGGTCAGGTCAGACCGCTGGCGTTGGTCAGGTTGGACTGCCGATGAAAGTGGCGCTGGCCAAGTATGAGGTCGAACCCCCGGTTTAGATGGAACAGTGACTATCAACATCAATCTGTTCTCCTTTCTTTCTTCCTGCATTAACGCATTGCACTCTCTCTCTCTCCTAGTCTGCTCTATTAAATGGACATGGTTGCTTTTCTTTTCCTTTTCTTTTCTTTCTTTTTCTCTTCATTAGTTAGCAACTCTCTCTCCCCACATCTCTCCTTAGTCCTTCCTCTGCAGACTATCTCATGCTAATCTCTCAACTTGGTTCTCTTCTCTCCTCCCCTCATCTCTCTCTCTGCCCCTCTCTCCTGCAGAGCTTCCACTCCGAACCTCTCTCTCTCTCTCTCTCTGTTCGTTCTCCCCCTCGTTCTCCCGTTCTCTCACTCTCACATCCTTCTTATCCCGTTCCGATCTGTCAAAAAGGGCGAGTACCATTGGTCAGTATTTTTACCCCTGATACCCGAAGTTATCTCCCTCTAATTCCATTGGATATTCAAATCATGACAGTCACGCCTACACGCCTTACTCTCTGTGGTGGTCAATTGGTCATTTAATTGATTAGCTAGATTTCACCCCCACCACACACTACCTTCTCCCTCTCCCTTTCCTGCTTTAACCTGCGACGTCCGACTAACAATGGCGCTGGTTCCACAAATTGGCTAGATGAGCCTGAGCCAGGCGCTACGACTCGTCTCGCTAGACATCGAGGCGTCGGTCAAAGCTGCTTAGTCCGTCTGGCCGGACAGACCGTCTCTGTGGAGCCTCTCCCCTATGCTTAATTGGCTGGATCCGAACCATGGGCCCGTCTACGTGGCGCCCAGAATATTTGAGTTAGAGCTTATGTCCAAACAACCTGGACCACGACTTGGTTGTTCTATTTTTGACCGTGACAATTTCCCCCTTGCAAAAGACTATGCACCGCATCGTCTCAAAACCACGGTACAAAAAAAACAACAACCGAATTTGCTGACACACAGCTACACGTGCAAAGTTTAAAAAAATACTTTACAACCAACGGTTTATAAATTATAAAATATATCATTAGTGAATACCACTCCAATGAGTTATCATTGACGTGCGCTCTTGCGTTATTTCAATTCATTTTATAACGACCTCTGTGCGCACTTATGCCATTCCCCTACCTGCGGATTTGCCACATCTTCTTTTCACAATTCTTATGAAAAGCACAATATAATATGATCACGATCCATGACACTTCACTGAGGAATCTCCATCCTCACTTATTGCAAATAATGCATCACTACACAAGCGACTGTATGCTCCAAGCATAACTACATTCACATGAACAAGTCTCACAAAGAAAACATGAACAAGTCTCACACAAAAATATGAACCATAGCCAACTGGGAATGAACCCATATCCAATCAACATAACTGTAATCAACACATATTATCAACAAAGCACCCCGGATATGACTGACTTCCTCTGAGTTGCAGCTTGCTAGACTACACGGCTTAAGTAGTCAGCTCCGACATTCTGTCGACCTGGAATGTACTGCACTCGATACCTGTAGGGCTGCAGTGCCATTGCCCAACGCAGAACCTGCTGTTTTTCAGCTGCGCCTCCTGCAGGAATTTGAGTGGTTGATGATCTGTCTCTATCACGAACTCTTTCCCATACAAGTATTTGTGGAACTTCTGCACGGCCCACACGACAGCTAAACACTCCTTCTCCACCGTTGCGTACCCTTCTTCACACTTTGTCAACTTCCTGCTAGCGTACCTCACAGGAAACTCGACCCCTTCATGCTCCTGCAACAATACTGCACCTATCCCACCACCTGATGCATCTGTCCGCAACAAAAATGGTTTGGACATATCTGGTAGCTTCAAGATGGGACGGGAACCTAGTCTTTCCAACACCGTCTGCAGTGCTTGCTCTGCGCGTCTGACCACTCGACCACTGCCGGTTTCCTGCTTTGACCAAATCACTGAGAGGACTCGTGATTGCTGCGAAATTTGGAACAAACTCCCTGTAGAAACCAATAAAACTAGCAGACTCCTGACTTCTGTTTTGGTCTTTGGTCTCTCTGAATTCATCATCTTCTCCACCTTTCCCCTTTCTGGCTGCTTTGTGTCGCCTCCGACAACAAACCTAGGAACTCCAGGCTTGGAAAACCAACCTGGCACTTTGTTGGTCTGGCTGTGAGATTGGGTTGTCTCAACCTCTCTAAAACTGCTCTAGCTGCCTCATATGCTCCTCCCATGTCTCGGATGCTATCAGAATGTCATCCATGAAATTCACAACGCCTTCCAATCCCGTCAATAACTTCCTCATCATCCGAGAGAAGACTGCAGGTGCGTTGACCATCCCAAAAGGGAGTACTCGCCACTGGTATAGCCCCATAGGAGTGGAGAATGCTGTGACTTCCTTTGAGTCCTCACTCAAGGCTATTTGCAGTAACCCTTGCTCAGATCTATTCCTGGTGAAATACTGGCTCTTGCTTGTGGCGCATCTGAGCGAACAGGTCTTCCATGTTCGGTATGACCTCTGCATCGACCTTGGTGACACTGTTCAGACGTCTATAGTCAACACAGAATCGATGCTCACCTGACTTTTTCCTCACTAAGACGACGGGTGCACTATACGATGATTTGGACGGTTCAATCACCCCAAGGTCCAACATCTTTTCTACCTCCTCCTCGATCACCTGCTTGGTGGCATATGGGATCGGGTAGGCTTTCACATGTACGGGTTTTTGCGATGTTAACTCCTACCGTACATGTCTCTAGAGTTGTCCGCCTGGTTTATCAGTCAGGGACGCCCTATACTGTTCTAGGAGCCCCCTAACTTCCTCCTGTCTCCTACTGTCTAGCCCTTCATACAGTGACACATCCCTGTATGACTCTTCTCCTGGAAACTCAGGCAACAAAATCTCCCCTTCTTCTGCTGGGTCTCCTTCACCTCCATCAATGATTGCTGCTGCGCCTATGTGCTGAGTCTCACGCTGAATATATTTGCGGAGTAAATTTGCATGGAAAAGTTTTGATTTCCATTCACATCGATTCGGTAGTCCTGATCTACCTTTTCATGATGGTGAATGGTCCCTTCCAATGCATCAGCAGCTTGTTGTGATCCGTGGGAAGCAGTAACAGGACTTGATCTCCCACCTTGAGGAATTGCTTCCTCACCTTCCTGTCATATGCTTCTTCTGGACGACCCCTAGCCTCCTGCAAACTCTCCCTTGCGACCTTACATGTCTCCTCTAGCCTATTGCGTAGGTCCACCACATACTGATAAGTGGTTTTGACCTCTTCTGACTCCTGTTCTCCGGACCACAGCTCTTTGAGAATGCACACTGGTCCCCGAACTGTCCGCCCATACAGCAGCTCAAATGGCGAAAAGCCTGTGCTTTCCTGAGGGGCTTCCCTGTAGGCGAACAGTGCCGCTGGAATGTAGCGGTCCAATCTGCTGGCCTTTCCTCACAGAGCTTCTTTAAGATGCCCTTCAGCACACCATTGAATCTCTCCACCAAGCCATTGCATTGTGGGTGGTATGGGGTAGTGAGAAGCTGCGTGATCCCTAGCAGCCTGTTGACCTCCCTCATCACGCCTGAGGTGAACTGTGACCCCTGTCACTGAGAATTTGTGCTGGCACACCCACGCGAGAGAAGATGTCTACCAGCCTTCAGCGACCTGTTGCGTATCTACGCCTTTCAATGCGACTGCTTCTGGGTATTCTGGTCGCGTAGTCCACGAGCGTCAACACATACCTTGTGCCCGCCTTTGGAACAGGGCGCGATTGGGCCGATCAGGTCAACAGCCACCCTCCTGAACGGTGTGTCAATTAAAGGGGGATGTTTAAGAGGCGCCTTCCTCTTCACCCCTCTTGTGGCTGACCTTTGACACACGTCACATGACATGCAGAAACGCTTGATGTCTGCCATTGCTCCTGGCCAATGAAAGTCATCAAAGATTCGGTCAGCTGTTTTGCTGGTGCCGAGATGACCCGCCATGAGCGACTCGTGACCCCACTGACATGACAGTGTCACGATAACCTGCTGGTACCTCTAACTGAGTGGTCACCTTACTGTCTTCCCTTGGTGAACACTCGGTACAACAGGCCCGCCTTCACAAGAAATTCTGTCTCACCTCCTCTAACCTCTGTTTCTCTCCACCTCTTGCCAACTCCCAAGGCTTCACGAGCGAAGGGTCTTGTTCCTGCGCTGCCCTAAACTCATCAGGCGACACATCTATGCCTGACTTCCTTGCCGGAACGACTAACGGTTTATCAACCTTTCCCTCCTTCTTGCTCCGTGTTTGAACTGCTGCCCCTTGTAGCAGTCAACAACTCAGGATCCCCTGGATCCTTTGCACCTGGGATATTTCCAATGATCAAAATCATGAAGGGGTTTCTCCATCACCAGCGCAGACAACTCGCCTGAGAAGTAAGGGGTACGTACTTCTATCTTAGCAACTGGGAACTCCCTCCAGTGCCATCGATTGAGTACAGGTCTGGATTTGCCTGTCAAATCCCCTTTCTCGACCAGCGTTGTTCTAACTACACCACATGAACAACCAGTGTCTCGTAACACTTTCACCTCTGCTGGCCAATCCACCCGTCTTCCACTGGTAACGAACCACTCAGCCTAGTGCCCTCCATCCCTGACACTGACTGCTGTCCAGTGCTAGCCATAGGCTGCACTCCACCCTCTTCAGACTGAATCCCTTTGGTTCCACTGCAGGTCTTTTCCTTGACGACCCTTATCCACCTCTTGCAAGGCTGCTGCCTTCTGGAACCTCATGCGACAATCCTCGCCACATGTCCTTTCTTGTGACAAATGAAACACCTAATGTCCCTTTGCCCTTCCTTCTGCCCCACCACTGGGTTTGCAGACTTTGCAGAAAACTCCCCTAGTCTCCTTGCACTCTTCTCACCTGTGCCTAGCACCTGTTTCTCCTGCACCTTAGTGCCAAACGTGCCTCTCTATACACCTCTGCGAACTTCAACAATCCCCTGCTGTCTTCGGCTGTCTCTCTTTCAAATGTATGGTTAACTCAGGGCCGCAACCTGACAAAATCTGTTCTTTCATAACTAGCTCTTTCATTCAGCGAACTCCTTCTTCGTACCACTCAACTCTAACCATTTCTCAAAATATGATCTAGACGTGCACCAAACTGAGTGTACGTTTCCCTGCTTGCAATCTAGCTGAACGAAATTTCTTTCTGAATCCTTCCTCTGTGAGGTCAAATCCCTTCATTAAAGACTCCTTCACAGCACCAAAATCAGACTGTTGTTTGCTGGTAACGCAGTGAAAATCTGCAATGCCTTACCCGTCAATAGCGCTGACAAAATGGACTGCCCACTCTTCTGGAGGCCAACCCTGACTGGTCGCAAACGTTTCGAAAGACTGATGTATGCATCAATCGAATCGGTTCCTTCAGAGAATTTTGGCAACTTGGGTCGGGGGGCGTAACTGCGCACAGAGTCACTGGAAAGTGAACTACCATCATCGGTGTCTCCCTTTGTATTCTCACTTTCTCTAACTCTAATGGGACCTTTAGTCTTTCTGTTTCCTGCGTTTCCCTAGCTTTAATCCTTTCTGTTTCCTGCTTCATTCTTTCTGTTTCCTGCGCCTCCTTATTCTTTCTGTTTCCTGCTTCATTCTTCTGTTTCCTGCGCTTCCCTTATTCTGTCTGTTTCCTGCTTCATTCTTTCTGTTTCCTGCGCTTGCCTTATTCTCTCTGTTTCCTGCGTTGCGCTAGCTTTAGTCCTTTCCTGCTCTGCTAATGCTATCTCTACGGCAACACGGCGTCTTTCCGCGCGTTCATCCCTTTCCATCTTTTGCTGGTTTTCAACGAATGCTCGCAACTCTTCTCCCGAATAGCCTAAATCCACGAGCGACGCTCACAAGTTGTTCAATAGGGGTGTTCTTTTCTTCGCCATTATATCTCCTTTTTTTTTTTTTTTTTTGATCAAGAGTTTATTGCTACGACAGCCAAACTGGTGGTTACCGACTACGAGTGACGTATAGCACAATCCTATGAATGATAATATTAGCTTGGGACAACGTAATTAGTTTTTATAAGACGCCCAGCGCCTGACCCAACTATGAGAGCGAATTATAGGCAATCTGTGCGAAATAAGTACTCTGGGGCTGAAATGCCAAGCCTAGTATCAACTATCTTGGAAGCAATGCCAAGCCTAGTATTTAACTATCTTGGGAACATACGTAAGACAACCCCTTGTCTTAGGATTACAATTCTTGAATCCCACCCAGCTTCCTCTCTGAGAAGTTGAACAATTAAAATAAATGGGCCAGAATATCCTGGCAGGCTCGCCAATAAATTGTCAACCTCGGGTGATGTTGATGGAGGAAGGACTAGCGCACAGCCCAAACACACTCACAGCTTGCTTACAGTCTCATTCATATATCATGCATTCGTCACATCAAACCACTAGTAAAGTCTATAACTTTACTACACATGATCATAGAACGAAACATCAATGCATATGGAATCAAACAAAATAAAACATTCTCTCTTTCCTGAACTTCACAAAATCATTTACCTAAAACATCATTAACTAACCCGGGTATAAATAGATTTCTACTTTACCTGGCCAGGTGATCTTAACTATTCACGAATCACTGTCTTTTCTTTTCCTTTTTTTTTTTTCTTTTCACTGTCACTTTCACAACACGACACAACTGCTGGCACCGGTCAAGTTAGACTGCTGGCATCGGTCAGGCTGGACTGCTGGCACTGGTCAGGTCAGACCGCTGGCGTTGGTCAGGTTGGACTGCCGATGAAAGTGGCGCTGGCCAAGTATGAGGTCGAACCCCCGGTTTAGATGGAACAGTGACTATCAACATCAATCTGTTCTCCTTTCTTTCTTCCTGCATTAACGCATTGCACTCTCTCTCTCTCTCTCCTAGTCTGCTCTATTAAATGGACATGGTTGCTTTTCTTTTCCTTTTCTTTTCTTTCTTTTCTCTTCATTAGTTAGCAACTCTCTCTCCCCACATCTCTCCTTAGTCCTTCCTCTGCAGACTATCTCATGCTAATCTCTCAACTTGGTTCTCTTCTCTCCTCCCCTCATCTCTCTCTCTGCCCCTCTCTCCTGCAGAGCTTCCACTCCGAACCTCTCTCTCTCTCTCTCTGTTCGTTTCCCCCTCGTTCTCCCGTTCTCTCACTCTCACATCCTTCTTATCCCGTTCCGATCTGTCAAAAAGGGCGAGTACCATTGGTCAGTATTTTTACCCCTGATACCCGAAGTTATCTCCCTCTAATTCCATTGGATATTCAAATCATGACAGTCACGCCTACACACCTTACTCTCTGTGGTGGTCAATTGGTCATTTAATTGATTAGCTAGATTTCACCCCCACCACACACTACCTTCTCCCTCTCCCTTTCCTGCTTTAACCTGCGACGTCCGACTAACAATGGCGCTGGTTCCACAAATTGGCTAGATGAGCCTGAGCCAGGCGCTACGACTCGTCTCGCTAGACATCGAGGCGTCGGTCAAAGCTGCTTAGTCCGTCTGGCCGGACAGACCGTCTCTGTGGAGCCTCTCCCCTATGCTTAATTGGCTGGATCCGAACCATGGGCCCGTGTACGTGGCGCCCAGAATATTTGAGTTAGAGCTTATGTCCAACTTGGTTGTTCTATTTTTGACCGTGACAATTGTGTATAGTGTAAAGGGATGTGAAAACCAAGGGGAAACACGTACATGCACTTTCTCATTTGAAAAGAAATAAGCAAAACAGAAAAAAACACTGTCCCCACACTTCCTGCTCCTCCCACCACCATCTGTTTGAGTGGCCCTAGCTGGAGAATATTTAAGAGACGAAGTAGACGATCTATGTAGGATAGTGACATTGCCTCCCTCCCCATCTCCCAATCACCTGTCACATTCTTGGAAACAGAGAGCAGTATGTGTGTGTGTGTGTGTGTGTGTGTGTGTGTGTGTGACTATGTACCAGGTGAAGGCGGTCAGCCATGATGTGATCAAGCTGACCCTGCTCATGAAGACTGTGGCTTCCTTGGTGAGAAACCGGACTTTGTTCCTGGAGATGCAACCTTATGTGAGTAGCTCACTGTGCTGCTGCATGCTCAGAATTAGCTTCTTGTTAACAGCTTAAAGTAAAAAAAAAAGAATCTCTCTCTCTCACAAATGTGCGCGCGGACACACACACACACACACACACACACACAACACACACACACACACACACACACACACACACACACACTCTCACACACACATTCTTACTCTTACTCAATCCTACGCGCACATTCACATTCATCCACACACTAGCGCACACACATATGCATGCTGCCACAAATCCAGCTCTACCCTCCTTCCGTTTTCCGGCCATATGCCATTTTTTACACGACATGTCTATAGTAGGTTCATTTCTAACATACACAGTACAATAAATGCAAGGAGGTATATACTGTTTTGCACCACCAGCAGACTAAACCGAGAGAAATACAAGTGAATGTCTTGGTAAAATTCAGAAATATTTGAATGTGTGCCCTCTGTCCATGCTTAGTCCTCCCTATAGCTGAGCGTTGTGTTTGTGCGCATGTTCGTATAGTGACAGGAATAGTGTTATTGTGTGTTATGTGTATGCATGTCTTTTTTGAGGGCAGATGAGTTTAAAGGATTGCTGGGGATAAAATCAACTTGGGTGCAGGGATTTATGGTTTGAATTTTGATCCAGTATTCAGTTTTTCTTTGTGAAATTTTCTGAGTTTTATAAACTCCTTGTACTCCACAACTATTTTGGGCTTAAGCATCTGTATGCGTCACCATTGTTATCATTTTATTGTTAAAGATCGTGTCTTTTGAAAGTTGTTTTTAGTGTGGACAAAAATTTGAAAGTAAGTCTTTAAATGGAAGGAATATGTATTGGAGAGTAAATTGAATATTAACTCGTCGAGTGCCTATAAGCTATCAGGTGACAGCACACTAAAAGTGCTTTCTCAGTGCCGTTATGCTGTCCACTGACAGCACAGGATTTGCCGTTTTTACATTCACCTGAGTTTGGCTCAGTAGACACAAAAAGAGATGTTCAACAATGAGCTTGATGTGCCTCCAGTGTGAAAATACCATGTAAAGAAGCATACGTCAGCCGGAAGACCCCTTTATTTTCAAGAATGATTCAGTAACTGGACCATGTGGAAAAGAGGTTTGCCTCATTCGCAAAAAATGGTGGTGAAACCTTTGGCAATTGGAGACAGTGGTCCTGATCTCAGTCTGTGAACTTACATGACTTTGCAAGAGTGCAAATGATTATGGATGACGATGATGATGAGAGGATCTTCTGTCCATTGATGTACTGGAACATGAAGGTGATGATGGCAGTGACGAGCTAGATTTTGACATTTGACACTTGACACTTGTTGAAACAAGCTGTTCAGTCTGTTGTAGCAGACGACGGTCAGTCTGCAGATTCAGTCAAGTGTGTTGAGGCTGTTACCACTTCAGATTTTGCACTCAGCAGGAGTTATGCCGATAGCGAGAGGGACCCAGCATGCACATGTCGTGCAGACGGAGAAGAAGGCAGAGAGGGAGAGGTAGAGGAGAGGTGCAGGCAAAAAGTCTAAGTTCAGAGTGCATGGAAGGGGGCCATGGAGGTCAGAGAAATCTTGCTTTCACTAGGAATTCACTGTCTCCAAACAGAAAGCTGTCCCAAATACCTGCTTGTACAGGAAACCCTGGTTTGAAAGCGCAAAGAACAGGACATGTTATGACTTGTGTTTTTGAGTGGTATCACACACACTGAAGAATTACTGACTCCATGTGTGCAGCTACAGATGTACGTTTTACCTTCAAGTCAGGCAGGGGGGATTTTCTGTTTCTTTTATTTTTCATGTGCCTGAAAAACCAAATGATTTGAGTTTCACACAACTTGACAGTCTGGTTTGTAAGCTGTATTGGTACCTTTCGCATTGAATGAGAGAAGGTCTGTCATTTTTGGCTCGTTATTAG
Source organism: Conus ventricosus (assembly GCA_018398815.1). Lineage (NCBI taxonomy): Eukaryota > Metazoa > Mollusca > Gastropoda > Neogastropoda > Conidae > Conus > Conus ventricosus. Next base: position 46,057,309 of record CM031598.1, on the reverse strand, counting down.
CACACTACTTTCCATCATTTGTGAAAGTTTTTATTATACATGTTTCTGGTTCTGTTTTCATTTACAGACACAAACCGACAACAAACATATCTTTTTTTTTTTTTTTAGCTGTTTATTTGATTATTGTTGGTTTGATGTTGATCTATGGAGGCAGAAAAAGATTTTTGTGTAGGTAAAACAAACAGAAATATTTACTTTGAACTGCTTCAGTATTTTTCTGCTACTAAAATAATCAAAAAAGAAGCCCAGATTCAGAACCTTTATTCAATTTCCTTACATAAACATGTCATTTTCTTTACTGTATCTCATACGATTTGCGTGCTGGAATTTTTCGTTACTCATATACGGGACTCCTCAAAATTCCCAAGCACTGGGGAACCACATTAAGTACAATAATCTCCAGCAGCGAAAGGGTTGAGAGAGATGAAATGAAGAATAAGTAAAGGGTGAGCGTGTCTTTATAAAGAAAGAAAGCTGCATATAATAAAATAAAATGCTGTTTGCATCCATCAAGTTGAATGAGGATAAGTGCTTATTGTGAGTATTCCATCCTTTGAGGTTTTACCTGTCTTTGTGCTTTTAGTTACTGAATGTCAAGCCATTGTTATAATAATGATCAGTGCGGCCATGGTTGCTTTTCATGACCTTGTGTCACAGTTTTGTGTCAGAGGATACTGACCACCAGCTGCGGATCAGATCCATTGTTTTTTTTAAATTGTCATTCATGATTAGACAGTTGAGACATCAAACCTGTGGATGAGCATTTGCTTTATGTCAGCAACAAGCAAAACAGCTTGTGAGAAACGTGGGATATATCAATTCAGAGTGGCCACAACAATCAGAGGATAGAGGAAGTGTTTAAAGAGATGACTCGTACAGTCAAGTCAAGTCAAGTCAAGAACACTTCAGGTCAAGTCAAGACTTAATTATCTCAAAGAGAAATTAAGAGTGGCCATAAAAAAAAAATATCTATGGGTCTATATTTAACGAATCACAAATCACACCCACCCATCCACCCTCACCATCCACCCACCCACCACTCACACCACACAGAATAACATACACACACACATATATATATATATACAAACAAGCTTTCTGAACTGGATCATATTGAAAGTTCAGTTTTGATTCAGGAGTTTGAGTGAATGGGGAATGAAACTGTTTTTAGTTCTATTTGTTTGGAATCTTCGTCAGATGGTAGAAACATTGTAGTTTTTTGAAAGAACGTGAGAGCTATCGGCAGCAATGATCACAGTCAGTGTGCTACATGGCAGTCTGATTTTTGCCCAGAGAGAGAAACCAAGAATGTTCTCTTTGGACCCTGTCACAACAACTGCAAACAAGACAGGAAGAGAAGTAAGAAAGAGCTCTTTACTGAATGAAGAGCATCTTACCACGAGAAGACAAGTTAAACACAGTAACCAACAAAACGAAGAAAAGAAGGGAAAGAAGTCACCATTCAGCAACCACAGGAAAGAAGAATCAAGGCAGGACTGAGAGAGAGATTTTATATGAATATGTGTGCAGCTTGGTTCCATCACATACAAACAAGGAATGAGATCGAAGGAACCATTAAAATTCATCTCCTCCCGGCCGCATCCCATCCCTCTTCAAAGAAAAAAAAGATATGGACACATACAAACAATAAAGCCTGTAAAAAAAGAAGTTGGAAGGTCGAGCAGACATTGACAGATGACGTGTTTGGTAATGTATTCGGAACAGGAGGGACTGTTTTGGTGACATGTTCACAGTTGTTTTTTAATCTTTGGGTTTCAGTTACGTCTGTTGGTGCAGGCAGTGGAGACCTGTCTGTTAGAGCGCTGGCGTCCTACATGAACCAGCAGTCCGTTGACCACTGGATGCTGCGACAACTGGCTGCCCAGGTGCTAGCAGACATTGTCAGGTGGACAGTTTTTTTCTCTTTTGTGTATTATATACTTCAACGAATTGGATGAAGGCTATCTCTTTGCTACATCTAACATTAACCCTTGACTTCGTGAAATGTATGACTTTTAAGATGTGTACTTCCCATTCTGTGAACTTGGACAGTCTCCAGAGCTTGTTGAACAATTATTTTCGTTTTGCAAACCTAGGATACACATAGCTAAACAATCATGGATTGCACAATTAAAAAAAAAAAAAAGACAAGGACCGGTGAGATTGCCAAGATCGTGTTAATTAGACAATCCTGGTTTCACAATCTTGAAATTTGTTTAACTCAGAATGGACTTAATGTGCCTACAAACATCATCCATATGTACATTATTATTATTATTTTTAAGAGTACTTATATAGTGCATATCCTTGTCTAGTCCTCTGCTTACCACATGACTTTGTGCTACATGACTATGTGAATACCATGCCATGTGAGGTAACTCCTCAACACATACACATTCACAATTAAGAAACCTCAATTAAAAAAATTTTTTTTTACTTATCAATTCCATAAAATTGATGAAAAAATTCCAAAGCCATCACTCCATCCGAAACAGCAATTTTTTCCCCCCATATGTTGTGAACTGGTACACGAGGAAAAAAGAATGCAAACAGATTAACTCTACTTCAATGTTCTCAGCGCAGAAACAATTTGCCCTTCTTCTTCTTCTTTCGTATCTGCCCGCCTTCATCAAGTTGAAGATTCTGGCGTTATATACAAGGGTTCCGGTTTGCTGTTGTGTTGAGAGGTTTGTTTGGATAGTCGGTGCGTAACTAAGGGACTGGACAAAAGGGGCTGGGGCCACCCACCCCTATTTCCTGAATTCACTGAACCCACAGAATGTCATGGATTAGGAGCACATAGTAATTTTCCAAGTACTGAAACCTTCAGTAACAAAATAAAGCTATTCTATATGCTCTGCACACTAAATAATTCACTTTTGTTGTAAAGGGAAAAAAAAAAACACCCCAGACTTTAACAATTTTGTTAAACTGATGGCATCGCATACAGGAAGATATGTCTTCCAACTACTGAGGGGAAAAAAATAACAAGAACAGATTACTGAATACTGGACTTTAAATTGTGATGGAATTCAGCAAAAATGTGCCTTTGCACAAGTGCACTGAGCAATGGACCTTCCTTCCCCTCCCCCCGTACACCACACACACTGTGGTGATGATGAACTTCTTGTCCGTCTCCTCTTTGCTCTTTGACAAACAAGGCAGTTTTTAATTTAGACCAGAGTTTATCTTGATCCTCTTCTGCTTGCTTTTGTGCAGCAAATAAATTTGTTTCTTGCTCAAAGTTTGCTAAAATTTCTCAGAAATCAAAAAGACTAAAGGCGACGCTCCCACAGACAAATCATGGGACACACCCACTGACTGAAATTTGGTCATCGTCTGACCCGATTTTCTGGCTGTTAAAACGAGCGAAAGTTTTTTGGGGCTTCACTTCTTGTAGCCTACCACTCCAGTCAACAGTTAAAGAATCTCTAGCAACTTTTGTTTTTCGAACTTTCATTGTGCAGCAATGGACAATTCGACATCATCATTATCATCACCCGAATCGTTATCAATTCCGGCCTTAGAATCAGTCAGCAGTCGATATTTATTTATAACTAGGTCAAGATTGATTGGACAAACTGAGAACTAATGTTGCAGAAATCAGATTTGACCACTTTTCACAGAGATAATGATTCAAACATTACATGCAAATGAGCATTGTTCGCATTAGCTGATATAATTTTTGCATGGTCAATCACTCATCAGCACCATACAACCAAGCAAACATCACCATGCCAAAGTTGAAAAGCCAAGACTTCAATGCAGATTTAAAATTGAAGGTTATTGATCTGGATCTTCAAAAGGGCAACTGAGCAGTAACTCAAGTTGATGGTTTGACAGTGGCATATTCAACGCATAGCACTTTCCTCGATGCACAAAAATCACACTAGTCCACAATTATTAAGTTTCAAAAAAGCAGGCATAGCCACAACAGCAGACAGTACATGAGTTGTAGCGAGCAGAAGCACAGAGGCACAACTACCAGTGGTCCATGGACAACATAGCCTGTATCAATGAAAAAATCTTGAAATCCTTCATGTCCTACACTGAAGACAGTGTTTGTTGTGCCTCTGAGAACAGCAGTGAAAAAGACTGAGCAGCTGATATTTTTTTCTTTTGTTCAGACGAGAAACACTGGAAAAATTCTGTTACTTTTTTTTTTCAGCACAAAAGATTACTTCACAACTCTTGTGTGAATAGGTTTTTGTAATACAGAAACAGAGTGCGGCAAAAAAGGAAAAAAAAACAACCAAAGACAAAATTTCAAACATTAGAAACCATTAATAATAAGCATTATCAGTGAATGTAATGAATAATCTATATATGAAAATGAAAAAGAAAGTAGTCATTAGACTGTTCCATTGTATATAAAACACAGAAAACACAAAAGGGCATCGGGTCTCGAAACATAGAATCAAGTTATGTGCTTAGAGTATACATGCTTTCATCTGGTTTTACAAAGTCTGCTTTCTGTGTTCCTCACCACAGGAAATGGCACAGCCCAGTCAACCGCCTGAGGTCCTTGGTGATCACCAAACTGACCGACGCGCTTCTGGATCTGGGGCGCCCTCTGTGTGCCCACTTTGGGGCTGTCCTGGGGCTAATGGCCTTGGGTTCTGCTGTAGGTAGCCCAGTCATGGCAAGAAGATTCAGAAAGCTTCGCTCCCAACCACTGTTAATTTTTTTCTTTTTAATATTTTTTTTACTTATTTTTGATTTCAGTTCCAAATTTCTGATTTGTTCAGTAGTTCAGTAGTTTACTAACTCACTTTGGCAGACAAAAAACAAAAAGGAGAGTTTAGGGGGGGGGGGGGGGGGGGGGGGGGGGGGAATGGAAGAAAAATGAAAATGTGAACACTGATTTCTGTGCATGTAGGCAAGGGTTATTTCCCTTTTAGGCAAGGGTTATTTCCCTTATAATGAAATGGTGCTGCGCCAGTCGGTAACTTCCACTCAATGCCATAATCTCAGAAAAGAGGCTGTGTTTCTCTTGCCCATCCTTCTTTTTCCTCCTGTGTATGTGTGTGTGTGTATATGTGTGTGTGTGTGTGTGTGTGTGTGTGTGTGTGTGTGTGTGTGTGTGTTTTGTGTGTGTGTGTGTATGTGTGTTTTATGTATGTGTGTTAACTCCTGAATTCCTTCTTGAGTTGTCCATTTTTACACTACGATAAGTAATGTTAGGAGATTAAAGTTGATAGACAGGAAGTTGGGTACAGATGGGAGATAGAGATGGCAGAATGGATTAGAAAGGCCCATCTTGTCTTAAAGTTTAGTGAAGGTTTAGGTGAAACAGCATTCTGTTTTGAGGAATGGTTCTGTGCGTGTGTGTGTGTGTGCGTATGTATATTTAAGTGTGTGTGTGTGGAGAGTGTGTGTTCTTATGTGTGAATGTGCATGCATGCATGCATGCATTTGTGCATGTTTTTGTTTGTTGATAGTAATGATTGGGATTCAGCCAATGCTAATGAAAATGACGGATGACAATGGTGTGCAGGAGGTGGAAGGGGTGTTGGTGCCCCAGTTACCCCAGCTGTTGCCTCACCTGCAGGCCTGTGTGAGCAGTGTGCAACCAGCCAGTCCTCAGGCACAAACTGATGCCATGAGAGTGCTGGAAGTTGTTCAGGTATTGGGCCACACACCACTATTTACATTCATCACTGTCAGTGAGAGAAAGGTTGACCTGTACAAAACAGAGCTTACTCTAGAGCGCGGGATTTGTACAATCCCCCGAAAATCTGTTCCTTCCCGCAATTATCGAGTCTTAACGCGGGCAGACTCCCGCACAGTTGCAGGACTGCCTGCCCTGTTCACTGATCGTTGCGGGCGCTCGTTTGTCATCTGCTTGAAAAACTGAAACTAGAACTGAGCAGGAGCGAACAATTTCTTGATATTTCATTGGCTGTTAGTGCAAATCAACCAATCGGCGGCGTTCATCTCCTCCTTCTCGATCACCGATGAGAAGTTGCGAGAGTTTAAGACGGCATATTGGATATTTTCCAAAATGAAGCGTGCACCCAGCCTATTTGACTTCGACTTTCGTGGAGGAAAAGTGAAAAAAAAGATTCTGTGCCATGCGAGGGTGGAGAAGATCATGAAGAAACCGCGACTACATCCAGAAGCTCGGAGAAGCAGCCCGAAAAGAGTGCCAGTGCAAGGGAACACCGGTTTCAAGACGATTGGCTGAAGAAGTGGCCGGGGGGCCCTTTTTTTTTTTATATGAAGCTGGGACTGCCCCCTTTTTGAAAAATCCTAGATTAAGCTCTGCAAAAGAATGTTTCTAGTTCATAGATGTATGAAAGAAAAACAAAGCACTATTGTTGAGCATTACTGATGCAGGCTGTTATTGAAATGCTAGGCTAGAAAGCTGTTACTGATGTTTGTAAATGATTGAGGCATATGAGGTAGGCTGTTCATAGGAGGCTAATTGTTAACCCTGTGTGTGTGTGTGTGTGATTATAGCTTGCATTTTTCTTCTTTTCAAATTTCTTGAATTTATTTGTAAGCGTTATTCTTCATGAAAATATTGTGGCTGTTACTTCATAGCTCTTCTCTTTTCAAAACAAATGATTTTATTTGGTATCATTTCTGGGTGACAGACTGAATGATTTTGCATGTGGATGAGTGATCTCTTTTGTCAGGGATTTATAGCAAAAGGAATCTTGTAAATTCAGTTTGATTCTAGGGAAAAGTAAGTTTGTGTTTAGATTAATGTATGAATGTATCAGTGTAGATATAAGGCCAATGACAGTACAAATGACAGTATGTACTTTTATAGAAAATAGTCTAAGAACATGGACGTGAGCCGTGTGTTTGTGATGATGTTATAAGAGGTCTCTCGAAATGTTTTCCTGCAGGATTCTTTGATTTATTAGGAAATGACTTTGGCAACATGATTTGTCAGTATGCTAAACTTCATTTATGCAGTTTACTTTCAGCTTCAGCTTGTTGGTAATGGTTGTTTTTCTATCAAGTTTCTCTTTTCAGTTTTTTTTTCTGTTATATTTAAAAATAGAGTCAGCCATTGTTCAAGAACTCTCTAGATTTTGTTATATCTTGTTGTTGGTCATACATTGAGTTAAGCAGAGTTGAAGACCTACTGTGTGTTTCAGCTGGCAATGGAAAAGCTGATGAAAAGCTACATGGACAGCAAGGATTTACACGATCCAGATGACAGCAAGCAGCCACGCACACGCAGTGAAAGGGTCACGCAGAGTGGGCAAGAAATCCTGAGACTCTACCAGCAGCTCTCCGACAGTCTGGGAGATGCCTTGTCAGCACGACTTCCTGTCATGGAGCTGGACAGAGTGTTCTGCAGACATCCTTCCACTGAGCTGGTCAGCCTGGGAGACGAGGACAGCAAGCGCAGCGGGCAGGAGCTGCTGGACCGCCTGATGCAGGAGGTCAGACAGGAACTGGAGGAGGAGCGGCTCAGACTTCAGCATCAACACTTGGCAGAGCAGCGGAAGTCGGCCAGCGTGTTTCAGCCGCAGACAGTGCGGGAGGGTGACCGTCAACTGAAGGAGCGGATGGCTGGCGCCAGTTCCCACGCTGGGCAGAGCAAGGACCTGGAGCAGGGGTCAGGGTTCCAGGAGCAGCTGGCCGTCAGCAGCACCATCAGCGACCCCAGCAAAGGCACCCTCAAGCTGAAGATCAAACGCCACCCCCACGGCCACGGCTCCCCATCACAACCTCGACGGACGTCACATCCGAGCAAATCCAGAACTGAATCAGAGTCACTGCAACAGAGCAGAGATTCCAAGGACAGGGAGCATAGGCTGAAGCGAAAAAGGAAACAGTGTGGCAAATCCCTTGGGAGCAGGACTTGGGAGACTTGTCTGACCTAGAAGAGTCCTATAGTCACACTCTATTAAGTCACACGTCTCAAGCCTTTTCACCAAGTGGGGAGAGCAGCAGTCCAGAGTCCAGCTTAAATAAAAAAGGGAAGTTGATGCTGAAGCTGAAAGTGTCTTCCAGAGATTCGCCCTCTGACTGACATCGACTGAATGGAATCCTGCCATCATCTGAACATAATAATAATAATAATAATGAATACTTATATAGCGCCTATTCTCGGCTAGAGGCCAAGCTCTAAGCGCTTTACAATCAACACTCGTTTACACAACATGTGCACAGTCTGTGTTTCAACACTCCTGTTTTGACATTAGGGATCTCAAAGATTTCTGAAGACGTTATATAACTGAATGCCAGTTTTGAACCACAAACACTGGGCATTCAGAGGAGTTAGTTGCAGTGATTCAAACCCTGTTCTGGGACACATATCCTCTGCTGAAATTCAGCAGGAAGGAGCCTGTACAGTTTTAGAGTAAGAAGGAGAACAACCCTGGTCCAAATTTTATTGTGTGAAAAGGCAGCAGTTCTTCTCCCTCTGTGTGAGGTCTGCTCATTCAGAGGAGACGGTGAAGCAAAATTGCTCGTGGTGCCTACATCCACTGTTTTACAGACTACTGTTCAAACTATGTGGCGTAGTATGCAGTTGAGCTGATAGATCTCTGACGGACAGACTTTAAAGCTAATTTTGGTGCTTTATGTGTGATGTCTGCTGAGTTTTAAGACAGGAGCATCGTGAGTTTTATTTGAAGGATGTGGACATGCATTGCATATGTAGGTATTTTATTTGTGGTTGCACTCGAGCGAAGAACTTGGGCACGGAAGTGGTCTGTGTGAATCTTAAAACAGGGTGGGGTTAGCCGTTAAAATGCAATAGCATGACAATATGGAAGCAAAGAACCCACAGTACAAAGAAGCACACTATCTACGTCCAGAACCTGACAAGTAGTTTTACAAAAGTTTTGTTTTAAACAGAAGTGGTGAGAGATTTCTTTTGTTATGGGTTTTGAAAACTCAATTTGTTTTTTAAACAGTTTATTTTCATCCCACAGTCTTATCTGAGGCTATCCTGACAGCTGGGCATGAAAGGCCACAAAATTTGAGACTTTTTTATGATGATTATTCAGAATCATGAAGATGATGCTTGCAATTCTTTGATGATCATTGAGAATCATGAAGATGATGCTTGCAATTGAATTAGGACTACATGACAGCCTTGCACCCGATGTTGTGTTTCATATTGTATCTTGTCTTCAACCAGGCTTGAGAGATACAGAGTCCTGTAGCGTTGGTCAAAGAATTTTTGGTTCCGGTCTTTCCATAGAAACTATCAGCTCTGGGAACAAACTTGCAGGATCTATGAATCCCACAAGTAAATGCCTGTAAGGGGAATCAGCTCCAAAATCACAGCATGTAAGTCACACTTCACCATGGTGGTTGGTTAGATATAGTAAGAGTTACTGATTGGAGATTACAATACAGAAGAGCTCTTCCCTTGACCATAAGTGGTATACTTTAATAATGTTTTTTTCTGTGACATGAGTCAGATATTTTTACCCAGACAGTGTGGTGCACAAATGGATGTGCCCACCTTGACAGATACCAAATGGTTTGACCCTAACAGTTCTGGTCTGCAGGGGAACATTCTCTGCTCTGACTGTTCAATTACCTACTTCAAATTACGAAGAAAACATTCTGTACAGTTGTAAAATTTATTTGACGGGAAGCTGTATGTGAAGAGTCGGACAGAATACTCCAGTGCTTGTTTTTCATCATGAGGTCAAAGAATAGTTTGGCTTGTTCTGCACGCAAGAATTGATGATTTTCATTGCATGTTGAATGGGGGGTGAAAGTGGCCAACAGTTGACAGTGCTATGACATAGGGCCATAATGAATTCTTGTGCAGCTATATGTGTATTTGTTGTACAGTGTGTTTCAGTGGAAGTGTCCTTACTGTTGCTCATTTCCTAGGAGATGACTTTTTTTGGTACCTATAAATAATCAATAATAAGTTTCCATTATCACTTCTTAAAGGTAATGAGGAAGGGATGTAAAGATATCCTTAATTTTTAAGTTAAATGTTTTCTGTCCCTTCTTATTTTTTTCTTTTGTCAGTACAACAGAACCCACAAGCATTATATGTTATTTCTATCCTGTCTCTCGTCCCCTCTCTTGCCCACTTGCCCACCCACACACTCCTCTCCCTCTCATTCTTTGCAATCAGGCAACTCTTGATTTCTTTACATTTTTCTATGTCATCTGTCCATGTGGGATGTATAACACCTTGATTGCTCAAGTACAAGTGTACTAAACAAGAAAGGAAAAGAAATTAGAAAGGAAAAGAAGGTAGTATTAAGTTCATAAGAGGAATGTGAAATGGTGAGTATACTGACAGAAATTAATTTTGTATGTTTCTTTTTTTTTTTTTTAAACGGTTTATAACTTCATCACAAATTGATTTCATTATAAGAAATTCGTAAGCAAGGTAAGTTTGTATTTATTATGTTACATGTAATCCATGCAAGTAGACAATGATCATACTGCCTAACATTTTCAGCAGTACAGGTATTTCTGTAACATATGCACCAGTTGCCAGAGTCTTGGGCGATATATGACTTGCTTGAGTGGGCATGAATTCATGTGTACATATTCCTTCACTCAGTCACTACTTTGTGTGTGTGTGTGTGTGTGTGTGTGTGTGTGTTGTGTGTGTGTGTGTTGGTGTGTGTTGTGTGTGTGTGTGTGTGTGTGTGTGTGTGGTGTGTGTGTGTGTGTTGTGGGTGTGGGTGGGTGTGTGTATACAGCTTGAAAGTGGCAAGCATCTTGACTCACCTTGACCAGAGGAAACTTCGCTTTCTGTTCTATTCTGTTCTGTTCGTTTGATTTTTTTTTTTAACTTATAAGTAAGAATAATGTAGAGTTATCAAACCTGACTCTAAAAAGTTTTGGCCAAGCTTGTGAAATAAAATTTTTCCCTGTTGCTCTAGCTGAATGAATGTATATTTCTGTAAAACAGTTTTATGCAAATTAAAAGTTTATTGATTGAAGGCAAAGTGCACATTTTGATTTATACTTAAAAGTCATATCTAATAAATTTTATGTTTGTATATTTTGAAAATGTAGTATTATTTATCTGTGCATTTCACCAAAAACACAGACATTGCTTTAAAAGCTATGCACATGAGTTTCCTTATTCAGAGGACAAATAAAGTGTCTTTTGTCTTATCTATATAAACGCCAAAGTGCTGTCAAATTTTTTAGTTCTGTGTATAGACCAGGACTTCTGTAATGGATTGGCATGCAAAAGGCTGCGTGCATCAACATGCAATTTAAGTACACATGAACTGTGTGGTACTTGCTTTATGTCAGAAGCTGATTTTCTGAGTGTTGACAGTCATTTGAATGGTTAATGGATGGTGTCAAACCTCTTGAAGGCGGATATGAATACCTGCAAGGTTGCACTGCTCTGTGTTAGCTCTGCATCTAGGTACACACAGCCCACACTGGGCTACTTTTCACAGACCTGCTTACTCATGCGATTCTGTCTTAGTTGGTACTCACGTTAGGTGAAAATATGATGAATAAGATGACCCCCCAAAAAGAAAAAAAAAAATCTAGAGACAAAGTTCTTAAGTGGTAATTGCACTTTAGGAAAGTAAACATGGTGGGAGATTTGATCACAAGGCTATAGCACTTGCTAATTCGCGCGCGGAAAATCACGTCAGGCTTTTGTGTCTGCTTCTTCAACAACATGCCTTGAAATGTCAGAAAAACAGGCAAAAGAGAATGAATTTGTGCCAGTGCGTGCTTAAGAGTCAGGTTTGAAAGTAGTTTGTGTTAGAATAGAAAGGACTTATTTTTATCGTAGGTAAGACAGGTGGTTATTACCTGGAAGAAGAAGCCTTCGCTGTGTGATGGTAGGTGAAAATGAAATGAAAGCTTCCCCTCTCACTCCCTCTCCTCAAAACCAAAACCAAAACCAAAACCCAAATACACAAATAATTGGAGAATGAAACATTAAACACCCCCACCACTTTCTCCTTCTCCCCCTCTTTTAAAAAAAAAAAAAAAAAAGTAATTTTGTACACATTCTTTGTAGAAAATTAGCTCTTTTTTGTTGGAAAAGTACATCTATAGCAGTTTTAGGGTAAATAGATCTGTTAACAGTTCAAGGAGAGTGTACGACTAGCCTTCTGCTTGTATAGTGTATAATATCATGTGTGACAGTAGGGAGGTGGAGGATGGTTGCATTAGGGCAGGGAAAAAAAGGGGGCAGGGAGGGGGGGGGGGGGGAGCATAGAGTCTTGGATGTGGTTGTCCTGGAAGCAATACTGTTGCAGTATTGTGGATGGAAGAGAGAGAGAGAAAGAGAGAGAGGAGGCAAGGGGGGGGGGGGGGGGGTGATAGAAGAAAAAAGGTGAGGGAATCCACACAAAGCCGGGTAAAAGTGCTAGTGCGTTATAAGGACGTTATTTTTTTTGTTGTTGTTGGTTTGCTCAGTTTTTACAGCAAATTCTTGGTCCTTTTGGCTAGTTGTGACACTGTTCGGTTTTAATGCTAGTATTTTGTTGCATGATATCATCATCAATCAATGCTAAAGTAAGGATTCTTTTTAACTGCCATTTTTTTTTTTTGTTTTGTTCAATAACTTGAGCACAGACATTTTTGAATTATTGGCCATAGGCAAGTAGACAAGATGCTGATTTTCAGGGCTGCTGTATATTATATATATGTGTGTGTGTGTGTGTGTGTGTGTGTGTGTGTGTGTGTGTGTGTGTGAGAGAGAGATAGAGAGAGAATGTGTGTTCATGCGGATGCCAGGGGCTCTTTCACTTTTGTGTAAATTACATCCCACCCTCAAGGAATTCTTTGATGCTGCCTTTGAAAAAACTGATATCTTTCATTACATTTCAACTTTTTCTGTCACTTTGGTTCATTCATCTGTCTTTGTTCCAGAAAGTCTTTACTCATTTTCCCCTCTTTTTTTTTCTTCTTCTTCTTTTCTGTCTCATCTTGTGTGCTACCTCAGTGGCATTACCTGCTTGCCGCTCACTCACTCTGGCTTCATGCCCAGCCTGGCTTGTTTCATCGCAGCAGTGTTACTGTCAGTCCGCAGGGAGCAGTCAGTGTCAAGTCATCATGAGGCAGCCCACCAGAAAAGACTGCTGTGCAGTTGAATCCTTAGCTGATGACAGTGATTGCTTTGTCATGGAGTCATCGTGCGTGAGCGTTCCCCTTTGGAGGGCCCTACCGTGTGCATCTAACAACAGCCCCATGAATTTACAGTACTGGGACTTTACCATAAACTTACCAATGGTGTAGATGCAGTGTGGAAATCGAAACGGGGTCACTTGAGAGCAGGTCATAAAGGGTCACAGAATTTGGGACTATTTAAAAAAAACTACTGATCCATAAGGATGAGGATGATGCTATATAGTGCCATTCTGGTCTCAGACTGCAGGACAGTGCTGTACTCCACACGTTCTTTCTTCATGTATCCCCCCTTCTCACCCTTTGACCTTTTCCCTCTTGACACAGACTCATCAATGGTGCAGATGTAGAGAGGAAATTGACACCGACATCTCCATCAGAGTAGGTCATGAAGGGCCACAGAATTTGGGACATTTTTTTTTTCTTTTTAACAGATCACTGAGGATGAGGATGATGAAGATGATGCTACCGAGTTCCATTTTGTTCTCTCTGCGTGACAGGACTGTACTTTATGCTTACTTGCATATTGATTCCCAGCATCAGCCAGACCCGAAAGGTACAGACACCTGCAGTGTTGGTTGGGAAATTCTTAGATGCATCCATTAAGTGGATGACACTCTGTTGGGTGATTCCCAAATTGTCTTCCCATCCATTGAGTCCATTGTAAACTCCACTCTTGGCAGGAGGTGCTCGGGCCAAAAAAAATCCCATGCATGATTGTCTGGGATGGGAATCGAACCGATGACCTTCCAGCCAGGAGGCCACTGCTGCTGGTCACTTGTTTTTTTCTAATTACAGTGTTATGAACATGACAGCTTTTTGTAGTAATTTGGCAATGAGGTAGTGGTACTGAGGTAGTGCTAGTTGGGGGGGCTAGTGTTTTCCTGTTGGTTTCAAATGTTAATTTTTGGCCACTGGTTGGACTGTGTTCTGGAAGGATTTAACTTACCAAAAAATGATGTCGTCATTTTTGTGTGTGATTTCTTTATACTTTTCTCTCAATTTCAAATAACGGCCCAAATCGTGCTTAATAATTTGATTATATTACCCCAAAATACATTGTGTATGCAAACCAAATACCCAATGTATTGCTAAAAGTAATATAATAATTCAGAAAAAAAACCCACTCCTTTCAACGACTCAAACTTTTTGTTGTTCTTGGCTTCTAAATTGTACATACAGTGATAATCTCATAGCTGAAACCTGTTTTATTTAGTTCTTTCAGTCCACCATCTGGCTGGTTCTGGTCAGCTAATGTAGGATAGAGCTTCAATGTTCATTTAGTGTTTGTGTTCATAGTTAGATGGAAGGATCTCCTTCTTCTTCATCCTCTTCAATTCCTAAGAGTCCATGGTTGACATTACTGCACACCTCCTCATCGGCTCCACACAAACACATCTCGGAGCAGTTGAGGCCCTATAACTGACAGGAACAGTGTGATGTGCAACTGGTCTTCTTGCACCCACATTTGATGAGGTGAGTAACTGTGGCTGGAGCTGGAAGATCCCTTGTTGGTACTGGTGCTAGCCTATTCCTCTCTTCCTTCCACCCATAGGTTGTTGCTGGTGGTAGCTGAGAGTGAGGAATGTCATCCTGACGCCACACCATGGCCTGGTAATGTGCACGGGCAATGGCTTCATGTAAGGCTCCTCGTGTCGGAGGTAGTTTTTGAGCCTCTAGTTGTTTTTGGTGAAAAGCTTCCATCTGAGATCACCAACATCCGCCACAGTGCTACCAGGCTCATAGAGCTGGCAAACAAGTGTTTCAATGGCTCGTTCAGTGTCAACGTCCAGCTTCTCGGACGTCCCTAAGGCAGCAAATGCAGATACCACCTCCATGGAGCAACTGCTAAGTGCTTGCCAACAGGTCAGCTTCCCCTTACCTGCACATCGACCTGTTACGTCAGCTCCAGAGAAGGCATGAAATCCTGGTAAGGCTTCAGCCTTTGCATCACCAAGTGCATTCACTATTGGTCCCAGTGAGATTACTCGCTTCTTGTTCCCCACACCAGTGACAAAGTATGTGTTCCTGCAGAGCTAATGGTAACGGTGGATTGCAAGGACAAAAACGTCGGTGTCAGGTGACTGAATGCAGAGTTCTGTTGCTCCTCTTCGAACAGCATCCAGACTGTGCAGGATAGGTCTCATGTCAGCTTCTTCTTGGGAGCTGCAGAGATGTTGATTGAATATCCTTGAAGTTTGAGCGGACCTCTTGCCGCATGTCACGCTGAAGACCTTGGTCTTACCCTTAAAGTGGTGGAGAGCTTTCTTTGGAAGATAAACTGTCAGTTTATCTTTGGTTGCGGTACTGGACAGGAACTGCTTCGCTGATACCTTGCCAATTTTTGTATTGTCTGTGATGTGATAAGCAATTGCTGGCTTACCACCTTGCCGTCTCTCCCTTGTGGCCTCTTTCGGTGAAGTGGGAAGATCATAATGGTCAAAGACTAGATGGAGCTCATCATATTCTCTGCACTTGCTGTCAAGTGTAGCTATGAAGTGGTCAGCCCATTGAGCACATGTCTTGACCCAAGGTGGCATACCCATTGCCTGGACAATTGCCATTCCATCAATTACAGTTGCCGTCCTTGGTGTCAAGGGAGCAATGTCATTGGTGACATCTTCTGGCTGCAGATCAACACTAATTGTGTTTGGCAGGTCCTCAAGTACAGCCATCAGCTTGCTTTTGTCTGTGCATGGAAGGAGTTCACCACTCACTGTGAACAAGGCTCATGGGAGGGACGTGAACTCATGCTGGCCAATGCTCTCCTTGAGGTTCATCTCGGGGCGTGAGCGTGCAACAATCAACATGCGAGCAAATAGGGATCTGTCGTCATTGAGCTCCACTACCTGATCAGCCACTTTGTGTTTCACCAACTTCCTTGTACTTTTCCATGTCTTCAGTTGAACCTTCATTCTGGCCCAGATACTGACCTCATTCGTGTTGATGGGTTCCTCAACAAAGTTGGCATACTTCTGCTGCCCAATGTCTTCTTGGTTGCACACATCTTTCTGCACCTCATCTGGCATCACAACCTTTGTGATGATGTTGGGCAGGTCTTCACCCTCGTACTTCATAGGATTCATGGACGATATGAGCACACTCTTGAGTCGAGCAGTGTTCTCTTCCTGTCTTGTCCAGACAGCCAGTGACAGGTCATGATGTTCCTTATGTGTAGTTGTTGGTGAGCCAGCCATTACATGTGCTTCTTCAGCAAGCCTACTAAGCTCTGGAGCTGTAAGGAAGAATATCTCCTGAGCACTGGCATTCTGTGTAATGCCCATGAGTCCTCCAGTGACTTTCATGATGCAGTTGATGTGCTCAAGAGCATGATCCACTCCAGCGGCACAGAATGGGATCTGTTTTTTGTTGACTACAAAGTTTCCATCCATGAACTCTAGATGTATATCTGGATCTGTGATCTGAAGGGCTGTCACTCCGCAAGGTAAAGTGGAACCAGCCTGGCATACTTCTGCTCGCCATAAGCAAAGAAGTACTTGCACAGAGCATCAAGGGACGACAGGTGCAGCTCCCAAAGACCATCATGGGTGGCATGGATGAGTGTATATATGAGTAATACCATCCTCATGTAGGTCCGCACAAACTTGAAGAGTGAACTTTGTGATCCCTTCTTCTTATCAAACTCGGCCATCATTTTCAATACCCTTTGGGAATCAAGGAGAGTTAGCATATTTTGCTGCTCCTTCAACATCTCTTGTTGCAGGTGTTGAACACAACAACACAACTTTGATCAAGCTGCTGTGCTGCCACTACACATGGCCCCTTCAGATATGGATGATCTAGGAAGAATTCTTGTACATAGAGATCATAGAGGGCCTGGACTGTAGTCATGTATGTTTCTTATTTCTAAGGCGTTAACTATCATGCAAAAGTTAGCTGCTGTGGATCATCATTGCATCTTCCTGAAGAGGAGAAAGTGAGATCTTAGTATTATATGCTGGTTTGGATGGGTCGTGGCTGCAAAGTTCAACAAGATGTTAGTTGTATGATCATAAACAGGATAAACAGACATTCTGTAATGAAGACACTGTTAGTTCAGATTGAATGTTTATCAGAAACACTTTAGAAAACACAATGTAACATTCTGGCACTCCAGACTCTGAAACAAAGCATGATTAATACAGTACGTTGGGTCAAAAATGACCTTTCAGCATTGACCCTGTGTCAAGGTTACTGAAGGTCCACAGAAAAAATGGCGACATCATTTTTCCACTTTCTGGCAATGCTAAGAACACATTCATAATAGTTGCAAAAAATTAACATGTAAAACCAACGGGAATCCCAATCTGTTACGTCCCCCCCCCCCCCCCCCCCAGCCGACTTAGAGGGCCATGTATGGTTGGCTGGGCTACAATAACAGTAATTAAATGCGTGTGTGTGTGTGAGTGTGTGTGTGTGTGTGTGTGTGTGTGTGTGTGTGTGTGACATTGAAGAACAGTGTCACATTTGCGCAACCACCTCTGGCAACATAAAACACACATAGAGCACATGGCTCCCATGTTATCTGAAAGATTCTTTATTCAATATTAATATTCAAGTAAATGATCCATTCAAGAAGAATGAGCTTTGCTCATGATAAAGCTCAAACCAACCTGTCCTAGAGACAAAAAACAAAAACAAAACTGAATGAAGCATGCATAGGCATTGTCTCACTTCCATGAAACTTCCAGTGAGACTTGAAATGCAATTTGACTAGCTGAGCAATAACTCAATGGTTAATGAACAAACACAAAAAGGTGAACTGTTACTCATGTGACTCGCTTCCAAAATCTCTTTCCATTTCCATATTTTAGTGTCCTGTCTGTCTAAAGAACGGTGCATAGATCGTAGAGTTGAAAAAGAATGTGTGAAGAATGAAATGATTTGAGAACAATTATCGAAGAATAGAGGGACAAAATTAGAAGAAAAGAATTGTGTACATGTTTACACAGAAGTAGAGATAGGATCAACTATTTGTGATGGTGCAGTAGTTAGTGTCTTAAGCTGGAGACTTTGGTGTTATTAGTTTGAAACCCACACTGCATAGAAAATTATATCTATAATTCCTGATTACAGCTGAAAATGAAAATTAGAATTTTAAACAGCTGACTGATAGCCATTGGTATCAGTGAACATTTTGAAAGTAAGAATCTTTTCCATGAAATAAATGGATTAGAACAGCTCAAACCAAAACAGATCTCCAAAACATGATGTTAACGAAGTAAATGTTGAGTAAATACATCACATACTGAAACTGAGTGCCAGAACATCATGTGAAGCATGTAAATATTAAGAAAATGCATACACAGTTAACTGTATAAAACAGAACTTTTACAGGGCAGTGTTCATTTGGAAATTATATGTGTAACTGACAGGCACTGCATGAAGTATGTTGTGCAAATGTTTCCTGGAAAGTTATTAAGTTCAAGTGTTACAATTAAATATTTTGACTGAAAGTTGAAGATGACATGTCTTGTTAACTAGACTGCATTTTGATTCTTTTTTTTTGGTGAGTAATATTATCTCAAGTGTGTGTGTGTGTGTGTGTGTGTGTGTGTGTGTTTGAATACATGTGACTGCCCATGTTTTCAGAACTGAGAATGAGTACATCAACCTTTTTCTCTTGTGTGAAAATAAGATCTTAAAAATGTTTTTACCTAAAGACTGGAGTGGAAGTATTTTGGATGCGTCAGTGATTTGTAGTGCAATAGGATAAGAGCATGTCAGTTTCTAGATTTTATCAGCGCCCTTCTCCCTATATCCCCTACCCCACCTCTCCCAGTCTTCCCTCTCTGTGTCCTGTTCTTATGAAGAAGAAAAAAATTAACTTGCCCATTCCCCCCTAACACACTGTATAATCTGCTCCTCCCACCCCCTTCTCCCCATCTCATATTCCCCTACCCCCCTCCCCCTCCCCGCCCCTTCCCACACCTTCCCATTCTCCCTTGCCCTTACACACTAACACACAAGTTCCATCGTTTTCTTTTTAAAAACAATATGAACTGGTTCCATTTTCATACTTCCTGTATACAATTTTAAAACATTTTGATGTTTTGAATTGCATTTACTGATACTTGAATTCTGACAGATTCCAAGTGCTTAGAAGTTATAGTTGAATGACAGCAATATAGTAAAAGTGGATTGTTTTTTTTTTCTCCCCTAACATTCATTACATTAAGATTTCACTTTTTAGTACTCTGTGTGTGTGTGTGTGTGTGTGTGTGTGTGTGTGTGTGTGTGTGTAAAGTGTGCAATTGAAATGAGTGATAAGCTGTCGCATTATCATGCATGTCCGAAACACTAGTGTGCATTATGGATTTAGCTTACGTAACATGACCATTGGATAGAATTGCTAATTTATGTGTACCTCATGCCTTTCTCGCCCTTAAATGCATCCCCTACCCCCTGTGTTCCCCTTAATCCTTATCCACCAGTCTCTTCCTCACCTATGCCACCTACAGTAAACATGGAGTAGCAGAGTTAAAGCAACCAGTGAGACTGTACATAAACTGGTCAAGTCAAGAACAGAAAGCACAAAGGAAAAAAGAAACAAGTCGGTATAACAATGCGGTTCAGTAACAGAAGGCCAGACGGTGTGCAGTGGAATGTTCATAGATAAAGCTGCAGTAAATCAACAGAACAGGACTACTTCTACTCATTGAGACAAACAACATGATGATGTGAGCAATCAAATCAATGAAGATTATTATGAGCACACGTGAGCAATCAGATCAATGAAGATTGTTATGAGCACACGTGAGCAATCAAATCGATGAAGGTAAATGATATATAGTCTTTCAGCCACCAGCATCAGGGAGGCATGGTTGCCTCTCAAAAGCCGACACTTCTGGCATGCATGTGTCTTCATAATTATAATCTTTTGCCAAAAGGGGGGTGGAATAATGGGGAGGAAGGTTTAAGGGACATGGGGAGAGATGCTCATTCGAAACAAATAAAAAAAAAAAGGCAGCAAAGAACCAGGTGCTAGTGCTTGAAGTTTTATAACGAAGAGAGAGAGGGGAAGGAGTGATTGCAGTACTGAAGTAAGGAAGTGAGTGAGTGTTCAGTGAACTGCAGTAAGGAAGTGAGTGTTAAGTGATCTGCAGTAAGGAAGTGAGTGTTAAGTGATCCGCAGTAAGGAAGTGAGTGTTAAGTGATCCGCAGTAAGGAAGTGAGTGTTAAGTGATCCGCAGTAAGGAAGTGAGTGTTAAGTGATCTGCAGTAAGGAAGTGAGTGTTAAGTGAAGGAAATGAGTGTTAAGTGAAGGAAGTGAGTGTTAAGTGATCTGCAGTAAGGAAGTGAGTGTTAAGTGATCTGCAGTAAGGAAGTGAGTGTTAAGTGAAGGAAATGAGTGTTAAGTGAAGGAAGTGAGTGTTAAGTGATCTGCAGTAAGGAAGTGAGTGTTAAGTGAACTGCCCTAGGGATAAGATAAGATAATGTTGCTTATAGCCCAGCCGACCGCAAAGGGCCACATCAGGGCTGTCTGCCCTAAGGAAGTGAGTGTTGAACAATACTTATTTGAGAAGTAGGTCAAGTGTTTTATCTGCTTTTCCTATTATTTTTGTTTGGTAACCTTGAATAGAGAGATCGCTTGTGATTGGCATTTGTTATTAGTTTTAATCTATGAAAATTAATTCAGTTGATATGGAGAGAGGGAAAGGCGGGTGGGGTGGGGTGGTGGGGGGGGGGGGGGGGGGGGGGGAGGATTGAAGAAGGGATAGGGTGGCATTCCAGTCCTGAACTGGTGTTGAATGAGATTACTTTGACAACTTCGATCGTTAACTGGAGTGATATGAGAGATGATTCTGATACAACGTTGACTATGGGTCAAGGTCTTTGGGAAGCAATAGGATTCAAGAGCTCTTTGAGTTGTGTCTAGGATGATGGCTGAAGTCAGTCAAATTTTATTGGATAGATGAGCAGTGACATTTAAAACCATTTGACAGTGTGACCTAGAGTAAAATCTAAGGTAGAAGAAAACGTTGAACATATTCATTAGAATTGGAAGTTCTGTATTTCTTAATTTAAGTACAACAAAATTCTGTTCAGTTAGAAAATCACCACTTTTGATAGGCCACACCTTTAATAAGCCAAGGGTAAATATAGTGTTCTGAGTGTGTGTGTGTGTGTTTATAATGTTTCTTTTAGTTTATTATTTTTAAGAGACTTATACTATAGCCTTTCTCCATCAAGTTCCTTTTGCATTGTACATCAATGTGTCGAGTTTCATCACCACTTCGGCTACAATCGTTCCCTCATCTTGTGACTTTCTTGAACGGTCATGGTCAAAAGGAGGGGGAGCTTGTGACCTTGAACCAGTGTCATGGTCGACATGAATAAAACATGTACCTTTGAGCCAGTCTTATGGTCTAAATAGGTGGTCACTATGGGCAGAGAGTCATTGGTTCAAGGCACATGGAAATCAACCAAGTCGTTCAAGAGTGATGGCAGCTCATAATCAGATGGAAAATGAGACACTGAATACGGCTCGTGTTCAACTTTCAAAAACAGTGAATGCATGTCCTGGATATAAATCACTGATTATGATGTACATTAATTGTATCCATCTTGTACAAATCATTGCATTATATTGGGAAAAAGGCATGTTAGACATAATGGAAACAAGAAGCTGATGCGAGTTTTGTTGTTGTTTTTTTTTCCCCCTTAACTGAAACATAAGTGTCAGTGTGCCAGATACTGCACGGTCTTGACTACACAAAGGAATTTCCAAAACGAAAGCAAGACTGTATTAAATGTTGTGCATAGTGTGCATATGTATTACAAAATGACAGTATATACACACACACATATATAAATATATATATATGTATATCCTGGAAGTGATGATATTCTGATGGCAGTATTTGCAACACTTTTAAAAGCCTGATTGGATCTCGTAGTGTCGCTACCGTGATAAAGGTTGGGAAGCCAAACTGTTGGGGTGGAGGCATAAGCATGGTGCCAAAACAGTCGTCATCACCTTTTTTTCTTGTGTCAACTTCAAACAGAACAAGTCAGTACCTTTTTCTTGCTTGTGTCAACTCTTAAACAGATCAAACAAATGTGTATTCACAGAATCAACAAGAGATTAAGTATATTCAAAATTCATACCGAAAAAGCAAACAAACAAACAATATTTTAAAATAATGATGTCAACTCATAGCAAACAAACCAACAGTAAATAAATCATATGCATAACGAACTTTACATACCGATTGCAGAAATGTCATGAGGCATTGTTGATAAGGAACCGACATCGAACACAAAAAAACGCTTATTTGTATAACAGGAAAACAGTTTCAAAAATCTGATTGTTTCATCAACCACAGTTCAAAACGTCACACAGTCATATGATCGTGTGAGGCGTTGCCCACACCACAGGGTTTATTTTCACACAAGCAAGTGCATGGAGGAATGACAAAAATGTGGTGATAATAACAATGAAGAGTTGATGAAGCCAATGGAATGGAGAAAATTTGCATTCGTAGGAATCAAAACATTTGTGCAAGGATACAAGTATTAGACTTGGACAAAAATTTATGTTGGCTGAAAGCACTAGGTCGTACTGCCTTTTCTGGCATGTAAATCTTGTGTGTTTTCCTTTGTTTGCTTGTTTATCTTATTTGAGTGAAATCAGTGGGTTTTTGTCAAAACTGATCCATAGTGTGCATTGCAAAAACATACTTCCCGATAAACAATGCATTGTCTCGATATTTTTTTAAAATCACCCTTTTCAGAAGCAAGATGATTGGGTGGAGAGTAGGAGCGGTAGAGGACTGGGGAAGGAAAGAGTGGTTCAAGATTGGGGATGGAAGGGGAGACGAAGGATCAGGGAGCAAGGGGGTGGCGGAGTCCTGGGGATGGAAAGGGAGATGAAGGATTGGGGATGGATTGTATGGGGATGAGGAGCGGTGCAGATGGAAAGAAGAGCGAAGGATCGAGGAAGGAAGTGGTAGCGGAGGATTGGTGGAGGAAAGGGCCGCGGAGAGTCGGGAAAGGAAGGGACGCGACGATGGGTGGATAGGGAAAAGGTGAGTGGTAGTGGATCGGGGAAGGAAGGACGATAGAGGATGAGGAAGTGGGCGGGTTGGGGGGGGGGGGAGGGGGATGGGAGGGGGGGGGGGGGGGGGGAGAGGGATGGGGGGGGGGGGGGGGGGGAGTTTGGAAGATGAATACAGGAAGGAAGAGGCAGGTTGAAACCCAGGAAAGGAAAGAACGGTGAAGGATCAGAAAGAGCGAGGGCGAGTTGAAGAGTGAAAAGAGAAAGGGCAAGCTGGGTATCAGGAAGAGAAAGGGCAGGTTGAAGATTAGCAAAGGACAGGACAGGATGAGGATCGGGAAGGAAAAGGGTAAGCTGAAGATAGAAGGGGAGGGGGAAGAAGGCCGACGATCGGGAAGGGAAAGGGCAGATAGTGGATCAGGGAGGGAAAGAACAGGTTGAGGATTGGGAAGGAAAAGGGCAGGTTGAGGATCAGGAAGTGGAAGAGCAGGTTGAGGATCGGTGAGGGAAAGAACAGGTTGAGGGTCGGGAAGGAAAAGGGCAGGTTGAGGATCAGGAAGTAAAAGAGCAGGTTGAGGATCAGGAAGTGAAAGAGCAGGTTGAGGATTGGGAAGTGAAAGAGCAGGTTGAGGATTGGGAAGGAAAAGGGCAGATTGAGGATCAGGAAGTGAAAGGGCAGGTTGAGGATCGGGAAGTGAAAGAGCAGGTTGAGGATTGGGAAGGAAAAGGGCAGATTGAGGATCAGGAAGGGAAAGGGCAGGTTGAGGATCAGGAAGGGAAAGGGCAGGTTAAGGATCAGGAAGGGAAAGGGCAGGTTGAGGATCAGGAAGGGAAAGGGCAGGTTGAGGATCGGGATGGGAAAAGAGCAGGTTGAGTATCGGGAAGGGAAATGTAGGTTGAGGATCAGGAGGGTAAAGGACAGGTTGAGGATCGGGAAGGGAAAGGGCAGGTTGAGGATCAGGAAGGGAAAGGGCAGGTGGAGCATCAGGAAGGGAAAGGGCAGGTGGAGGATCGGGAAGGGAAAGGGCAGGTTGAGGATCAGGAAGGGAAAGGGCAGGTTGAGGATCGGGAAGGGAAAGAGCAGGTTGAGGATCGGGAAGGGAAAGAGCAGGTTGAGGATCAGGAAGGGAAAGGGCATGTTGAGGATCAGGAAGGGAAAGGGCAGGTTGAGGATCGGGAAGGGAAAGGGCAGGTTGAGGATCGGGAAGGGAAAGAGCAGGTTGAGAATCGGGAAGGGAAAGGGCAGGTTGAGGATCAGGAAGGGAAAGGGCAGGTTGAGGATCGGGAATGGAAAGAGCAGGTTGAGAATCAGGAAGGGAAAGCGCAGGTGGAGCATCAGGAAGGGAAAGGGCAGGTGGAGGATCGGGAAGGGAAAGGGCAGGTTGAGGATCGGGAAGGGAAAGGGCAGGTTGAGGATCGGGAAGGGAAAAGGCAGGTTGCGGATCAGAAAGGGAAAGGGCAGGTTGAGGATCGGGAAGGGAAAGGGCAGGTTGAGGATCATGAAGGGAAAAGGCAGGTTGAGGATCGGGAAGGGAAAGGGCAGGTTGAGGATCGGGAAGGGAAAGGGCAGGTTGAGGATCGGGAATGGAAAGGGCAGGTTGAGGATCGGGAATGGAAAGGGCAGGTTGAGGATCAGGAAGGGAAATGTAGGTTGAGGATCAGGAGGGTAAAGGACAGGTTGAGGATCGGGAAGGGAAAGGGCATGTTGAGGATCGGGAATGGAAAGGGCAGGTTGAGGATCATGAAGGGAAAGGGCAGGTTGAGGATCATGAAGGGAAAGGGCAGGTTGAGGATCGGGAAGGGAAAGGGCAGGTTGAGGATCATGAAGGGAAAGGGCAGGTTGAGGATCATGAAGGGAAAGGGCAGGTTGAGGATCGGGAAGGGAAAGGGCAGGTTGAGGATCGGGAAGGGAAAGGGCAGGTTGAGGATCGGGAAGGGAAAGGGCAGGTTGAGGATCAGGAAGGGAAAGGGCAGGTTGAGGATCAGGAAGGGAAAGGGCAGGTTGAGGATCGGGAAGGGAAAGGGCAGGTTGAGGATCGGGAAGGGAAAGAGCAGGTTGAGGATCGGGAAGGGAAAGAGCAGGTTGAGGATCGGGAAGGGAAAGGGCAGGTTGAGGATCGGGAAGGGAAAGGGCAGGTTGAGGATCGGGAAGGGAAAGAGCAGGTTGAGGATCGGGAAGGGAAAGGCAGGCTGGGAACAGGAAAGCGAAGAAGTGGGGGAGAGTCTTGATGGACGGAGCCCTGTAAATGGACGGGAAATATGGAGTGAAAAGAATCCAGATTGTGCTACATCCATGCTGGTGCATGTTTAAAGAGAACAAAAAATGGCGCGACTTTAATGTTGAGGGTGCCCAACACACGGTCAAGTTAGGTTTTTGCCTCACGAATTCTACCGTATGATTGAATACAGCTTTGCATTTGCATCAGAATAACGAATCATTGCATTATATTGGGAAAAAGGCATGTTAGACGTAATGGAAACAAGAATCTGATGCGAGTTCCCCCCCCCCCCCCCCCCCCCCCCCCCCCCCCCCCCCCCCCTCTTAACTGAAACATAAGTGTCAATGTGCCAGAGACTGCACGGTCTTGACTACACAATTTTAACATATGTTCAGTGTAAAGTAGCCTAACCTAAACTGAACATTCAGTTTTATTTCACATTCCAGATATTGTTAATGACCAAACAGTTTGAACAGTTCAACAGAAATGTGTTTGAAAGGCATTGATGAAAAAAAAAAATACTGATTATAATAATTGCAGCAACAATAATGGTTATATTGATGATGATAACACCTTGCACGTAACATTGCTTTGGTCACTTCTCCAGTTTAAGTCCTACATTCATTTTCGGATGGAACAATATTATGAAAATCGAACTGTTCTCTTGATCTTTCAGATACCTAGCATCATCAGACAGGGAGAGGCATTGTTTTGAGAAAATAAATACACACTCTACAAAGTTTGATTTGGTTTGAGCGAAAGGTGGGTGGAAGGGGAGGAGGAAGGCCAGAGGGACTTGCTGGGGAAGGCATTTAAATAACCTTACAGACCAGTATTTAAAGGGGAAGGAGGTGGAGCGGGTGGGCGACTAATGCGTAACCATGCGAGCAGGTGTTTTTCCGGATATAAAAGGATAAGCAGAGCATTCAACAAGTTACTGGGAACGGTTGTGAACATGGCTCATTCATTAATGAAAGCTGGCTCGTGGTGAGCCAGTGGAGCAAAATGTCTTCTCGAATATAACACCACTTGGGATACGAGACTAAATGATATGACTTTAATTTGATCACCAGATGAGTAAACAGTCGTTGTCTCTCTCTCTCTCTCTCTCTCTTCTCTCTCTCTCCTCTCTCTCTCTCTCTCCTCTCCCCTCCCCCCCCCCCCCCCCCCACCACCACCAAGAATATCACATCATTTTGGGATGCGAGACTTTATGTTACGACTTTACTTTGACCACCAGATGAACAGACAGTTGTATTGCCTCACACACACACACACACACAACCCCACACACACACCATTACGAACACTGGATGATTTTTTTTTATCCATAATCGCCAACACATCAATAGTCATCATGATTTTCACACCTCGTACGACATAACTATACTCCGGAGGAGTTATTTCATAACACAAAAGGTGAGAGGAGGGGAAGGGACAGGAGGTGGGGGGGGGGGGGGGGGGGGGGGGGGATGATGGGTGACGATGCACTCAACAACACACCAGTGGGTCTCACACGTC
>CM031598.1:46023007-46025507 GCA_018398815.1 Conus ventricosus | reverse complement strand
CCATATAACTGCTCATAGACCCAGTCCAGTAACCTGTCAAGATAACTAATACATGGAATGTACGAAATTTTTCAGAAAACTGCTGACAGACCCAGTCCAATAACATGCCAAGATAAATGATATATGGACTGTGCTAATTTTTTCTTCAGAAAACTGCTGATAGATCCAGTCCAATAACCTGTCAAGATCACAACTGCCAAATGGAATGTTCAAAACTGACCCCCAAAGCTGCTGATAGCAATACATAACCTGCCAAGACCGCAACTAATATTTGGAATATACGGAATGTTCCTGAACACAGCTGATAGATCCAGTCTAATAACCTGCAAAGACCACAACTGATGTATGGAATATACGAAATGTTCCTGAAAACTGCTGACAGATCCAATCCAGTCCAATAACCTGCAAAGTCCACAATCGACATATGGAATACACGAAAATTTTCTGAAAAAGCTGATAGATCAAAAGCAGTTACTTGCCAAGACCACAACTGACTCATGGAATGTACGAACGTTTTTTTCAATCTGTGTGTAAATGCTGATCGATCTAGCTCAACAACTTGCAAAGGCCACAATGACACATGGAATACACGAACTTTTTTTTTCCCTTCAGAATCTGAAAACTGCTGATAGGTCTATCTCAATAACCTGAAAAGGCCACAATGACACATAGAATACACGAATTTTTCATGAAAACTACCGATGTGTCCAGTCCAATAACCTATTAGGGCCACTGACCCATGGAATGTACGAAAATTTCTTGAAACCCGCTGATAGATTCAGTCCAATAACCTGCAAAGGCCATAACTGACACATACAATATACGAAATGTTCCTGAAAACTGCTGATAGATTCAGACCAATAACCTGTCAAGGCCACAACGGACACATAGAATGTGCAAAGATATCACCTCAAATTGCCAATAGATCAGTCCAGTAACCTGCAAAGATCACAACTGACACTTGAAATCACCTCAAATTGCCAATAGATCAGTCCAGTAACCTGCAAAGATCACAACTGACACTTGAAATATTGGGAAAAAAAATCTGGAAAACAGCTGCAATAACTTTCAAAGGTCACAAATGACGCATAAAAAATACAAAATGTTCCTGAAAACTGCTGATAAATCCAATCCAATAACTTGCAAAGTCCATAACTGACACACAGAATAGACGAAAATTTTCTGGAAACTGCTGATTGATCCAGTCCAATAACTTACCAAGACTACAACTGACGCATGGAATATACGATTTTCTTTTCTGAAAACTGCTGATAGATCCAGTCCAATAACTTAACAAGACTGCTACTGACGCATAGAATATACGATTTTCTTTTCTGAAAATTGCTGATAGATCCAGTTCAATAACTTAACAAGGCTGCAACTAACGCATGGAATATACGATTTTCTTTTCTGAAAACTGCTGATAGATCCAGCCCAGTAGCCTACAAAGTCCACAACTGACACATAGAATATACGAACTTCTGAAAACTGCTGATAGATGCATTCCAATAACGTGCCAAGACCACAACTGAGACATGAATATATGAAATGTTCCTGAAAACTGCTGATCAATCCTTTCCAATAACCTGCGAAGTCCACAATTGACACATAACTTATATATATATTTTCCCCTGAAATTACTAATAGATGTGGTGCAGTAGCCTGCAAAGGCCACAGCTGACACATGTAATACGAACTTTGCATAGGTCACATCTGACACATGGAATGTATGAAAGTTTCTGAAAACTGCTGATAGATTCCAGTCTAATATCCTGCTAAGGTCACGTCTGACACATGGCACATACATTGTTTCCTAAAAACGGCCGAAACGTCCAGTCCATTAACCTGTAAACGCCACTACTGACGCTTGGTGTATAAGAAATTGTCCTGAAAACTGCTGGTAGATCCAGTCCCTAACCTTTAAAGTCAACAACTGATACATGGAATATACGTGATTTTCTTGACAATTGCTCATTTGCTCCGCCCAATGCCATACAAAGACCACGACTGAAGATGGAATACACGAAATTTTCCTGAAAACTACGGATGGGTTCGATCCAGTAACCTGTAAAGTCCATAACTGACCTATGGAATGTACGAAATTATCCTGAGAACAACAAATTGATGAATTTCAATAGCCTGGAAAGTTCATAGCTAATACACGGAATGCATTGACATTTCCTGTGATGAAAAAAAGAAAAGAGAAGAAGAAGAACAACAACAACCCAACAACTTTGGAAAGAACACAGTCAGTCAAACAGTTCTGATGTCTTACTTCCACGTTATCAATAACAATTATCAGACAGAATGAAAAGAGGAGAGATGGGCGAGGAGGGAGGGATAGATGGTGGAGTTGATGGGTGGAAGTAAACTGAGAATCTTCGGCAATCTTCTCTCGAAAACCTGTAAGCCAATGCATATGGTAAAATTGCAACACAATACAACTGAGCAACAGTGACATTTATCAGAGAGAGAGAGAGAGAGAGAGAGAGAGAGAGAG
>CM031598.1:45998007-46018007 GCA_018398815.1 Conus ventricosus | reverse complement strand
GTGGACGACGGCAGGCTGTGAACTGGCTCTGGAGGGGCGGGCTTTGCTGTCTGTAGCCTACCCTCCCGAGGGGTGGGGTCCGCTCCCGGAAGACAACACTGAGGCACGGACCCGCCGCCCACTGGCCAGGCCCATGCCGTAGGGGGGCGAGGAGTGGGGCTTCTTGGGGGAGTGGTCCGCACTGTTGGACACGGTCACATTCTGCGGGGAGTTTAACTTGGAGCTTGGGTACGTGGATGTTGAAGAGCAGGGCGTTGAAGAAGGAGAGAAGAACCTAAGGATCTCTGAGATCTGCCCGTCGATCCGGTTGATCTTTTGTCCCAGATTGTCCATTTCTTCTTTGATTTCCAGCCGAATGTCATAGAGGGAGGTCAGCAGATGCTGCTCCGCTGTGGACAGCAACCCGTAGGCTGGTCCCTCCGCGGCACGGGCCACATGTGACACCTCCTGAACCTCCTCCCCGATCTGATCCAGACGGTTGTCACTGCGCAGGATGCCGCTGTCCGTGGAATCGGTCTTCTTCAAATTGTTCCTCAGCTCCTCTTCAGGGGATTCTTCGATGGGTTCTTGGGACTTGGCCATCATGCGGCCCACCTGGACATAGGTTTGACGGCCACTTTCTGCACTTCACTGGACTTGCTGTCCACGTGCTTGCCCGACAGGTCATTCAGCACCACCCTGTTCTGGTTGCTGTCCGCCGGCACGTGGTTGGATTCCACGGTGGTGGACTGTATGCTGTCCGTGGAAGAGACAGCGACGTTGTTGGTACCCAGGAGGCGGCCCCACCTGGCCGCGCCCCTGGTGAGGCTGGCCCTCCGCTCCTTGCTGGTGTTCTCCGACACGTTGATGACGCGTGTGCCCTGCAGGTGACCCTCCGGTCCCGTGTGGTTGCCCGTGCTCTCCGTCGTCCCGTGGGTCATCTTCTCGACGTCCACGGCCTGGTGACTGCGCGTGTCGCTGATCTTGCGGAAGCGGGAGATGAGCTTGCGGACCGGGTGGTCGTTGGCGAGCTCCAAGGGCGGGTCGTTCTTTCTCTTCTCTGCCAGCTCCTTTTCCTTCTTCACGTCCGCCACCTTTCGGAAGATCAGCTGTCGACAGAAACAATGCAGATGGTATTTTTGTGGTGATGTTATGCAGTTATTCTTTTCATTTGAGTATAGTACCCTGAGTGTGGTCCTCGTGATTATATGGTCATGGTCAGGAACTTTGAAGTTCCTTAACAATATTCCCGTACCTTCACTATTCTCTCTTTTTTTCCGGATAGTTCTTGCTCAGTTGTTTTCTTTTTTTACAAATGAATAGAATGACCATCGACTTTCTCGCAGAATGTTATGCGGAAAACCGATCTTGTCTCAGACGGTAATCGAGGGTCAGTGCAAAATGTTGATGTTATGCCTCTGACAATAGCTGAGTTCAAATCGAACTAGCATAATTACCCAATGCCTCAGATTATAGATCAAGGTCTGTCCCAAACAACGTCTCTGCCGCGGTTTTTCAGGCTAAAGGATATACTCCCGGTGCTTCGGACTGTCTAATCAGTAGGCCATTATAACAGTTTTACCCGATACCTGTTGCTAAGCCTGGGAGCCAGCCCCATGCCAGACGAGACGAAGCTTCACAGACACAACAACAATACCTCAGACCCAACTGCCGTCTTATCCAGCGCTGTAAACGTACCCGGTGCCTGAGGTTGTAGGTGAGGGTGAGGTTGCGGGCGAAGGAGTTGGCGAAGGCGTGGTAGAAGTCCAGCACCTCCAGCAGCCGGTCCTCTTGATGGAGTGCAGGTCACAGTAGGTCAGTGCCCGCACGTTGGCCGTCGACTGACCGATGGTCGTTTCCCGCCAAAAGTTGTCCCCGAACACGTCTCCTTTGCCTGCACAGTGTACCGATCAGAGTTCTAACTACTGAAAGTTGACACATACTCCCTTCATCCTCTCTGGCAGTAATCATTCCAGACAGAAACCAGTGTAACCCACTAGTTGTTGGACAGCAAAATAGCGAAACTACTGGAAACCACGAGAGAAAAAGACATCGTAAAATATGTGTGGCTCCCCCTAAAACTGGGAACCAACCAAACTTTGCGAAATTTCTTTAGGACTTTATTATTTTCATTTTTTTTGTTTCATCATCAAAAGAAAATAATTTTTATCACAGAGAATGAAAGAGCGCATTCATCAAACATTTCTAAATGTTCTTATTGAGAATCATGAATGCTATTTTCTTAACCTTTTGACATGTTACTACCACTCTAAACATCCTCACATCTCTCAAATGCACTCAGCAAATATTTTCTTTTCAGTAGAGCGGTGGACCCTATTGTGCGGACTTCTTACCCCGTACCTAAGATATCTTAACATCCTCACAGCTCTCGTATGCAAACATCGAAAGTTTTTTCAATGCTCTTATTTAGAGCCATGGACCCTATTCTTCCTACTTTTTGACATTGTAGCTAAATGATATTAACACCAACACAGCCTTGCCATCTCTGACACAGAATGAAGCTAAAGCATCTTCCAAGCAAGCCTCCCCTAACGGCAAACATCCAACACCTTTCTGTCAGAACAGAACAGACACATCACCACCAAACCTAGCCATAAAGGGGACACCACCCTATAACCAAGGAGGAGTTACCGGACTTGGTACGTACTCAGTATTGCCACGACCTCCTCGTCCTGAATGACCTCCAGAGAGCCGGAGACGACGAAGCAGAGGGAGTCGAGGCTTTCTCCCTGGTGGAAAATGAGGTCGCCCGGCGCGCTGTGCGTCATGTTGAAGTGCATGGCCAGGGCCCTCAGGCAGCCGTCGCTGGCCAGGCGGAAGGCGGGGTGCTCCAGGAACACCTTGCGGTTCAGGTGCACGCACAGGTCGGCCTTCATGTCTTTGGGGCAGTAGTTCAGAACCTGTGGACACCAAACCGTTCTGGTCTTATAACGTGCGATATTTGCCACTGAAAACAACAGCAACAACAAAGAAACATACAGTTTGTTGCTATTTGAGTCCGTTTTACTCATTGTAGATGTAGTGTTCGGCTAGATGTTCTTTCTCTCTCTCTCTCTCTCTCTCTCTCTCTCTCTCTCTCTCTCTCTCTCTCTCTCTCTCTCTCTCTCTCTCTCTCTCTCTCTCTCCGCTGCTATAGTGTTGTGATAAATATGCTCTCTCTCCGTCCGTCTCCCCCTCTCTCTTTTAGCAGCAATATGTTGCGCTAGCCATACTCCCTGTCCGTGTGTGTGTGTGTGTGTGTGTGTGTGTGTGTGTGTGTGTGTGTGTGTGTGTGTGTGTGTGTGTGTGACACGTGAACACTCAGAAAAAGGAATTAAGTTACATCGACTACGCACAGGATAAAAGCCATTCCCATTATGTTCTAAATTATCTCACATAACCTGCTCCATTTTACAGAGAAAAAGCATGCTGGAATGATTTTGAAACCAGTGCAAACAATCTACGAAGTGTTCAGCTCGCTTTCCATGTACATTAAACAGTTAAACTTTAAAGGTTAAAGTCCCACAGCTTTTTAGCCATAAGGGCAGTGAAAGGTCAGAGGTCCACCGTGTGTAGGACACGGCACGATGAAATGAGCCTTTTAACCTTCACTAGGGGGCCAGAAGAGTTCAGTGGTAGAGCGCCGGACTCGTAATCTTGGTGATCCTGAGGTTGCGGTCGAATCTCAGCCTGGCTGCTTCGGTACAGGGGGGTTTTCCCTCAGAGATAACGTTGGTTCTGACTCCATTTCCCATACATGTCCTTCGAATGAGACTATAAACCGAGGTTCCGTGTGTGAACGCATGCATAACATCTTGCACACACGTAAAACCCAATCACCAACTTTCTGAAGAGAAGGCCAGTTTGGCCGTTGGTATGGATGACACGTTACACATAGCATGCACCTTCCCTGAAGTTGGAGTATGGCTGCCTTAATGGCGGGATGAAAAAAACGGTCATACACACAAAACTTCACTCCCTTTGTCGGCAGATGGGATTAATCCTTGCCTGTCTATACAGGGAGTGTCCGCAGGAGTATCAGCCTGCGTACGCGGAAAAGAAAGAAAACCTTCACCGAACTGAGTCAGGTGCCATTTACAGTGGGGTCGCAGAAAAGGTTTTTTAACAGGAAAAAAATCCTACCTCGAACTCAAGATCGTCAGCTCTGCAGGGAAACACTCTAATAATTTGTCTACGGGCCCCTCTAGTTTGTTACAAAACAATTTGATAAAACACACGTATAAAGCATACCATGTACTATACAACTCGACCTCATATGTCAGCCATCATACATATAACGCACGAATATCTAACTACGTGCATCCTACACCTTGGTGACAGAAACGATATTTTGAGAATAGGCATCATGTATCACTACTGAAAAATAAAAAGAGAATGCCGTCAGAATAGGTTCTGGACAATATGACAAAAGGAGGAACTTTTCTAGTTAAACTTACTGTAACCAAAGACAACATCCAAACACAGTTTTGTTTATGGTCATATGAAAATGTTGTTTTGGGGGATTGGTAGGCAGGTGGGGAACTGGTAGGGAGGTGTGTGGGCGACAGGTGCGCAGGAGGGGGGCAGGCTGCAACGAGGGAAGGAGAGGGAGGAAGGAAGAAAGGAGGAAGCAGGGAAGGGGAAGGGGGATGGGAGGTGAGGCGCAAAGGACGACAAGATGGGTGTGTGGAGGGGGGTCGGGGGGGGGGGGGAGGAGGGGGGGGGGGGGCGCAAAGCGCGTGAGGCTTACGACATGACCACAGCATCTGGACGCACCTTGGTGACGTCAATGCCTTTGGTGATGGCCCAGGTGGAGACGATGTAGTCCATGACCCGCTCGCTGAGGGACTTGGGCACGTCGTGCAGCTTCATGAACTCCCGCACACTGTTCAGCATGTCGTGGTAGCGGGCGAAGCTGGAGTAGAACTGCTGGAAGATGGTCGTCACGTTGCTGAAGATCAGGGCGTACAGCAGAGCTGGGCACAGACAGACATGGCCAAGGTGGCGGTGAAGTTGTTTGCCACTACCGCAAAAAATACAAAGACGTGACCATCTTTTTTTTTCCTTCCATAACAGTACAATTGGGTAAAAAGACATGGCCACGGTGGTTTGAACTTATTTGCTTTCACAGCAAATCTAGCGACAGGGTGGCCATGAAATTATGTTCCATTACGGCAAAGCAGGACACATAAACATGGCCAAGGTGATCCTGAAATTATTTCCCATTGCGACAACATGGTGAAGATTACATGAAATTTCTTCCCATTACAGGTTAGCTGAAGACAACATGGACATGTATACTGACTTCCATAAAAAACGCGAAAGCAAAACAAGCTGAAGGTTAGGGGCGAATTTTATTGGTCACAATTGTACAGAGTGGAAGCGACAATTCAACGTGATTTGATTCATTACACCGGTAATGTGTGAAAATGTCATCAGCAATATGTCTTTGTGTGGAAAATCCAAGGTCACGTGACAAACCAGCTTGAAGTCCTAATACCGTGTGTGGCCACCATTTGCATGGACAACTGCTTGACACCTGCGGCTCATTGAGTGGACCAGATGGTTGATGCGTCCACTTGGCACACCAGCCCACACATGGACGATGGCCTGGTGAAGTTGAGCCGCTGTTGCTGGTCGTGGACGCAGGAGGTCCAACCGTCTGCCAAGTTCATCCCAAAAATGTTCTATTGGGTTTAAATCGGGACTGAGGGCTGGCCAGGGCAGCACATTGACGTGTTATGCTGAAGAAATTGCTGGGTGGCCCTGGCTGTGTGTGGTCTTGCATTGTCCTGTTGGAATGTCCAGTGTGGGTGTTGCGCAAAAAAAGGAACGACATGGGGTCTAAGCACCTGGTGCATGTAGCGCTGTGCATTGACATCCTGTCCGCGACCAGGACCAATGTTCTGAAAGATGACTGGTCCTATGGCGTGGTTAATGCCAATTGCTCCCCATATCATAACGTTCGGGCCTCCCCAGGGGTTCCGCTCTACCACACAGGAGTCAGCATAGCGTTCACCAGGTCGACGCCATATTCTGACACGACCGTCAGCCATGTCAATACAAAAACGGCTCTCATCTGAGAACAGTATGCGTCCCCACTGCTGCCTGCGCCAGTTGATTCGGGCTTGTGCCCACTGCAGCCTGTCCTGCTGGTGTCTTGGTGTCTGTACCGGACCTCTGTGAGGACGCCTATATGCCAGCCCGTTCTCCTGAAGACGCCGCCGCACAGTGTTGAGGCTGATTCGTTGCTGGAGATTCCCAGGCACCTGTCGAGCAGTGTTAGCGGCTGTTTGCCGCCTGTCCCGCAGATGGGTTCGAACAAAATGGCGATCCTCTCTTGGTGTGGTGACCCGAGGACGGCCTGGCCGGGGACGATCATCAGTGGTACCAGTGACTCGCATGCGGTGCTGCAGACGATAGATGGTTGAGATGTGGACGTTAAAGATGTTGGCGACCTGCCTGGCATCCACACCAGCCTCCAGATGGCCTAGGGCACGATTGCGTTCCTCTGCTCGTAGTCTTGGCATCTCTGTAGCGCTCAGACGGCAAGTCGTTATCTGAACCTTGTAGCGCGGCTTTATAAAGGCTGCATGCCTGCGTACTTGTCGCTGGTTAACTTTGCTCTGCATGGTGTGCACGTGCCTCACATGCAGCAACCAGTTTGCCATTTTTGTTGACCCTCCAATGCCGGAAATGATGTGTTGCTCACACAATTTTTTCACTGCACGTGAGTCTTGGACCCAAACAACTTGCCACAATGGTTCAATATCGTATATTCACCCCTTTTCACCCGAAAACTAACCTTTCAATTTTTCGCGTTTTTTATGGAAGTCAGTATATTTTGCACTACAGCAAAGCAGGACACAACGACATGGCCAAAGTGGTCCTGAAATTACTTTCCTTGACAAAAGTTAGAGACATGGCTAAGATGCTCATAATACAATTAAGAGCTGAATTTAACATCGTCAAGGTCATCATTTTTTCCCCATAGAAACAAAGGTGGACATAACAACGCCGAGTTGATAAGAAAATCATGTTTTACTACCAAAGAGCAAGACACAAAACCATCATTAAGATGACCAAAAATTATTTCCCGTCGCAAAAGACTGAACACATTGCCAGCGTGATTATATGAGTGGACGCAACAACCTGGCCATGACAAAATGATCGTGAATTAATTTTCAGTAGCAGCAGCACTGGACACAAAGACATGGCCTGGATAATCTTTAATTTTTTTTAATATTATATCAGAGCTAGGCATATCAAGGATGATTATCAAATATTTACTCGTTTCAGCAGAACGGACACTGAGGCATAGGCTGAGGTTGATATGTTTTCCATTCCAGCACAACTGGCGACAGGATTACACGGAACTACATTCCACTAAACAGAACGGGACACAAAAACATGGCCGAAGTAATGACACTTGGTTGTATAGCAAGGCAAAGCACAAGATAGCCAGACTAACATGAATAATAGCAGAGCTGAACACTAAGATATGGCCAGTGGGACTATGAAACTAGTTTCTAATTACAGCAGAGCTGAACACTAAGATATGGCCAGTGGGACTATGAAACTAGTTTCTAATTACAGCAGAGCTGAACACTAAGATATGGCCAGTGGGACTATGAAACTAGTTTCTAATTACAGCAGAGCTGAACACTAAGATATGGCCAGTGGGACTATGAAACTAGTTTCTAATTACAGCAGAGCTGAACACTAAGATATGGCCAGTGGGACTATGAAACTAGTTTCTAATTACAGCAGAGCTGAACACTAAGATATGGCCAGTGGGACTATGAAACTAGTTTCTAATTACAGCAGAGCTGAACACTAAGATATGGCCAGTGGGACTATGAAACTAGTTTCTAATTACAGCAGAGCTGAACACTAAGATATGGCCAGTGGGACTATGAAACTAGTTTCTAATTACAGCAGAGGTGAACACTAAGATATGGCCAGTGGGACTATGAAACTAGTTTCTAATTACAGCAGAGCTGAACACTAAGATATGGCCAGTGGGACTATGAAACTAGTTTCTGATTACAGCAGAGCTGAACACTAAGATATGGCCAGTGGGACTATGAAACTAGTTTCTAATTACAGCAGAGCTGTACACAACAGTGCCAAGGCAAAGTCGAGAATTAAAAAAAAAAATGACATCAAAGAAGTACACAAAGACGGGACGAGACGACCGTTACATTGTTTTCCATGACAGCGAAGCAAGATTTCTTAAAGGCATGGCCAACATTGTCATGAAATTATATTTCATTTCAACAGAGCTCGGGACAATGTAGCCAGAGTATTCAAGAAATTACTTTTTTTAAGTACAAATGAGCTGTACTCAAAACATTTCCTTTTCATTGTGCTTTCTGTTTTACTCTTCGTATGCGGTCTGAAGAACTCTTACTCTTCCATAATGTTTGTCTCACCCACCCCCCGCCCCCCTCTGATGTTTCTCATTCTATCGCTCTTCCGTGATAATTCCTTTCTCTCCGTGATGTTTCTTCAACTCTACCATAACATTTCGGCTTCTCGTCTTCGAGGTTTCTTTCACTCTTTCATAATGTTTGATTTACTCTTCTGCAACCTTTGCCTTAGTTTTATTTTTCATGACGTTTCAGTTAATGTTTTTGTTACACTAACTCCTTCATGATGTTTCTCTTACTATCTTTTTTTTTAAATCAGTCTTTAATACTGCACGACGTTTCTGTTACTGTTTCTATTACTCTTATCTTTCCATGGTGGTGGTGCTTGTACTGTTTTTGTTACTTTTGACCTTCCATGATGTTTCTGTTACTGTTTCTGTTACCCTGACAACTCTGTGGTGCGTTTGTCACTGTTTTTGTTACTCTTTTATAATTTCTTTCTTTCTTTCTGCGTACGCAGGCTGATACTCCTGCGGACACTCCCTGTATAGCCAGGCAGTGGAGTTTTGTGTGTATGACCCTTTTCTATCCCGCCATTAAGGCAGCCATACTCCATCTTCGGGGAAGCTCTTTTATAATGTTTCTGCTTCTTTTACTGTTACTCTCTATAACGTTTCTGTTATTCTCTCTATCATGCGTTTTGCTATTTTGTATATGATATTATATATTGTGTGTCCGTTCCTGTCTGTGATTACATATCTGTTTTCGCAATCAGCTTAAAGTCTCTATCAAGACCAGCACTTTCACGTACAGTCAACCAGCCAAAGAAACAAACATAGCATGCTTTTAATGAACTCCTGCATCTATATATGGGATTTTGTTGGGCACATAGATCCATTTCTGCAACTTCAGGTAAAACATATTTTCTTCAAGATGGACACATATAGAAGACAAAGATAATCGTGTCAAATGAAATACGAAAATTTTCTGTTCATAAACTGGAGAGGAAAAAGGATTTGAGAGTAAAGACTGTATGGCTTTAAATTTAAGACGCAGGTATCTTTAATCTGTCATTGTCATGTCATTATCATTGTAATTATTACTGCCGTCATCATCATCATCATTATCACCCCTGACATCATCAGTATCATCATCGTCAACATTATCACCATCCATACCGAAACCAAAGTCATAGTCTTCATTTCACCATCTCTGTTATAATTGTCATCATCATCATCATCATATCGTTATCAATCACCATCCATACCGAAACCAAAGTCATAGTCTTCATTTTCCACCATCTCTGTTATAATTGTCATCATCATCATCATATCGTTATCATTATCACCCCGCCATTGTCGCCACCCTCATCATGACCACCAGCAACGTAAACCCAACAGAAGCATCACCACGACCAGCATCCTCATTTTCACCACAATCATCATCTCCACATCTCTACCATCACAATCCGCCACCTATCTCACCAACACAAACTGCAACCGTCCCCTCGACGACCCCCTTCCCCTCCCCATCCCTCCACCTCCCTCTCCATCCCTCTACCCTTCTCCCCATCCTCCACCACCTCCACCTTCCCCCACCCTCTCCTATCCCTCCACCTCCCCTCTCCATCTCTCCACCATTCTCTCCATCCCTCCACCCCTCCCCATCCCTCCACCCCTTCATCTTTCCACCCCTGTCCATCCTCCACCCCCTCTCCACCCCTCCCCTCACCCCTCCCAACCCTCTCCACACCTCCCTCATCCTCACCCCCTCCATCCCTAACCCTTTTGAAAAAAAATTTTTACTCCAAAGAGCAAGACACAAAACCATCAAAAAGATGACCAAAAATTATTCCCCGCAAAAGACTGAACACTTGCCAGCGTGATTATAAGGGGGACCAACACCGGGCCATGACAAAATGATCGTAAATTTAATTTTCATAGCAGCACACGGACAAAAAGACATGGCCTGAAAATTTTTTAAATTTTTTTTAATATTATATCAGAGCTGGGGCAATCGGGATATTATCAAATATTTACTCGTTTCAGCAGAACGGACATGAGGCATAGGCAAGGTTGAAAAGTTTTCCTTTCCGCACAACGGGCACGGGATTCCCGGGAAACTACTTTCCCATAAACAAACGGAACAAAAAACAGGGCCCGAAGAATGCCCTTTGGGTTGTAAAAAGGAAAAGCACAAATAGCCGACAACAGAATAAAGCAAGCTG
This sequence comes from Conus ventricosus, assembly GCA_018398815.1. NCBI lineage: Eukaryota > Metazoa > Mollusca > Gastropoda > Neogastropoda > Conidae > Conus > Conus ventricosus. The sequence goes on along the minus strand of CM031598.1, from coordinate 46,007,429 downwards.
AACATAAATAAGGCCAGGGGGACATGAAACTAGTTTCTAATTACAGCAGAGCGAACACAAAAAAGGCCAGGGGGACATGAAACTTTTTTCAAATTAAAAGCGAGCGAACACTAAATATGGCCAGGGGCATGAAACTAGTTTCAATTACAGCAGAGCGAACCTAAGAAATGGCCATGGGACATGAACTATTTTTCTAATTACACAACGAACCTAAATATGGCCAGGGGGACAAAGAAACATTTCTAATTACGCAAGCTGACACTAAATGGGGCCAGTGGACTATGAAACTATTTTCAATTTACACAGAGCAAACACAAAAAGGCCAGTGGGACTATAAACTATTTCAATTACACAAGCTGAAACTAAGATAGGGCCAGGGGACTATAAACATTTTCTAATTACAGCAGAGGTAAACACTAAGATATGGCCAGGGGGACTAGAAACTATTTTTCTAATTACAGCAGAGCTGAACCTAAATATGGCCAGGGGGCTATGAAACTTTTCTATTAAAAAGCAAGCTAACACAAAAGATATGGCCATGGGACTATAAAACAGTTTCTAATTACAGCAGAGCTTACACACAGTCCAAGGCAAAGTCGAAAATTAAAAAAAAAAAAATGCATCAAAAAGTAACAAAGACGGACGAACACCGTTCATTGTTTTCCATGACAGCGAAGCAAGATTTCTTAAAGGCATGCCAAACTTGCATGAATTAAATTTTTCTTTTCAACAACTCGGAAAAAGACCAGAGTATTCAAAAAAATTTTTTTTAAGTACAAATAGCGTCCCAAAAAAACATTCCCTTTTTCATTGTGCTTTTGTTTTATCTTCGTATGCGGTCGAAAAACCTTTAAACTCTTCCAAATGTTTTCTCCCCCACCCCCCGCCCCCCCTGATTTTTCTCATTCATCGCTCTTTCCGTAAAATTTCCTTTCTCTCCTTATGTTTTCTTAAACCTACCAAAAACTTTTTCGGCTTCTCGTTTTCGGGGTTTTTTCTTCACCTTTCAAAATTTTTTGATTTATTTTTCTGCAACCTTTCCCTTTATTTTTATTTTTCATGACTTTCATTTAATGTTTTGTTCCCCAAACCCCTTCAGATTTTTTCTCTTACTATCTTTTTTTTTAAATCATTTTTAAATACGCACACTTTTTCTGTTACTGTTTCATTACTCTTATCTTTCCATGGGGGGTCTTGTACTGTTTTTGTTACTTTTGCCCTTTCCATTTTTTTCGTTACGTTTCTTTTACCCACAACTCTGGGTGCTTTGTCACTTTTTTTTTCCTTTAATTTTCTTTCTTTTTTCTGCGTACGCGGCTGATACCCCTCGGACACTCCCTGATCCAGGCATGGATTTGTGTTATGACCCTTTTTTTCCCCCCCCTTAAGGCACCAACTCCATTTTGGGGGAAGCTCTTTTATAATTTTTTGCTTCTTTTACTTTTACTCCTATAACTTTCTGTTATTCTTCTATCATCGTTTTGCTATTTTATATAATTATATATTGTGGTCCTTCCCTTCTTGATTACAATCTTTTTTCGCAATCAGCTTAAAGTCTCAAACAAGACCACACTTTCACGACCATCAACCACCAAAAAAAAAACATAGCATGCTTTAATAAAACTCCTCATCACATGGGGATTTTTTTGGCACTAGATCCTTTTCTGCAACTTCAGGTAAAACAATTTTCTTCAAGAGGACCATAAGAGAAAAAGATAATCGTGTCAAATGAAAAAAAAATTTTTTCTGTTCATAAACGGGGAGGAAAAAGGATAGAGAGTAAAGACGTTTGGTTTTTTAAAATTTTAAGACCAGGAACTTAATCGCTTTGCCCCTGTCTTATCATTGAATTATTACGCCGTCATCACATCACATTACACCACGACACATCAATCACATCGCAACTTTATCCCCACCATACCGAAACCAAAGTCATAGCCCTTCTTTTTCACCCACCCGTTATAATGTCATCACATCAAAACATATCGTTATAAATCACCATCCTACCGAAACCAAAGCAAGCTTCTTTTTTCACCCACTCGTTAAAATGTCAAATCATCATATATGGGGGGGGGGGGGGGCCATTTCGGCCACCCCCCATCATACCACCCAACGAAAACCAACAAACATCACCACGACCAGCATCCTCATTTTCACCACAATCACATCTCCAATCTCTACCCATCACAATCCCCCCATCTCCCCACACAAACTGAAAAACCGCCCCTCGACGACCCCCTTTCCCCCCCCATCCCTCCCCCTCCCCTCTCCATCCCTCTACCCTTCCCCCACCCCCCACCACCCCACCTTCCTCCACCCTCTCCAAATCCCCCACCTCCCTCTCCATCTCTCCACCATTCCTCCATCCCTCCCCCCCTCCCCATCCCTCCCCCCCCTTCTCTTTCCACCCCCTGTCCATCCCCCCACCCCCCCCCACCCCCCTCCCACTCCCCCCCCCTCCCTCCAAACCCCTTTTCTCCACACCCCCCCTTCCTCTCCCTCCACCCCCCCTACCCACCCCTCTACCCCCCCCTCCCGTCCCTCCTCCCCCACCAACCCTATCCCCCCAAAACCCTTCCCACACAACACACCCCCCCCCCTCCCCTTCCCTCCACCCCCTCTTGACCCCCCCCCCCCACCCACCCCCCTTTCCCACCCACATTACCACCACCGTCACCACCACCCACTACCCCCCCGAAAGAGGAGAGAAAGAGAGAGAGAGAGAGAGGAGAGAGAGAGAGAGAGAGAGAGAGAGAGAGAGAGAGAGAGCGCGAGCGGGAAAGATAGAGCGAGAGAGAGATAGACGAGAGACAGACAGACAGACAACAACAGACAGACAAACAGACAACAGAGAGAAAACCCCCAACCGGGTATCATAAGAAAAAAGGGGGCCCCGGGGTTTTTGGGGGCCCCCCAAACCCCACCCCCACAGGGGGGTAAAAGCGGGGGTACCCCCTTTTCCCCTGTTGGGCCCCCCGTGAACCCGTCCGACGCCGACGAGTTGGGGCCGAAGGGGGCCCCGAGGGGGGCCGACGAGCGCGAGCCCCGGGGTGCCCGGGGGCCCCTTTCCAGAACCCGTGGGCAACCCGGGGGAACGGGTGAAGCCCGGGCCGGACCCAAAGGCGGTTTTGACCAAGGGCCGCCGGCCCCCCCCCCGGGGAAGGCGGCCATTTTGGGCGGAGGGTGAAATTTTAGGGGGGGAGAGGGGATAGTTTTTTGTTGGGTGTGTGGGGGTTTTTTGGTGTGTGGTGGGGTTTTTTGTGTTGTGTGGTGTGTGTTGTGTGGTTTTTGTTGTGTGTGTGTGTGTGTGGTGTGTGGTGGGGGGGGGGTAGGGGGAGGGGTGGGGAGGTCAAGGGGTTGTGGTGCTGGGTTTGGGTGTGTGTGGTGTGTTTGTGTGGTGTGTGTTTGGGGTTGTGTGTGTGGGTGGTTGTGTGTGTTTGGCGGTGTGCATGGTTGTTCGCGCGCGTCTGCTGGTGGTGTGGGCGGCCTGTTGTGTTGTGTTGGGGGGGGGGGGCACAGGTTTTATTTTTGGTTGGGGGGGGGGGGGAACGATGTAAATGAGTAAAGGAATTTTGGGGGGAAAGGGGTGAAGGTGAGGGAAAAATATTTTGAGGTTAAGGGGGGGAAAATTAAAATACAGGATTCAAGGTGAGGGAAAAAAAATGTGGTTGATAAAAAGGGGGAAAAAGAAAATTTTTTTTAAAAAACGGTGAAGGCTTTTTGGGGTTGTTATTTTGTTTGAATGGTGGTTAGGGGGTTTTTTTTTAAGGTATTTTTGAAAAATCTGGGGGAAAAAAATCTTAAGGGGCTTCTTCTGAGGAGGGGAGAAAAAAAAAAAAACAAGAGAGAGAGAGAGGAGAGGAAAAGAGGAAGAGGAAAAAAAGGAAAAAGGGGGGGGGGGGGGGGGGGGGGGGGGGGGGGGGGGGGGGGGGGGGGGGGGGGGGGGGGGGGGGGGGGGGGTTTGGGGGGGGGGGGGGGGGGGGGGGGGGGGGGGGGGGGGGGGTTTTTTTGGGGGGGGGGGGAAAAAGGGTTTTAAAAAAAAAAGTGGCGAAATTCAGTACCCTTTGCCCAAAATTTTTCATGTAAACCCCCAAAAACACCAAACCCCACCCAAACAAACCCCCCAAAACACACACACACACACACACACACACACACACACACCACACACAACAAAACACAAACACAACCCCCACACACACACACACCACACAACCCCCCCAACACACACCAAACCCACAGCCAAACCCTCCCCCCAAAAAAAAAGGGGTCCCAAAAAAGGGGGCCCTTTTTGCGGCAGGGGAACGTTCACCCCTTTTTTTTTAAGAAAACCCCCCGGGAAACCAAACCGTTCACGCTTTTCTGGGGAACCGGACCCCTCCAGTTTTTCCCCACACGTTTTTTAAAAAGGGGGGCCCCCCCGTTTTGAACGGGTAACATTCTTCCTTTCTTCCAGGCTGAATTTTATGATTTTTAAAAAGTGGTATTTCTTTTACAACTTGTTTAAAAATCGTTTTTTGTTAGGTCTAGGATGAATTCGGTCTTTTTTATCATTTGTTGGGTTTTTCTTTTTTTTGAACCTCTACTTATTTTCCCAATCCTTTTTTGGTACCATTCCTTTATTCCTCTTCTGGGCCTTTTTTTTAAAAATTTTTTCCTTTTTTGTTTTATTTTTTCTTTTTGGATCTTTTTTTTTTTATTTTAAATTCTTGCAATTGGGCCCCTTTATTCATGAAAATTTTATAAAATTTGGTTAAAAAATTTTGTTCTTAAAAATTTTAAATCTTTAAATTTGAGCGCTCTTCTTCTTTAATACATTTTCTAAAATCCCTGGATAAATTCTTTGCATCCTTTTAACTTTATTTGCCATTTATTAAAGGAATTTTACCCCCTATCCTATCACTTCGCCATCATTTTTTTTTTCTTCTTTAATTCTTTGCTTAAATTTTTTTTTTTTTAAAATATGTTCCATTAGTTTTTAAATTTTTAAATTTGGGTTTTCGGGTTTTGGAAAAAGCTTTTCGGTTAAAATGAAAAAATACAAAACCTTTTTAAACCTTTAAATTCCATCCTGTTAAATGATGGAAACCGCTTCACCCCTTTCACGTAACTTTTTACTCTATCATTTTTCTCATTTTTGGGGTTTTTTAAAAAACCCTTTTTTTTTAATTTTTTGGGGGCCTTTTTTTTTTTCCCCTTTTTAAAACTTCAAATTTTCTTTCCCTTTTTATATCTTTTTTTTTGTTTTTTGGGGCTTTTCTTTTTCCCTTGGGGGGTTTTTTTTTTTTTTTTCCCCCCCCTTTTTTTTTTGTTTTTTTAAAAATTTTTTTTTTTAACAAAATTTACAAATTTTTTTTGGGTTTCCCTTTTTTTTTTTCGTAAATTTCCTTGCTTTGGGTCTGATCTTTTTTTTTTTTCCCCTTTTTAAAATTTTTAAAAATTTTTTGGGGTTTTTCCCAATTTTCCCCCCCTTTTTTGGGTCTTTTTTGGCTTTGAAAACCCCTTTTAACCTTTTCCCAAACATTTTTTTAATTTAAAAACCCCCTTTTGGTTTTTCTAAAAGTTTTTTCCCCCCCCGAAAAAAAAAAAAAATTTCACCCCTTTTTGGGGGCCCCAAAAAAATTTCCCAAAAAAAGGGGCCCCCTTTTAAACCATAAAAATAAAAACAAAAAATTTCTTATGAAAATCGACCAGAACAAATTACATCTTTTTTACTATCCAATACGCACGAAACCCGGGTGAGGAAATTCCAAAACATAGAAAAACAAAATCCCCAAAAAACACACGGTTTAAAGGTGGTGGACAGAATCTTCCCAAAACGCTTTTTGTAAAAAAAAAGCACTTTAAACTGTACGCAAAAGAAAAAAGAGTAAAAGGGAGAAAACCCCGTTAGAACGGGGGCCAAAAAAAAAAAGGAAAAAAGTAACTGAAAACCCAAAACGCGAGTACGGGCCCATAAATTTTTTTTAAATGAAAAAGTGAACAAAAGATTAACTTAAAGTTTGGAAAAAGATCCATGAAATGAAAAAGGGAAACCCATTCCCACCAATCCAATCATACTGGGCCCCCCAAAAAATTTCCCTTGGGCAAAAATCAAAAAGCAGAATCTTTTTTCGACATTTTTTCCCAAAAAACAGCCCCCTTTCGGGAATTTATCAGCCCAAATGAACTTAAAGGGAAAACCAATCTAACGAAAAAATTTTACGCTGACCCTGACGAAAAAATGATCATTAACTAAATGCTGATATCATTTTTTCGGGAATTTACACTCTGCAAATTTTTTCATTGTCTAATAAGAAAACGCCCTTTTTGGTTTAGAGCCATTTCTAATAAAATTTTAAAAAAAAATTACCAAAAAATTTTTTTGTTTTACTTCAACACAAATTATTAATAAATGTTGGTTTGAAAGGGAACTACCTTCCAAATGGAGAGACTAAATTTTATTGTTCCCTTTTTAAAAAAAGGGAAAAAATTAAATGACAAACAAAAATAGCTTCGACCTTAGCTCTTACATCCATGTCTGTAAACTAATGGAGAAAAATTTTCTAAAAAAATTTTAACATACTATTTTGAAAAAACGGGCCCGTACCCCGCAAACCGGGCTGGTTTTAAAAGGGGGCGGGCACAATTGTTAAATCTTGTAAAGCTAACTATGAAAAATTAAACACCCGTTTTGCTAAAACAAAACGTTTCGCCACCTTTTTCGATATAAACCCAAGGCATTTGATAAATTTTTGGCATGATAGGCTTTTAATAAATTAAAAACAAATAGGTCTCTCGGGCAAATTTATAAATTTGTTAAAACTTTCCCTGACCAAAAGAAGTATTAAAGAAAAAATTTTGGAATATTTAAATTCATAAAAAAGATTACTTTTATGGGTATCCCTCAAGGCTCTGGGGATCGCCCCCCCTTCTTTTTAAAATTTTTTTAACTAAGATTTACCTAAATACATTTCAAAAAACTTTCACTTAATTCAAAAAGCGAGGACATCTGTTTAAAGGTTGAATGCCACTTTAAAAAAAGAACCCCACAAAAAGATCGTTAATTACATTAGAAAAAATTATCAAAAAGAATTGACAACTTGCGAATTTTCATGTCTGTAAAGGCTTATCCCCTTCCTAAAAAATCCCGTATGATTTTAAATTTAAAATGCCAGGTGGGTTCTGCTCACAAAAACCCCCTAACTTCAAAGTACAAAATTTCCCTGCATTGAGCAAAACACTTCTGAGTTTTAAATTTCCCTTGTGTGCTTTTTTTATTCAAATCTTTTTGGAAATTTTTCCCCACTTAGAACATATAAAAAATCAAGCGAAAAATCTTTTAATCTGCTCAAAGTTATAACAAAAAAAGGGGGGGGCCCAGGAAAAAAAAAGTTTAATACACCCTTTTTTCTGTTTTATTTTTGACCCCAAATTGCCCAAAAGCAAAGGAGGCCCTTTTTTAGTGCCCCTTTAATTTCTTTTTTAAAAAAGTTTTCATTTGTATAATTTCTAAGGCTTTTTTCCCAGTTTTACCCCTTTGGGTTTTCCATTTCATGCTTCAGCGTGGGAACATACCATGAACGGTGTCTTACCTCTTGATGACCATTGTGAACTAGTCTCGCAAAATACTTTTCTTTCGCTGCTAAAACTATTCAAAGTCCCTAACCAAACGGAACTGGATAGGAGGTTTTATGAACTTTCCTAAACGTGCAAAAAAACATTCGACCCCTAAAACGATACTAAAAAAATTTCCCTTTCTCACTTGTTAAACAAATTCAGGAATCAATCAAAAAAGCTTGCTGTGCTTTTTTCCCAAAAAGCCCCCAAAACCAAATTTGGGAGCTCTTCAAACCAAAATTTGATTAAAAACTATAAAAACTATTTTCTAAAACTAAAAACATTAATATTCTCTTGCGAAGCAAAATCAATATAAAATGATTTTTTACGTCACTTCATAAAAGTCTATACTGATGGGTCTCTTTTAAACAATAAACCCCTGGTTGGGGCCCTTTTGTCATTCCTTTTTTAAAAAATTGAGAATCCTTTCATCTTGGGGCAAATCTGTCTATTTTTACAGCCGAATTTATACCCAATTTTAAATGGCCGAAACAGTACAAAACGTTTAAAAATCATTTGATTTTTAATAGTATTCTTTTCTGTGTAGATTTTTAATCAGTTCTTCAAGCTTTAGAATCAAAAAATTTTAAAAAATCGTGCGAAATCATATCAAAAATTAAAAATTTTTCACAACAAAATTTTCAAAGGTAAAACAGTTAATTTTTGTTGGGGTTTCCCTTCCCTTGCTTTATAAACCGGGGAAAAGAATGGGCTGACAGGGTTGCCCGAGCAGGCAAAAAATTTTGACAATCCCGGGTACTAATTTATATTCCCTTAGCTACAAGAAGGGAAAATTTTCTCTTTCAAAGGGCCCTTTTTTTGAAAAAATTTTAGGAATACAAAAATGAAAGTGTTTTCCCCCCCAAAAACCCCAAACCCACTCTTCAAAACTTTGTTTTTTCAACTTCCTTTGAGCAAGTAAACTTTTTAAAAAGGGGTTCCCCCGGGAAAAACCAGTAAACTAAAAAATCAAAACCTAGGAAACAAACCAAAGACAAAAATAAACAACTTCTCTCCTTTTTAATTTTTGGTTTTAAAAAAAAATGCATTAAGAACAAAATATGTCAAAAATATTTGATGTGGGGGGTGCTTTTTGGGGGCCCCCCATAATTGTACAACAAAACAACGTTCTAAAACTTTTTCCCCTACTTTTATTTCCCATTTGTCAGAATTTAGAAAAGGGTGGGTTTTAAATTGCATATTCCAGGATACTATGCTCCTTTTAAAATTTTTTACGAATTCTTATTTTTAAGCCCGTTTTGGGTCAATCCGTAATTGCGTTTCCCGATCTTATTTTTTTACATTTTTTTGTTTTTTAAATTTTGATGTTTTTTTCTTTTTTTTCTTTTCTTTTTTTTTTTCCGTCAAAGTCTTACTTTTCCCCCCATCACACATACACCAAAACACGCACCGCAAAGCACCGGCGCGCACTCACGTACGCCCCGATGCCCCGCACTCACGTACGGGGACGCTGCCCCGCACACACGTACGGGAAAGCTGCCCCGCACACACTCAAACAGACACAAAACACAAACACACACACCCTTTTTTAATATCACATTTAGGGGAAAAGAAAGTTAAAATTTAAGAACAAAAACAAAAACACACCCACACCACACACAACACAACACACACACAACACACCACACACACAACACACTCCTCTCTCCCCTCTCTCTCCCCATTTTTTCTCTCTCTCTCTTTCCCCTTCCCCCTCTCTCCCCCTCTAAAAAAATATATATATAAATAAAATATATATTTTAAAGGATAGCCCGATGATAAACACATAATTCCCCTATATCTCCATACATCTATCCATCAAT
>CM031598.1:45968007-45985507 GCA_018398815.1 Conus ventricosus | reverse complement strand
TTCTTATATTTGCAATTTTTGGCTTACGTAAATCACCGAACTCTTTCAACTTCCTCGTTATTGGCACCTGTTAGACTCGATTAAGCAGGTGAAAAAAAAAAGAGAGTGTAAAATAGTGCTACCGTTCACAAGAGTCTAGCCTGACGTTCACGCTGTGACGGTAAAGCCGCACTCACATGGACACACGGTCGATGCAACGCCGTCGGAGTTCAAGATGATTTGGCCACTCTTTGCAAGAGAGATAATCGTTTTCATTCACGCTCAGGCGATATTTCTATCGTCTTACAGTGCAGACTGCCGGTGATCCTCAATGAAAATGTATTGATTATGCGTATGATTCTGAAAGAGCTAGGACCACAGTGAATGTGTTAAGCTCAATGACCTAAGTCGATATTTGCGGAAAAAGAAGATGTTAGAATGTGCTTTTGTTGTCGACTTATTTGCCTGTATTTGTTTAAAATAAATCTCGGACTTTGTCTTGTCAACTTATGGCAAGATACATACAACCAAAGAGAGACAGAGAGATGCACACACACACACACACACACACACACACACACCACACACACAAAACACACACCACACACACAAAACACACACACACACACACACACACACCACACACACACACACACACCACACACACACACACGCCACGCACACACACAAAAAGCACACACACACACGCAAATACATACGCACACGCACCCCACACACACACATGCATACACGCACGCGTGCCTCGCGCACCCACTTTGTACTGTCACGTCCATCTGTTGCCTAAGAATTGATAAATGTCCTTATCTTCACATTTCAGGACTGTGTACTCAGCCGCCAGCTATGTACCCCTTAAAAAAATGAATGATTGAAAAAAAAAAAACTTGAATGAAAAGAAAAAACACCAATATCTATTTTTTCCTAAATTTTAGATATCGTGTCACGGTCAAAATTCAACTCAACCAAATTCGTGGTCAATCGCCACCAGCCCAGTTGGACTTAAGCCCTAACTCAAACATTCTAGGCGTCAGGAAGACGGGCCCATAGGTCGGGCCCGGGCCCAAATTTAAGCTTAGTGGAGAGTTTCCCCGAGACAGTCCGACCCACCTAGACTGACTAAGCGGCTTTGACCGACGCCTCGATGTCTGCCCAGACGGACCTCAGTCCCTGGGCCAGCCTTACCCGGGCCACTTTGTGAACCAGCGTCATTGTCAGTTTAGACATCGTGACGCCCACCCAAAATCAGCTGGCCACTTTAAAGTGACCAGTGTCCCCCACGGCACCAGTTAAGGAGGAAAGGGGGGAAGGTAGAGTGTGGTGGGGGTGAAATCTAGCTAATCAATTAGATGCCCAAATTTGGGCCCCACCACAGAGAGTAAGGCGTGTCAGCATGACTGGCATGATTTGAACATCCAATGGAATTAGGGGGAGCTAACTCGGGTGTCATGGGTAAAAATACTGCCCAAATGGTTTACTCGCCCCTTGTTGGAGAGACGGAACACCATAAGAAGGATGGGAGAGTGAGAGAACGAGAGAACGAGGGGAAAGAACGAACAGAGACAGAGAGAGGAGAGGTTCTAGGTCGCTTGAGAGAAAAGCAGAGAGATGAGGGGGGGAGAGAAGAGAACCAAGTTGAGAGATTAGCATGAGATAGTCTGCAGAGGAAGGACTGAGGAGAGATGTGGAGAGAGAGAAAGAGTTGCTAATTTATGAAGAAGAAAAGAAAGAAAAGAAAAAAAAAAGAAAAGAAAAGCAACCATGTCCATTTGATAAGAGCAGACTAAAAGAGAGAGAGAGAGAGAGAGTGCAATGCGTTAATGCGGGAAGAAAGAAAGGAGAACAGATCGATGTTGATAGTCACTGTTCTACCCTAACCGGGGGTTCAAACCTCATACCTGGCAGCGTCACTTCGCCAAGCAGAACCACAGACCAACGCCAACAGTCTCACCTGACCCGGCCATCAGACCAACACCAGTGCCGGCAGTTGTGTCGTGTTGTGAAAGTGACAGTAAAAAGAAAAAGAAAAGAAAAGAAAGGACAGTGATTCGTGAATAGTTAAGACCCCTGGCCAGGTAAAGTAGAAATCTGTTTATCCCCGGGTTAGTTAATGATGTTTTAGATAATGTTTTTGTGAAGTTCAAGGAAAGAGAGAATGTTTTATTTTGTTTGATTCTATATGCATTATGTTCTTTCTATGATCATGTATAGTAAAGTTATAGACTTTACTAGTGGTTTGATGTGACGAATGCATGATATATGAATGAGGTTGTAAGCAAGCTGTGAGTGTTTTTGGGGCTGTGCGCTAGTCCTTCCTCACTGACATTACACCGAGGTTGAAAATTATTGGCGAGCCTGCCAGGATTTTCTGGCCCATTTATTATAATTGTTCAACTCTCAGAGAGGAAGCTGGGTGGGATTCAAGTATTGTAATCCTAAGACAAGGGGTTGTCTTACTGTATGTTCCCAAGATAGTTAAATACTAGGCTTGGCATTGCTTCCAAGATAGTTAATACTAGGCTTGGCATTTCGCCCCAGAGTACTCATTTCGCACAGATTGCCTATAATTCGCTCTAAATAGTTGGGTCAGGCGCTGGCGTCTTATAAAAACAAAACTACTTTGTCCCAAGCAAATAATATTCATTCATAGGATTGTGCTTTTTACGTCACTCGTTCGGAAACCACCAGTTTGGCTGTCGTAATAAAATTTTTGTTCAAAAAAAAAAGAAGAAGATATAATGGCGGAAGAAAAGAACCCCCTATTGAACAACTTTGAGGGGTCGCTCGATTTAGGCTATTGGGGAGAAGATTGCGTGCATTCGTTGAAAACCAAAACAAAAGATGGAAAGAGATGAACGCGCGGAAAGACGCCGTGTTGCCGTAGAGATAGCATTAGCAGAGCAGGAAAGGACTAAAGCTAGCGCAACGCAGGAAACAGAGGGGAGTAAGGCAAGCGCAGGAAACAGAAAGAATGAACCCGGAAACAGAAAGAATAAGGGAAGCGCAGGAAACAGAAAGAATGAAGAGGAGACAGAAAGAATAAGGGAAGCGCGGGAAAACAGAAGAATGAAGCAGGAAACGGAAAGATTAAGGTTCAATTAGAATTTAGAGAAAGTGAGAATACAAAGGGAGACCCCGAGGATGGGAGTTCAGTTTCCAGTGACTCTGTGCGCAGCTATGCCCCCGACCAGTTGCCAAAATTCTCGGAAGGAACCGATTCGATTGATGCATACATCAGTCGTTTCGAAACGTTTGCGGCCAGTCGGGGTTTTGGCCCCCAGAAGAGTGGGCAGTCATTTTGTCGGCGTTACTGACGGGTAAGGCGTTGCAGATTTTCACTGCGTTACCAGCAAAACACCAGTCTGATTCGGCGCTGTAAAGGGAATCATTGATGAAAGGATTTGACCTCACAGGGGAAAGGGGTTCCGGAAGAAATTTTCGTTCAGAAAATTGCAAGCAGGTGAGACGTACACTCAGTTTGGTCACGTCTAGATCACTATTTTGAAAAATGGTTAGAGTTGAGTGGTACGAAGAAGGATTCGCTGAGTTGAAAGAGCTAGTTATGAAAGAACAGTTTTTGTCAGGTTGCGGCCCTAGTTAACCATACATTTGAAAGAGAGACACCCCAGAGACAGCAGGGGAGTTGTTGAATTTTCGCAGAGGTTTGTATAGAGAGGCACGTTTGGGCACTAAGGTGCAGGAGAAACAGGTGCTAGGCACGGGGGAGAAGAGTGCAAGGAGACTAGGAGAGTTTTCTGCAAAGTCTGCAAACCCAGTGGTGGGGCAGAAGGAAGGGGCAAAGGGAAATTAGGTGTTTCATTTGTCACAAGAAGGGACGTGGCGAGGGATTGTCGCATGGGGTTTCCCAGAAGGCAGCAGCCTTGCAAGAGGTGGATAAGGTCGTCAAGGGAAACGACCTGCAGGGGAAACCCAAAAAGGGATTCAGTCGGAAGAGGGGTAGAGTGCACCCTATGGCTAGCACTGGGGCAGCAGTCAGTGTCAGGGATGGAGGGAAACTAGGCTGAGTGGTTCGTTACCAGTGGAAGAAGGGTGGATTGGCAGCAGAGGGTGAAAGTGTTACGAGACACTGGTTGTTCATGCGGTGTAGTACGAAAAACGCTGGTCGATAAAGGGATTTGACAGGGAAATCCAGCCCTGTACTCTAATCGATGGCACTGTGAGGGAGTTTCCAGTTGCTAAGATAGAAGTACGTACCCCTTACTTCTCAGGCGAGTTGTCTGCGTTGGTGATGGAGAAACCCTTCATGATTTGATCATTGGGAATATTCCGGGTGCAAGGGATCCAGGGGTCCTGAGTTGTTGACTGCTACAGGGGCAGCAGTTCAAACCCCGGAGCAAGAAGGAGGAAAAGGTTGTTAAACCGTTAGTTTTTCCCGGGAAAGGGAAAGGGCAGGCATAGATGTGTCGCCTGATGAGTTTAGGGCAGCACAGGAACCAAGACCCTTCGCTCGTGAAGTCTTGGGAGTTGGCAAGAGGTGGAGAGAAACAGGAGGTTAGAGGAGGTGAGAACAGAAATTTCTTGTGAAAGGCGGGCTGTTGTACCGAGTGTTCACCAAGGGGAAGACAGGTAAGGTGACCACTCATTTAGGTACCAGCGTGTTATCGTGACACTGTCATGTCAGTGGGTCACGAGTCGCTCATGGCGGGTCATCTCGGCACCAGCAAAACAGCTAACCGAGTCTTTGATGACTTTCATTGGCCAGGAGCAATGGCAGACGTAAAGCGGTTTTGCATGTCATGTGACGTGTGTCAACGGTCAGCCACAAGAGGGGTGAAGAGGAAGGCGCCTCTTAAACATCCCCCCTTTAATTGACACACCGTTCAGGGGGTGGCTATCGATCTGATTGGCCCAATCGCGCCCTGTTCCAAAGGTGGGCACAGGGATGTGTTGACACTTGTGGGACTACGCGACCAGATACCCAGAAGCGGTTGCATTGAAGGGCGTAGATACGCAACAGGTCGCTGAAGGGGTGGTAGACATCTTTTCTCGCGTGGGGGGGCCAGCACAAATTCTCGTGACAGGGGGTCACAGTTCCCTCAGGCGTGATGAAGGAGGTCAACAGGGTGCTGGGGTTTACACAGCTGCTCACTACCCCCATACCATCCACAATGCAATGGCTTGGTGGAGAGAAATTTAATGGTGTGCGAAGGGCATCTTAAAGAAGCTCTGTGAGGAAAGGCCAAACAGATTGGGACCGCTACATTCCAGCGGCACTGTTTGGGCCCACAGGGAAGCCCCTCAGGAAAGCACAGGCTTTTCGCCATTTGAGCTGCTGTATGGGCGGACAGTTCGGGGACCGGTGTGCATTCTCAAAGAGCTGTGGTCCGGAGAACAGGAGTCCGAAGAAGTCAAAAAAACCACATATCAGTATGTGGTAGACTTTTCGCAATAGGCTCGAGGAGACATGTAAGGTCGCAAGGGAGAGTTTGCAGGAGGCTAGGGTCGTCCAGAAGAAGCAGTATGACAGGAAGGTGGGAAGCAAATTTCCCCAAGGTGGGAGATCAAGTCCTGTTACTGCTTCCCACGGATCAACAACAAGCTGCTGATGCATTGGAAGGGACCCTTCACCATCATTGAAAAGGTAGATCAGGCTACCGAATCGATGTGAATGGGAAATCAAAACTTTTCCATGCAAATCTACTCCGCAAATATATTCAGCGTGAGAGTCAGCACATAGGCGCAGCAGCAATCATTGATGGAGGTGAGGGAGACCCAGCAGAAGAAGGAGAGATTTTGTTGCCTGAGTTTCCAGGGGAAGAGTCATACAGGGATGTGTCACTGTATGAAGGGCTAGACAGTAGGAGACAGGAGGAAGTTAGGGGACTCCTAAACAGTATAGGGCGTTTCCCGACTGATAAACCAGGGGGACAACTCTAGAGACATGTACGGTGGAGTTGACATCACAGAAACCCGTACATGTGAAAGCCTACCCGATCCATATTCCACAAGCAAGTGATCGAGGAGGAGGTAGAAAAGTTTTTGGACCTTGGGGTGAAAGAACCCTCCAAATCATCATATAGTGCACCCGTCCGTCTTAGTGAGGAAAAAGTCAGGTGACAAACGATTCTGTGTCGACTATAGACGTCTGAACAGTGTCAAACCCAAGGTCGATGCAGAGGTCATACCAACATGGAAGACCTGTTCGCTCAGATCGCCACAAGCAAGAGCCAGTATTTCACCAGGATCGATCTGAGCAAGGGTTACTGGCAAATAGCCTTGAGTGAGGACTCAAAGGAGGTCACAGCATTTTCCACTCCTATGGGGCTATACCAGTGGCGAGTACTCCTTTTGGGATGGTCAACGCACCTGCGGTCTTTTCTCGAATGATGAGGAAACTATTGACGGGATTGGAAGGTGTTTGTGAATTTCATGGATGACATTCTGATAGCATCCGAGACATGGGAGGAGCATTGAGGCAGCTAGGAGCAGTCTTGGAGAGGTTGAGACAAGCCAACCTCACAGCCAGACCAACAAAGTGCCAGGTTGGCTTTCCAAGCCTGGAGTTCCAGGGTTTTGTTGTCGGAGGCGACACAAAGCAGCCGGAAAGAGGAAAGGTGGGGGAAGATGATGAATTCAGAGAGACCAAAGACCAAAACAGAGGTCAGGAGTCTGCTAGGTTTTGTTGGCTTCTACAGGGAGTTTGTTCCCAAAATTCGCAGCAATCACGAGTCCTCTCAGTGATTTGGTCAAGGCAGGGAAACCGGCAGTGGTCGAGTGGTCAGACGCTGCAGAGCAAGCACTGCAGACGGTGTTGGAAAGACTAGGTTCCCTCCCATCTTGAAGCTACCAGATATGTCAAAACCATTTTTTTGCGGACAGATGCATCAGGTGGTGGGATAGGTGCAGTATTGTTGCAGGAGCATGAAGAGGTCGAGTTTCTGTGAGATTTTGCTAGCAGGAAGTTGACAAAGTGTGAAGAAGGGTACGCAACGGTGAGAAGGAGTGTTTAGCTGTTGTGTGGGCCGTGCAGAAATTCCACAAATACTTGTATGGGAAAGAGTTCGTGATCGAGACGGATCATCAACCACTCAAATTCCTGCAGGAGGCGCAGTTGAAAAACAGCAGAGTTCTGCGTTGGGCAATGGGACTGCAGCCCTACAGGTATCGAGTGCAGTACATTCCCCGGGCCCACAGAATGTCGGAGCTGACTATTTATGTCGTGTAGTCTAGCAAGCTGCAACTCAGAGGAAGTCAGTCATATCCGGGTGCTTTATTGATAATATGTGTTGATTTCCAGTTATGTTGATTGGATATGGGTTCATTCCCAGTTGGCTATGTTCATATTTTTTTTTTTGTGTGAGACTTGTTCATATTTTCTTTGTGAGACTTGTTCATGTGGATGTAGTTATGCTTGGGAGCATACAGTCGCTTGTGTAGTGATGCATTATTTGCAATGAGTGAGGATGGAGATTCTCAGTGAAGTGTCATGGATCGTGATCATATTATTGTGCTTTTCATAATAATTTTGAAGAGAAGATGTGGCAAATCCGCAAAGGGAGGGGAATTGCATAGGTGCGCACAGAGGTCGTTATAAAATGAGTTGAAATAACGCAAGAGCGCACGTCAATGATAACTCATTGGAGTGGTATTCACTAATGGTATATTTTATAATTTTAAAACCGTTGGTTTAAAGTATTTTCCAAACTTTGCGCGTGTAGCTGTGTCAGCAAATTCGGTTGTTGTCTTTTTTGTACCGTTTGTTTTGAGACAATGCGGAGCATAGTCTTTTGCAAGGGGGAAATTGTCACGGTCAAAATTCAACTCAACCAAATTCGTGGTCAATCGCCACCAGCCCCGTTGGACTTAATGCCCTAACTCAACATTCTAGGCGTCAGGAAGACGGGCCCATAGGTCGGGTCCGCCAATTAAGCTTAGTGGAGAGGTTTTTACCGAGACAGTCCGACCCACCTAGACGACTAAGCGGCTTTGACCCCACGCCTCGATGTCTGCCCGACGGACCTCATACCTGGGCCAGCCCTTTTCCGGCCACTTTGTGAACCAGCGTCATTGTCAGTTTAGACATCGTGACGCCCACCCAGACTCAGCTGGCCACTTTAGAGTGACCAGTGTCCACACGGCACCAGTTAAGGAGGAAAGGGGAAGTTTTGAGTGGTGGGGTGAAACTAGCTAATCAATTAGATACAATTGCCACCACGGGTAAGGCGGTCACTGATGCATGATTTGAACATCCAAGGATAGGGGAGCTAACTCGGGTGTCTGGAAAAATAGACAATGGTACTCGCCTTGTTGGAGAGTGAACCAAGAGGATGGAGATGAGAAACAGAGAACGAGGGGAGAGACAGAGCAGAGAGAGGGAGAGGTCAGGTTGCTGAGAGAAAGCAGAAGATGGGGGAGAGAGAGACAAGTTGAGAGATTAGCTGAATAGTTGAGAGGAAGGACTGAGAGATGTGAAGAGGAAGAGTTGCAATTAGAAGAAAAAGAAGAAAAGAAAAAAAAAAAAGAAAAGCAACCATGTCCATTTGATAAGAGAGATAGAAGAGAGAGAGAGGAGGTGCAAGCGTTTTGCAGGAAGAAGAAGGAGAAAGATCGATGTTGATAGTCACTGTCTCCTAACGGGGGTTCGACTCTACTGCAGGTCACTTGCAAGCGAACCACACCAACGCCAACATCTACCTGACCGGCGCCATCAACAAACCAGTGCCGCAGTTGTGTGTGTTGTGAAAGTGACAGTGAAAGAAAAAGAAAGAAAAGAAAGGACAGTGATTCGTGAATAGTTAGACCCCGGGCCAGGAAAGTAGAAATTGTTATACCGGGGTAGTTAGATGTTTTTAGATAAAGATTTGTGAATTCAAGGAAAGAGGGGGAAGTTTTTTTTGTTTGATTCTATATGCATTGATTTTCTTTCTATGATCATGTATAGTAAAGTATGACTTAACTAGTGGTTATGTGACCGAATGCATGATTATGAATGAGTGTAACAAGCTGTGAGTGTGTTTGGGCTGTGCGCTAGCCTTCCTCACTGACATTACACCGAGGTTGACATACGTATAAAAACTATTTGAAAGTTGTCAAGAAAGTGTTTAATTAAAATTTCTGGACTTGTTTCCCGATCTGGCTTTTTGATTATAAATATTTTCAATTGAGACGACCAAAGGAGATCGGTGCTCAGGTTCTTTCTCATGCGATGTGGTTTTTTAGTAGACAAAAGAACACATCTTCTTGCCCAGTTTTTTTCTTGATCCTGATAAAAGCTAGACTATAAAGGAATCGCAGGGAGGTTTTTTTGGTTCCGAGAGAAGATAGCCCTCTGGGAATAATTATGCATACCGCCTTACGGATTAGTGTTATTATACAATAATGTCCAACACATGTATTCAGAAAGAAACGTTTTTAAAAATTAGTTCACAGGAGTTTTTAAAAAAATGTTGATATCATTTAGAAAGAAAAATGTGGTCACTTGCGGAAATAATCAAAGAAAGAAAGACTTTTTGACTCACCGTTTTCTTTGTTACATGATTTGTTTATCCCGTATTGTTTTGACTTCTTTGTGTTTAAGCTGTTCACGGCGTTGAAAATTCATGCTCAAAACAGGGGTCAAGATGATACATCTTGAATCTTGATTCAGTTATGTTCTAGCTCTCTTTCTTTTCTGTCTCTGTCTCTGTTTTTTTCCCACCCATACTCGCTCTCTCTTTCCCATTGTCTCACACTCACACACACACACACAACACACACGCGCGCCGCGCACACACACACACAACACACACAACACACACACACACACATACACACAATACGTTTGCTTGCATATCTTATTGTACTCTTATTTGTGCGAGCGTAAGATCCGACGAAAGAGGAGAAAGTTTACTTCATGGCAGCCCAATGCCCCAGTGATTTTCGAACCGTATATTCCCCTACCAAAATTAATTTCACCCGGGCCCCGGGCGGGAGCCTCACACCGGGAAAGCCCTCAAAAAAAATCATATGGGTCGTCTCGTGGAAAATCACCGGAGGAGACCGGGTTCGCGAATCCGGTTCTTATCCAACGACATCCCGTGAGTCCGATACACAAATACTGCGCAGTAAGAAGCGGGTAACACCCGCACTCCCCCCCCCCTCCCCCCATCCCCGCTCCTTCGTGCCCTCCCATCTCTCCTACCCCCCCCCCCCCCCCTTTCACGCCTCGCGCCCGGCCATCTCAAATACACGCTCTTCTGGAGGGAAAAGCTTCCCCACCAAGTCCCCTCCCCAGGACAACCCCTTTCCCCCCCGCCCTCCCGCTGTGTGTTTGTAGTTTCAATAACGCGGATCACGACATGGGCTGTTTTTTGTTTGTTTTTTTCCCCCACCTCCGGGTGTCAAGTCGCTCTTCTGAGGCCATGCTGCCCTTTGGGCCCAGGGACAAAGGGGGTTCAGCACGCAAGTTGTATGGTCGGTCTTTTTCCAGGCCTTAGGCTTCAGTGCATTTGCTGTCGCCACGGTGGATTTTTTTTAGATTTCACCAGCTGTCGAGAGTCCACCCGAAAGAGAATATGGGAAGAGAGTGAACAGGACATTGTTACTAATTGCGGCGATGTGGCTTCTTTGTCTGTCTGTCGTCTTTTTCCTCTTCTGTCTGTCGTCGCCCTCTTTCTAGTTCTCTGTCTCTGTCTGTCTTTTGCTGTCTCTTTTTACTCTCTCTCTCTCTCTCTCTCTCTCTCTCTCCCTCCGTCCCTGCCCTCTCTCTCGCTCACTGTTCTCGTTCTGTTTGTTTTTTCCCTTCCCCTGTCTCTGTCCGTCTCCCTTTCTTTCTTTGCATTCTCTGTGCTCCCCCCCGCCCCCCCCCCCCCCCCTCTCTCTCTCTCTCTCGTTCACTGTCCTGTCTGTCTGTCACTTCTCTTCTTTCTTTGAGTATTCTTTGTCCCTTTCGCCTGCCCTGTCTCCCCCTCCTCCCCCTTTCTCTCCCCCATCTCTGTCTGTCTGTGTTTTTGTCTTCCTGTCTGTCCCTCTGTCTCTCCCATTCTGTCTGTGTCTGCCTGTCTGTCCTCTCTCCCTGTCTGTCTTTTCTGTCTGTCTGTCCTTCTCTCTTTGTGCCTCCCACTGAACTGCTGTGAGGCAAGTTAAATGCACTCAACACTTTGCAGTGAAACCATTCCTAACATGGCTGAAGTCCCAAAACATATCGCGGGGAGACAGGTACAACCCACTGAACGACAACGTTTGCAGTCAGATACACCAATACTGGCTATGGCATGCACCAAAAATGATACACCCACTTCCGCACAGGCAACTTTTCCCATGAAAAGGGGAAGAAGCGCAGGTGTTTTGCTTGGAAGATAAACTTTTTTTTTAGTTTGGGCTTTGAATCCCGTCCCTATAGAAATTCGGTTTGTAAAACCATTTGTATTTCTTTGGGTTTAAACTTTTTATAGACTGAACTTCAGAATGGAAAGCCCTGTTTGGCCGAAAGTTTTGTTACAATTACTGCAGAGCTTTTAAAAAATTTTCGGAGTGAACGATATTTCTTTTCGTGGACATAAGTCTTCGGGGATTATTCGTGAAACTACGCGAGGGACCGATAACTGGTTGAAGGAAAAAGCACTCGATTCATACTTAACAATATGGAGGAAAATCATGATTTTATTCAACATGGTTACAAAGCTGTGAAGCGAAAAAAACCGGTTTACTCATTCTTGTACGAAGTGCAACGAAATCAAAGCATTTTAATCAACATGGTTAAAAAGGGCTGGGAAGACGAAATAAACGGTTTACTCATTCTTGTCCGAAGTGCAACGAATGGAAAAGCAAATGTTTCAAAACGTTTGAGCAATCCTGGAAAATTAGCAAATGTTAGAATTTAGTGTTTAAACACAAGAAATTCAAAATGGGTATGTTTTCTGTCTTTTCAAAATAAGAACTGTTTACGATGGCGAATCTATAAAACAAAAAAAAAGAAGTGAGGATATGGTGTTGCATCTAGTCGTTAGCGTCGTTATGTGACTTCTGTTCTCGTTTCTTTTGTATAACATTCAGTTTGTTTTTGTTTTCAGGGACTGACGGTTGAAAAAAAAAATCCAAACTTTTCTCCTATATTCTCTTCTTCTCCTCCTTCCCCCTTTCTTCTCCTCTTTTCTTCTCTCGCTATTCTTTTTTCTCCTCTCTCCCCCTACCCTTTCCCTCTTTCTCTTTCTCTCTCCTTTTCTCACACTCTTTCTGCCTCTCTCTCTCCCTTTTCCCCTTGTCTTCCTCCCTCTCTCCCCCCCCTCTCTGTCTCTCTCTTTCTCTCTCTCTCTCTCTCTCTCTCTCTCTTCACTTTTAATGGCTCCTTTTATCACAGGATCTCAGAGAAGTGCGGACCTATCTGTCATCCCCATGGGTGATGTTTTGAACCAGAGACGTCACGTGACAGTTTATCCCGGGCTTGACCAAAACCGGGGCAGGACAGTGGCCCTTGACGGTGGCCCTTTCCTTCTTCTCCTCCTCTCTTCTCTCTCTCTCTCATCCATTCCTCTCTCGCTCTCTCTCTCTTCATCCATTTTTCCCTCTCTTTTCTCCTCTCTCTTCTCCAATCTTCTCTCTCTTTTCTCTCTCTCTCTCTCTCTCTTTCTTTTCCCTTTTCTCTCTCTCCTCTTTTTTCATCCATTCTCTCTCTCTCTTCTCTCTTCCTCCCCTTCTCTCCTCTTCTCTTCTCTCTCTTCTTCTCTCTTCTCTTTTCTCTCTCTTCTCTTCCCGTCTTTCTCTCTCTTCCACATTCTCTATCTTTCTCTCTCTCTTCCTCCACTCTCTCTCTCTCTCTTTTTTCTCTCTCTCTCCTCTTCTCTCTCTCTCTCTCTCTTCCTCTCTCTCTTCTTCCTCCTTTCTCTTCCTTTCTCTTTCCTCCATTCTCTCTCTCCTTTCTCTCTCTCTTCTCTCTTTTTTCCCTCTCCTCTCTCCTTTTCTCTTATCTCTCTTCCTCCCCCTTCTCACCCGCCTTACCCCCCCTCTCTCTTTGTCTGCCTATCTGTCTGCCTGTCTGTCTCTCCCCCCTTCTCTCTCTGTCTCCTCAGTCTGTCTGTCTGTCAGTGTGTCAGTCTGTTGTTTGTTGTCTGTGTTGTCTGTTTGTCTGTCTCCAGCTGTTAATGGCTCTATTATCAGCAGTGTTTCACAGGAGAACTGTCTGTCTCTGTGTCTGTCTGTCTGTCTGTCTGCCTGCCTGCCTGCCTGTCTGCTGTCTGTCTGTCTGTCTCTTTCTCTCCCCCTCAGAGTTGTTAAGGCTCTATTATCATCTGATCACAGGAGAAATGTCTGTCTCTGTCTCTCTATCCCTGTCTCTGTCTCTCTGTCTGTCTGTCTGTCTTTTTCTCTCAGAGTTATTAATGGCTCTATTATCGGCAGTGACACAGAAGAACTGTCCGTCTCTTTTCTATCTCAACTCTGTCTGTTGTCTGTCTGTCTCCTCCCTTTTTGCCCCCCTACCCCCTGTCTCTCTCCTCAAAATCTCTCTCCCTCCCTCTCTCTCTGTCTCTCTCTTCTTCCTCCCCTGTCAGTCTCTGTCTGTTGTCTGTCTGTCTGTGTTTCTCTCTGTTCTCTATCTCTCTCTGCCTCTGTCTGTCTGTCTGCTGTCTGTCTGTGTCTGTCTCTGTCTCTGTCTCTGTCTCTTCTTTTCTCCCCTCTCTCTCTCTCTCTCTCTTCTCTCCCCTCTCTCTCTCTCTCTCTTCTCTCTCCTTCAACGGCTGCCATGTAATTGCGCTATTACCTGTAATTGTTAGACGCAAAACGGCTGCGCATCTCGCATTGCCATGGTGATCCTCGGGCTTCCTCGGCCATGCATGGGGGTGATTAGAACACAGACAACCTTCAGCACCGTCACCCCTCCCCTCCTTCCTCCTTCCCTGTGACTAAACCACACCATCCATAACACTCCCCTCCCTATCCCCCTTTCTTTCCCATCTCTCCCCTGTCAGCCCTTTTATCCTGTGTGTGTGTGTGTGTGTGTGTGTGTGTGTGTGTGTGTGTGTGTGTGTGTGTGTGTGTGTGTGTGTGGTTAGTGAAGCATACAAACGTAATATCTTTTATCTATTTTTTTGTTTACACCTCAGTTCGTCCGAAAGACCTTGCGGGAGTTTTGGGAATCATACATGCTAGAATGAATTGGAATACATCATTGCGAATTACGTAACGTCCATTGATCGAGCCAGCCGACACCGATGCATTATCACTTCATGACCCAACTGCCACAAAATACAACAACGTACTTGTATTTTTTTACACGTCAGTTAGTCGTAAATGAGGCGTTGAACTGTTTCTGATTGTATTTACTGGAATGGGCACGAAATTTATGAATTGCCCATTGATTTTTCTACATCTGGCAATTGTTGACTAAACGAAACTGGACATAGATGTGCGTTAGCTGAAAGACATTGTCAAAAACGCGAAGTAAAGAGTTCATGCATTAGGTGTTACAGAAGTTCTTTCAGTGTGAACACCGGCGTGTTTTTTTCACCTTTTTGGCACGCTATGTTTTGGCATGCTATGTTTAAATAAAATTCAACTTCAGTCATGGGATACAACAGTAGATCATTGTCAGAAGAAGAGGTCGCACCCCCTCCTCACCCTCCAACCCAACCTCCCTCCCTCCCCTCTCTCTCTCTCTCCCCTCTCTCTCCTCTCTCTCTCTCTCTCTCTCTGTGTCCAAACGTTCAATATATGTATCTCTAAAGCAGTAATTTTTATACTTTTTATCACTGAGTCACAAAAACAGACAAAGAAAAAAAGTTATGTCAGAATGTTGCACTGCAGATACGTTTCTTTGAAAGTGAACAGATGAGGGGAGGGATGGTGGGGGGGGGGTGGGACGCGTGGGGCCTATATCTTGCAACTGAAGTTAGAAATGAAGCCGAGTTTTGGAGAGGGGGGGATGGTGAAGATTGGGGTTGGTCAAGATGGGGCCTTTGTCTTTTGACTGAAATTAGGAAATAGCTCAAGAAACTTTGTATACTTGTAAACATTACTCTGTAGTTTTTTTGATATCATTAAATCCGTCTTTTTGGGGCAAATCAATCTTTCTGTTCCATTTATTCTATTTTCACTTTTCTTGTATCAATATTCCAACGGAAAAAGATTATGGTGGGGTTGGAGGAGGACGAAGGGGGGTTGAGTAGGGTGGGTGGGGCTGGAAATCTGTCTGTCGTCTGTCTCATCCCCCTCCCTCTCTATTCTCTCCTCGGCTGTACATGGGGGTTGGGGGTGGGGTGGGGGAGAGGGGGGTGGTGTGTGTGTGTGGTGTGTGTGTGTGTGGGGTGTGTGTGTGTGTGTGTGTGTGTGTGTGTTTTGAGAGAGATAGAGAGAGAGAGAGAGAGAGAGAAAAGAGAGAGAGAGAGAGAGAGAGAAGTGGCGCGCGCGCGGTGTGTGTTTGAGTGGATGTGTTTGTGTGAGTGGTGTGCGCACGCTTGCTTGCGCATGTGTGTGTGCGTGGCGTATTTGGATAAATATATATATATATAATTATATATATATATATATATATAATATATTAATAATATATATATAAAATTTTATAATGCTGAACAATTTTAAATAGTGGGAGAAAACAAGTGCAGGGGTAACAATTCTTCAGTCACTAAAAGTAAAGAATTGGCAAGATTTTAGTTGGCTCTGTTTGTCCCACTCAGTACAGACCCCCTCGCCTCCCCCCCCCCCCCCCCCCCCCCCTATGTGTTGTGTGTGTGTGTGTGTGAGAGAGAGAGAGAGAGAGAGAGAGAGAGGAGGAGAGAGAGAGAGAGAGAGAAACCATACTCGCTTTTCTGAGCCATGAGAAACTATCGTTTCCATCCGCCACCCATTTCCCGCTAGAGTAACTGCAAATTGGAATGGTTTCAAAATTTTGTTGTTGTATTAACATCTTCTACCGTAAACAACCCGCATGTGATCTCTTTCGATGTGTTGTGTTTCAAAGCAAATGCACAGGGGAGCTGAGGGGTGGAATTTCACACTCACTGCGCCCAAACATTTATCCCCAAGGGCATTAAAGCGGCCCACCCTCTCCCCGCCCCCCCGAGCAAACCAAAAAACGCCCCAAATAAAAAAGAAAAAAAAAAAAAGCGCACCTCTTACGACATCTCTACATCTTCCTCGCATCCCCCCTCTTTGCCCCCCCTTCACCCCCCCCCCCCCCCCCCCCCCCCCCCCCCCCCCCCCCCCCTTCCTGCTCCTCCTTCTACTAATTTACCTCCAATATTTCAGCCTAAACATCGGTTGGGGGAAAGGGAGAACACATAATGGGTTAACCATCGAATGTAAAAGCTGTTTTTTTTTGTGGGAAATAATTAACATAATACAAACATTGCCAATTCACACCACACAAACAGACGCCGCGCGGCGCGGCGCGCCACACACAACACACACACACACAACACCCCATACACCACCAACCACACATTTGGCCAACGTGCGCGCGGGGCGGCACACACACATATCGCACAGCCCCAAACAAACCCACACACAAAACACACACACCACACACCCACTCATGACACCACACACACCACACACACAACACAACAAAACACACACACAACACACACCACGAAACCATGAGCAGAAAAACACACACACAAAAACACAAACAACAACACCCACACACACACACACAGCACACATCCCCCAAACACAGATGTATGCACACACTTTACCACGCACGCACCTCGCTCGCGTGCACGCACGCACAAGCATGCTATAAAGGGCCCCCACAACACACGCAGCGCACGCACGCACGCACGCACCACGACGCACACACCCACACAACACACACACACAAGCACGCTCGCCGCACGCAATTTCACTCCACACAGTGATCGCGGCGCCCCCCCCCCCAATGCTTTTCACACTTTCTCGCAACAGCAACGGGCGAGTTCTCATTTATTTCCCTCACAAACAGGTCCCTATGAACAAGTGCTCTTTCACCGGCTAGTTATGTACATTTTTCGTCGTTCCCTTCGGTGTTTTTTTGGGGGGTCGATGTCGGTTGCCAATGGTGTGCTTTTTTCCCGGGCTATTTTTTCGTGCTGTTGCTTTGTCGTAGCTTTGTCTAGTATCGACGGTTCCAACAGCACCAGCAACCCCCCCCCCCCCCCCCCCCCCGAACCTCCCCAATCTCTCCCATCTCTCTTCTTTCCCTTCCCCTTCCTTCTCCCCCTTCCCCTTTAACTAAACACCCCACCTTCCAATCTTCGCCTCCCCCCCCCCCCCCTCCCCGCCGTGAGTTTTGTTTTGTTTATTGTGATGGTCCCTTCACCGATGAAGAGACTATGTTTTCAACCACGGGTTGCTTCTGACGCGTGTTACCCAAATTCTATAAAAAAAGCAAAACAAACCAACAACAACAAACAGACTGAACCCATCTGAACGAAACTTGTATTTTAAACATGAAACGTGGCCCAAGCACGAAGTATGAAAGATTGGTACAGATCATGGAGACGGATTTAAGGGCGAATCCAGGATTCGTTTCGACTTTGACAGAGTGTGGCGCTCTCCGGATTGTTTCCCCTGGTTGGTGTGGGTCCGTGGG
>CM031598.1:45938007-45960507 GCA_018398815.1 Conus ventricosus | reverse complement strand
GAACGCTCTTTCTGTATTGTTCGCATCTTGTCCACATTAGATTTATTTCCAGCAAAGACTGTTTGTCTTGAAAGACCTATTTTTCAAGGATTTCTGAAAGTGGTCATTGAAAGGTTCTTCTGCAGTGCTTGTCCTAATTCAGGATAAGGTGGACGCTGTATACTGATCTCCCTGCTGACACCATAAGGTGGACGCTGTATACTGATCTCCCTGCTGACACCATAAGGTGGACGCTGTATACTGATCTCCCTGCTGACACCATAAGGTGGACGCTGTATACTGATCTCCCTGCTGACACCATAAGGTGGACGCTGTATACTGATCTCCCTGCTGACACCATAAGGTGGACGCTGTATACTGATCTCCCTGCTGACACCATAAGGTGGACGCTGTATACTGATCTCCCTGCTGACACCATAAGGTGGACGCTGTATACTGATCTCCCTGCTGACACCATAAGGTGGACGCTGTATACTGATCTCCCTGCTGACACCATAAGGTGGACGCTGTATACTGATCTCCCTGCTGACACCATAAGGTGGACGCTGTATACTGATCTCCCTACTGACACCATAAGGTGGACGCTGTATACTGATCTCCCTGCTGACACCATAAGGTGGACGCTGTATACTGATCTCCCTGCTGACACCATAAGGTGGACGCTGTATACTGATCTCCCTGCTGACACCAATTTCTCTCAGTCGTGGTATAGTACAATTCAGGATGCCTCTCCTTTCGCTTGCACGTTCCCTCCAGCCACAGCTGGAGGAGGCCGTCACATCGTCCCCATGACTCTGTCCGTTCCAAATGATTTGGCAAGAACATGCTGAAATGCAGAAGACACCAGAACAGAAGTCGCATGGAAAGCAAGGCGTGATGTGCCACACGTCTCGCGACAATCTATCTTGAATTAATGGCGGTCGATGAGGACAGGTTTGATGACAAGACGCCGGAGTTTTCCATACTTGCTGAACACGCCGAAACAAGACTGTACATACAGTGGTTTCTGTTATGACAGACAGACTATACATGTTGTGGTTTCTGTTATGACAGACAGACTATACATACAGTGGTTTCTGTTATGACAGACAGACTATACACACAGTGGTTTCTGTTATGACAGACAGACTATACATACAGTGGTTTCTGTTATGACAGACAGACTATACATACAGTGGTTTCTGTTATGACAGACATTAGCATCAACCAGGACCAGGAGACACGTACACCTGCAGTGAATGTCAGGAAATTCGAGGATGTTTCGGCTGGAATGGGTCCGCTGGGACTTGCCGGATATTTTTCATCTTGTTCTTTAGATGTGGTCTTGTCAATGGACGGAGATCTCTTTTAGAATTGTTTGTGAATTCCCAATTGATCATTTTGAAAAAGTGATCTCTTGCTGATTTCAGAATGTGACTTTGGCATCTTAGCACTTCGAAGTGAAAAAAATGAATTGTTGATCCTCACAACATACTAGCGCGATGGACGCAGCAGGAACAAGGTACTAGCTACTGCAATAACTATCTTCAAATGTTTCTAAGGGATTCCACGAACATCGTTGTAATTATAATAATCGATGTTGTTCGTTTCTAAGGGGTTCCATGAAACATCGTGATAATTGTTATGACTTTGTTGTTTGTTTCGAAGGGATTCTGTGGCATGCTGTCAATTGGAAATGAAAACGCGTATGACTAATCTTGGTTAAAAGCCGATTCTTGTCTGCCCACCGGAGCGCCGCGACTCCGGGTCATGGTGAATGGTGTGGCTAATGGTGCGTAAACCTAACCAGGAAACACTTCGGTGTTGAAGATTTTCTGGATCTTGTCTTGCTGATCGCAGTGTATCTGTTCTACAGCTACCTCTGTAAGTCAGACTCTTCACCTTTACATCTTCTGGATCTTTACTGGATCTTTCGTCGGACGTCTGCAAACATTGATTTTTTGACCAGAAGGGATGAGAACCATCGTCCTGCCTCCCGCCCCTGTTTCTTGAGCGCCGATGGTCCGGACCTGTGCTGACGTGTTATGTGGCGTTGCCCCCGACAGTAGACACTATAGGATGCACGTGAAACACGATAGCGGACAGGGCTGCTCGAATGTCGTCACCGCTCTTCATACTTTATGTGGACCGTTCAATCACGCACGTCATCGCCCAACTGTGTAGTGGTGGACACAGTATTGTTCGACTGTTGACGTTTTCCGGAGACAACGTTCGGTTAAATACGTGTGTGTGTGTGTGTGTGTGTGTGTGTGTGCGCGTGCGCCCGCGTGCGTGTGTTCGTGCGCTCGCGTGTGTGCGCGTGTGCCTTTCTAAACTGTAAAAGTGGCTTTACCAAACCGGTCAAAGAATCGAGAAGTGGGGGGGGGGGGGGGTCTTTTCTTTCAACATCCCCCCCCCCCCCCCCCCCCTCCCTCCATACCACCTCGTTTTCGCGTAGATACCGGCATATTTTCTTGTCGGAAAGGTGGGGTTTAAAAAAAAAATACTAACCACACCTTCTAAATACTTAATTTAGATAATAAATATCAGGATTTCTTTAGTTGATTTCCCCCCAAAATGAATTTTTTAAAAGTCGTCTAGAGCATTTTAGTTTCGTTTAATGAAGAGCTATAGAGTCAAAATGGTACATGTAAATTTAATATATGTTCTGTACATAACCAAGTACTTAAAATAGATTTGAAAATCCGTTGGAGCCATTTGGGGGCTTGTGTACGTATGAAGTGCGGGCGCGCATGTTTCTCTGCCTTTGGCTCTGTCTCTGTCTCTCTCTCTCTTTGTGTCTCTGTCTTTGTATCTCTCTGTCTTTCTCTGTCTGTCTGTCTGTTTCTGTCTGTCTCTGTTTGTCTGTCTGACTCTGTTCTGTAACTTAGTTGATACTTGGTGTGTGTGTGTGTGTGTGTGTGTGTGTTCGCAAACGTATAAGAAGGGAGAGAGAGAGCTATGGATGGGGTAGAAGCTGACGAATCTTCAACTGACGGGCATGAAAACTGGGTCGGGTGGATGGCCTGGGTGCTGGTGATAAATTTCTATCGAAATTAGGTGTGTTTCAGTGGACAGATGGTCATTACAGAACTCGTTTGGTTGAATAAGTAAATCCATAGCAGGCCTACCTTTTGGAGTGCACCGACCGGTCATAACAGAACTAATTCGGTTGAGTAAGTAAATCCATAGTACCTTTTGGTGTGCACCGACTCAAAATTAAAAAAAGATTCTCTCTCTCTCCTCTCTCTCTCTCTCTCTCTCTCTCTCTCTTTGTTATCCTTGGTCTCTTCCACAAAGTAACCCCCCCCCCCCTTTTTTTTTTTTCTAAACTCTCTACCATCCCACCCGGTAGTTTCAAATGCTACAATTTCCCGGTAAAACCGATTTACGTCTTCTGTCAATGTAGAGAGGTACCACAAGCCATCTGCCTCCTAAGATACACTTTTGAAGGAAGAAAAATGTCCCTAAAATCATCAGCCCGCCAATCCTGTCGATGTGTTTGCGGTGAGTTGGAATGGGAGCTGACACGAGATGAAAAATGCGGTAATTGCAACAGTCGTCGTTTGTCCTGCGGGACTTGCCAGCACAAGAACAACACTAGAAGGGAAAAAAACACAAAAAACACGGGCGACTAATTTGGATTGAAAAGCGGAGTCTTGTCTGCCCGCCGGAGCGCAGCGACCTAGGATTATGGCCGATGTTGCCACGAAATGGTGCATGAGCGAGCACCGAGCACTTCCTGCGTTGAATTTTCTCTTCATCTTCGTCTCCCAATCAGCCACAGCTGTAACTTCTGGGTCATGTGTCGTTCACCGTGTCGCTGTTCAGCATGGCTGCTGACATTTACACTAAAGTTCACGCCTAGAAGATTATGATTGTCTGTCATGGGTTTGGTTGGAGGTCTGCGAATAATTATTTGAAGGGAAGAAAACAAATCATTTCTGCCACACACGCCTCCCTGTGTCTTCAGCGCCGATGATTCGTAGCTGTCCTGACGTGTTATGTAAGTATGGGTGGCTGAGACTGTCTGGGTGGGCACGTGGAGAACGAGGGAGATCTGGGCTGCTCGCATGTCTGTCTGTTTTTAACAACTCTCATGCATTTGGTGTTTGGGCCATTCGTTCATATCACTTACTTACTCCGTTCCGTTGTCTAGGACACGATGGTTATTGTTTGTTTGCTTATTCATTTACATTTCGTTGAGGCAACGTTAACTGAAAGTGCTTCTGTCTGTCTGTCTGTCTGTCTGTCTCTCTCTCTCTCTCTCTCTCTCTCTCTCTCTCTCTCTCTCTCTCTCTCTCTGTCTTTGTGTGTGTGTGTGTGGTGTGTGTGTGTGTGTGTGTGTGTGTGTGTGTGTGTGTGTGTGATGCTTTCCAGTGGTTTGTCCTAACACACTTTATCGGGTTAAATATATAAAACCTTGCGTATTGTATCATGCAGCGTAATCTAAAACTCTCTCTCTCTCTCTCTCTCTCTCTCTCTCTCTCTCTCTCTCTCTCCCTCCCTGCCCCCCTTTCTCTGTGTCTCTGTTCTTTTATACAACATCGAGTCTGTTCCCAACCAGTTTTTTTTTCTTAACACAATTTTGTTGCTCATAACTCGTCCTAATCGACAAGCAGGATCTCGTCTGCCAACTGGGTCTGTGGTGGTGGATGTAGTCACTGATGATGAGCGAGTGAACGCAAAGCATTTTTAGTGTCAATGATCTTAAAGCAGCTTCCCTAAAGCCCATCCTCCTTTTAGCCCTCACTTCTGGAGCATTTGTTGTATGTAACCTATCCTGCTGCTGCTAAATCAAACGTACCTGTCCTGTCTCTGTGAACCAGACTCGAGCATTAACGTCTTCTGCGCTTCAGGCAGTTTGATTTTCATGTGGAGCTCTGGAAACATTGATTTTATTTTTTCATCCTGAAAGGATGACCGCCCGTTTGTTCGGCGTTAATGGTCCAGAACGGTGCTGCCATGTTGTGTGAGGGGCGGTTGTAGACACTCCAGACGTGCACGTGAAAAACGATAGAGGACAGGGCTACTAGTATGTCCTCGTTGCTCTGCATATTTGATGTCCGGCCATTCATTCACGTCACCGGACCGTTATGTAGTGTCGGTCTTAATCGTGTTCGTGTGTTTGCGCTGCGCGGACACGGCGTTTGTTAACGGCCGTGCTTGTAGGCGGGTGTGCATTCGCGAGCAGGTGCGCGTGCGCGCGCGCGCTCGCGTGTTTGTGTGTTCTGTAACTTGGTGCGCGCTAAGTGTATGCGTGTATACTTGTATGCATGAGAAGGGAGAGAGTAAGAATATGGTAGTGGTGCTGCAGTTCATCTACTGATGCGTTTGAAAACTGGGTTGGGTGGATGGCTGAAGTGTCGGGGGATATTTAGTTCTATGAAAACTGTCAGCATTTGTAACAGCTTCACTATAACCACAGAATTCATCAGACCAAGACAGTAAAAATTCGGGAACAGTATTGTGTGCAGTGACCGACCTAAATTTAAAAAAGTAGTTCTCTCTCTCTCTCTCTCTCTCTCTCTCCTCTCTCTCTCTCTCCTCTCTCTCTCTCCTCTCTCTCATATATGTAAATTCCGTTATCTAACAAAACTATCCCCATTTGTTTTGTTTCTTTGTTAATTTCTTGTTTGTACAATTTGCATTCCACTGTTTTAACATTTTAAATATTAACACCTTGTATGTAAACCAGCCCTGCGATTGCACTTTGCGGTCGGCTGGGCTATAAGCAACATCTCTCTCTCTCTCCTCTCTCTCTCTCTCTCTCTCTCTCTCTCTGTCTCTCTCTCTCTCTCTCTCCTATGTAAAACTGAAGTCAATTTCTGCAACCAGCGAAAGCTAAACACATCTGCCTGAAGAAGATGAAAAGTGTAAAAACAAAGGGAAAGAAATCCCCCAGTCCATGCGTCCAGCATCTCTGTGAAAGCTGGAACAAGAGAGCTGACTTGAGATGAAAAATGCGGTGAATGTAACTGTCTGTTAATTGTCCAGTGGGAGTGACAGCACAGCAGCAAAACTAGACGGGAAAAAAACAACTCTGGTGACTAATCTGGCTAAAAAGCTGAGTCCTGTCTGCTCGCTGGACTGCAGCAACCGGGAACACCAGCCGATGTTGTTCCTCGTGGTGCTCGAGTCCACAGGAAACACTTTAGCTGTGAAAGGTTTTCTCTTTCTTCCTCTGCTGTTCCTGCATCGTCTCTGGCTGTAACTTCTCGAGTGTTTGTGGTGGTTTACAGTGGACCTGTTCTCCCGGTCTGCTGTGAATCAGGCTCGGACATTCACAACTGTGGGATGATTGTTAACTGGGCTCTGTGTTTGGAGGTCTGTAACCGTGGATCTGTCATCCTGCAGGGACGGTGCGGTCCAGCAGGGCAATCAGGGGATTACACAGGCCTCTGCAAAGGTCGCACAGTCCTCTTAGGGCAGGGTGTCTCCTTGTTTGTTCTGTGTGGTCCGTGTCGGCATTTCTGTCTGCCGATTTGGTGTGTCGGAAGCAGCATGCGTTTGGAGTTATGGGCCGTGTAATTGTTACATCACGGTGGGAAGAGTTACCCGACTTGTTTGTTATTTATAGTCCGAGTAGCGTTAGGCGACATGTTTTGTACCTGAATTCAGCTTTCATCTCTTGATCCACCTCCAAAAGTATCATAGATATGTCTACACTGTCTGACATGAGTGATTTCTCATTGTCTGAGCTACACTTTTGTTATTTTTGCAGTTGTTTTTCTAGTTCATTTTGTAACTGTCTATTGACTGAATAAATACCCCTCGCATCCACCCCACCCCACCTCCGTCCTTAAAGTGCAATGAATGCTATTTTGCTTCATGGATCCAGACTAGTTGGAATCCAAATTCACACCCAAATCTTACGAGTCCACAGATATAAAAAAAATTCAAATAAGCCTGCTTTTTTATTCGCTGAAATCCGTGTATCGTTTCTGGAGAAATTTACGAAAATGTCGAAAAATGCGTCACCTCATGAATTGTTTGTAAAAGTGGGGAAACAGGCCTAAATTCGCTCAATGACCCGGACCCGACGCAGCATTTCACGCGTTCGTTCTTCAATCCATTCCGTCTTCCCCCCAAATTTCGTTACAACGAATGGTCTGTTTGTTTTGGCGTCATCCTGCAGACGGACAGACAAACAAACCAACAGACGCGGGTTCAGACGTGTAACCTCCTCGACAGCGGTAATCACTCTGCCGTCCCTCCCTGTTCCTGCAGCAGCGCCGATGGTCCAAAGCGGTGCTGACATGTTATGTGCGTTTCGGGTCTGTTGGACTCACTTGGCACGTGAAACGCGATAGAGGTCCGTGCGGCTCAAATGTCCTGGCCGCTCTTCACTCCGTGTTTATGTTTGGCCCGTCCGTTCCTGTCGTCGACTCGCGCTGTTGTTGTGCGGCGTTGGACGCATGATTAATTTGAGAGTCCGTTAGGTTTTTCAACTTCATGGGTGTAATAATTGTAGAAGATTTATTCTGAGGCACGCAAATACACACACACACACACACACACACACACACACACACACACACACGCACGCACACACACACACACACACACACACACACACACACACGCACGCACGCACGCACGCACACACACACACACACACACACACACACACACACACAGAGTATACACAGAGAGAGAGAGAGAGAGAGAGAGAGAGAGAGAGAGAGAGAGAGAGAGAGAGAGAGAGAACAACAGAGAGAGAGAGAGAACAACAGAGAGAGAGAGAGAGAGAGAGAGAGAGAGAGAGAGAGAGAGAGAGAGAGAGAGCAGTGGGGACGAACGTGGGAGTGGGGGTGGCTGCTGTTTGATTCAAGGTTATGAAACCTGAGTCGGGTGGATGACTGCGGTGCGTCAGGGTAGATTTCCATCCAAACTGGACGCGGTCCAGCAGTCAGGGAGTGATTACGGAATTCACCGGGGTGGATACCAGTGTCCTTGTACACTTGATTTCGAAATCTCTCTCTCTCTCTCTCTCTCTCTCTCCTCTCTCTCTCTCTCTCTCTCTTTGTGGCCAGTCCTATCACATTGCCTTTCTTTAATTAAAAAGAAAATTCTGCTTCTCTGTTTTCTTGTCTTAGATGCTAACTTCTTCCATGCGCACTCATCAATTTTATTGCCTAAGCATTCTTACATAAATTCTATGTTCCATCTCTCTCTCCCTCTCCCCCCACCTCTTTCTCTGTCTCTGTCTCTCTCTCTCTCTGTCTCTGCCTCTTTCTGTCTTTCTGTGTGTCTCTCTTTCTCTCTCTCTCCCTCTTTCTCCCCCTCCCTCCCTCCCTGTGTGTGTGTGTGTGTGTGTGTGTGTGTGTGTGTGTGTGTGTGTGTGTGTGTGTGCTGAATCCATGTGATCGGCTTTAGAGACGCTTAATTGTCTACACACTCCCAGGATTTCCAAACACCCGAAGTACGCCCGGCCTACGTCAGCAGACTGTCCCCACTGTCCCCACCCTTCTTTCGGGTGTCTGGTCTCGGCGATCGTTATCGTCATTTGCCCTCATCCTCACAGCAGGTCCTGAAATGCATCGGCAGATTGTGAGAGACATCAAGGGGATCGCGAACTTGCGGCTTGTGATGTTCTGTATTTACGGCCCTGTTATCGCCGACAGGTGGATCATGTTTTCACCAGTGTCTGTTTGTCTGTCAGCAAAACGCTGCAAAGATAACTTAACCGATTTTAACCGAACTCGGTGGACAGTGGAATGGGGCCAAGGAGCGAACGAACCAAAGGTTGGTGCCGATCCCGTTGTGCGGATCCGGATCTAAAGACGGATCCACGATCCGTTCCACAAGATTACTACGAAATTTTCCACTGAACACGAACACCGTGAAGTTACTGTCTACGAATGGATAACTATCCGCAGAGTACTATATTTTCATAAATTATGTACGATTTTGAGAGTTATAAATGTGGACATTTTGTATTTTCCATATCATATCAACAACAAAAAAGTACACGGACAGTGACTCTTTCAGTCCATACCTACCATTGCTTCCCCTCTCGAAACACAAATGCCACTTAGGTCTACGCTCTCCAGAATGCCCTTTCTAGTTTTATGTGGGATGGAAGCGTGTGAACAGGGCCTGACTATTCTGTTGTTGATTCCTTAATGACGCGGTGCATTTCAGCGATCATAAACGTTCTTGAATTGAACTGAACAAATCACTGGGGAAAAAAATCCTGCAATCAAAATCAACTGCCAATGTTGGCCAAAGACAGGAAATAAAACAACCAGTAGATTTGTGGACAATAAAAACAGCCCATATTCATGTCTGACGTTGGAAATTGAGTCTGATTTTCTAATATTTCTGGCTCTGTACCAGTAATTGATTCTGTTTCTCTTAAAGCGTACCCGTTTCTATCCAGTTTCGACGAACAGGGTCTAACGAGATCGAACGGGTTCAGGTGAATAATCCATCGTTCAGGTTACTCCTAGTGCAGCTAAGTGTGGCGGCTGGAGGTGGATGAGTCCATCGCTGATCTGTTTCGATCCATTAGAGCTTCATCAGCTTCAAGTGAGCTTTGATGCAAGGTGGAATATAGAACGAGACTACAAGTATGATTTTTTATCGACTGCTTGGTTTATTGGGGGCGGTAATTTTTGAGAAGAAAAGAGGGGTCGGTGGGTGGAATTATCGATAAAAGACACACTTTAAGAAAAAAAAGTACATGGGGAGCGAAAAAGAATCGCGCAAATGAGAGCCATCTTGATGTTTATCTCTCTAAACGGTAACGTTTTGCTGAGGTCGTCGCATACTAACAAACGAACGAACCAAAAAGATGTAAAACACCGAGCGAAAGATTCATGACTTGGCTTTACACCTGGGCACAAACCTTTCTTTCTGTATTAACGTTGTTTGTTTTCTTGTCTTTTACATTATCCGTCGCAAACGGGTCTCTTTTTTTTTTTCTGAGTTTTTGTTCACCGTATTTAAGTTCCACAAAGAACAGTTCGAAAGAAAGTAAATGCCAAATTGGCTCTGAACACAAGTCCGTCACACTATGCAGAACAACCACAAAGCATGTTTCATGATGTTATCAAGTTCCTACATGTCTACTAGACAAAAGTGGACACAAACTGGTGGAGATACAGAAGCGGTTGCCTCTGAAACAAAAAAGATTAAAATCATCGTAACTCTTTCTGTCCGCAGTTCAAATATCTACTTGGATAATGTTAGAGATACCCCCCCCCCCCCCCCCCCTTCCCACACACGTACACGCTCATCTTCCTTTAATCAATACTCACGACTCATTCTTTCACAAAACTTCTGAAAGAGTAGGCCCCAAATGACGGATTCAGGAAACGGCGCAGCCGAATGTCTACAACTATACTGTGATATATTCTCCGCAAAACATGTTTTCGTACTGCCTTTGCATTTGCAAACTTGTATTGCTTCCAAGCGAAACGAACACTCGTCTTCTTTTCTGCATTAATTTTGCTTTTTCCTTTCGTTGTGTTGGTAAGAGGTACTGTCAGGAAAAATGGACTGTTGAAGTAATTCTTTGAATAGTAGAACAGCTCATGAACATTTTTTTTCTTTCACTGTTGTCATGATATAATGATAATATAGTGATAATAAAGTATTATTTCGTATAGATGTTTAAGTGTCATGTTCTAATGGCAAATAAAACTTTTTTGAAAATGCTATTTCGTTTTCAATATTATTTTGATGTTTGAAACGTCACCGGATTTTATCTCTATGTATTTTGTTTGCTAGTTAAATAAGAGAATTTGGGAGGGAAAGGACATGAACGGAGAAGTGGTGGAATATCTGCTGTTGTTGAGATGGTATTGTGGCCGTGCCGTTTAGTTTGCCTTTAAAATGAATGGTGTCCGTCCGCTCGGCTATGCCTCGGCGTCCCTCTCGCACATCTCGTGTCGTCTCTTCCGGAAGGTGACTTCTAATTAAACCACCTCACTGTTGGACATTTATTAATCTCTTGTTTCTATCCCCCGAAGTATGATGTCTCATGTCGTTCTCTTTCCTTGAAAATGAGGTCTGTTCTGCTCATGCGCTATGAGACACGTCCTGCTCGTTTTGCTGGCAAGGGATTTTCATTAACGCAGTAGGACCTCTTACTAACAATCCTCTGGAAATCCTCTAAAAATGGGGTCTTCAGACAGAGGGATTCTCCCTGGAAGGTGAACCTAGCACAGCCAAAGAGAAGAGAAAAACATTGCAGAAAAGCAAGAAAATAAAAGGTGAGAGTCCTTATTGGAGGTCTTTGGTGAGAGGTGTCACTGTATTAACTATCCCATTTTCCGTTGTGTTTTTTCTGTTCATCAACACGTTTCATTTCAATTGAACTCACTTAGTGTTCTTTTGCTCTGAGGAAACACTTCCTGTGTACGCCCTCGACCTTC
The DNA here is from genome assembly GCA_018398815.1 of Conus ventricosus. Classification (NCBI taxonomy): domain Eukaryota; kingdom Metazoa; phylum Mollusca; class Gastropoda; order Neogastropoda; family Conidae; genus Conus; species Conus ventricosus. The sequence goes on along the minus strand of CM031598.1, from coordinate 45,949,144 downwards.
CTCTTCCTCTTCCGGGGACTCTCTGCAGTCATTACCCTCTCAGTTTTCTTCGGCTAACGATCTGTTTAGCAGACGATTTTCACCAGCAGCCGCCCATTTTGATTGCTTACGCAATGTTTAGTGGACAATAGAGCAGACGACAAAGCAGGAAAGGGCGAGAAATAGATTTTTTTTTCAGTCGAAAAAGGGACAACAGAGTCAGCGGTCAAAACAACGGTCAACTGTCTACATGGCCCTTTGTTCAGTTTTGATTCTTCTAGCAGTTTGGGTGGGCAAAAACGTTTGTTTTAAAACCTCTTTACGGAGTAGGTTTGGGGCGAAATATCAACGGCTGCTTTGTGAAATGAAACTTATTCCTACAAGTCCACTGTCAAGAACTTTTAGGCCGTTGTCCATGTTTTTTTCTGCTTTTCTTTTTGTCCACCATTCTCCTTGTTCAGGCTGTTGGTTTTTTTTCCCCTCATGATTTCACCTTTTAACCAATTCCTCATGGTTTTTTCCCCATTCTCTGCGATTATTTCTTGTTGGTTTATTTCTCATACCTTTTATCTTCTCTTCTTCTTGTCGCATTTTGCATTACCGTTCCTTTGTGACTTCTTCCCTTTTGTATCTATTTTTCTTGTTTTTGTCCCATTTTGTCCGACGTTTCTTTTTCAGCTGTTTCTCAATTGTCCATTCTTCTTGTGTGCCTATTTCTTCCCTAGCTGTTCCATTTTAACCCTTTCTCATTGGTCCCGTTCCCTCCTACAGCTGTTCTTGTCTATTTTCAGTTTTTTTTCTCTCTCTTTTCGTTGTTAATAGACCCCCGTACCCCGTAGTCCTTCTCCTCTCCCCCGTCATGTCGTCGGTATCCTCTCACCTAGAGTTCTGTTTCCAGAATAATCTCATTAATTTGCATTTGTATGGGAACACGCTAGCCGGCCAGTTAAGGACTCTCATCCAACTAACGTCGACACTGGACAGACGAAACAATAGACTAGTTTTGTTCACTCGACAGAATTCGACGGCTGCTGTTCGTTGTCATGGAAGGGAGTAATTTTTATTCTTTGATACCTTCTTCTTCGTTCCAGTCTCCTATATCCGCGCCCTGCTTTTTTTTTATATTTTTATATTTATTTATTTTTTTATTTTATTTTATTTATTTTTTTTTTTTTTAGTTGAGTAAAACAACAATTGCTAAATGATTATGATAACGTCGGGAAATTCTTTGTCATGCCACTTAATCTCCCTCCTCTCTCTCTCTCTCTCTCTCTTTCTCTCTCTCTCTCTCTCTCTCTCTCTCTCTCTCTCTCTCTCTCTCTCTCTCTCTGTCTGTCTGTCTGTCTGTCTGTCTGTCTGTCTCTCTCTCTCTCTCTCTCTCTCTCTCTCTCTCTCTCCTCTCTCTGTGTCTCTCTCTCTCTCTCTCTTCCCATCTATCGTTCTGTCCCTCCAATTCCCTTTCCTTTGAAAACGTATCTTTGCTGGGTCATTGTCATAATGGCAGAGGCATTGTTTGCCTGCACTTGTTCTCCCCTGTAGCTATTTGTTCCACACACAAACACGCACGCACGCACACACGCACGCACCCCCCCCCCCCCCCCCCCCCACACACACACACTGAGATGGATAAATTCCGTGGTCTGGTCGCCGAAGGTAAGTGCAAATGCAGGTGGGCGAGTAGATGTTACATCTAAACAGTCCTTAGGCGATTCCAAAACGTGACATCTGTATACAGCGTAATCCCTCTGGTCCCACAGACACAGTTTTAGTCGTTCGTAGTATTCAGTCGTTTGTAGTATTTAGTCGTTTGCAGTATTTAGTCGTTTGTAGTATTTAGTCGTTTGTAGTATTTAGTCGTTTGCAGTATTTAGCCGTTTGTAGAATTTCGACTCGTTTGTAGTATTTAGTCGTTTGTAGTATTTAGTCGTTTGCAGTATTTAGCCGTTTGTAGAATTTCGACAGTCGAGTATTTAGTCATTTGTACAGTTTCGACAGTCGATGTCTTCCGGTCAGATCTCATTCGCCCGTGAGGAGCTCGGTTTCTCCGTCGTCGCCATATTTCCTTCACCTTACCAAAAAGAGTATTTTTTTCAGTACGATGATATGAAACCGTCTGTACAATCTTCACGAAATAACGTTTGAAGACCGTAGGGCTGGAGAGGAAAAAACGGCACGAAATGGACGTTGTCGTAAGCAGTAAGAGAAACGGTTAAATAAAAACCACTCTTCTGTCATCGTTTCAACTATAGCACTGCGCAGTGAGAAAACAGTGGCGCGTCACTGGAATTTCCCACTGGTCTGCTGAACTGGGGTTTGCTTTCGATTTTGATGCCTGCTACCCGTTGGGAACAAAGCGGCGATTTTTCTTTTAGATTTTGGGCGACTGAAAACTTTGCGGGCTGTTTACTTCATTAGGCCGGCAGACTAGAGATAAAGAAAATCCCCAGACCTGCATACTCACAGGCACGCACGCGCGTGCGCGAGCGCACACCCACGCACTCCCCCCCTCTCTCTCTCTCTCTCTCCCTCTCTTTCTCTCCTGCGCTCTCGCGCGCACCTGTGTGTGTTTGTGTGTGTATGCGTGTGTGTGTGTAAGAAATATCATGCACTCTTGCGCGCAGGAGAGAAAGAGGGACATGGGTCAGGACTTTCATACCCTTTTACATCTATACATCTCTTTAGTCCGATCGAAATTGACTTATGGGCAGGAAGTGTATTTCTCTGCGCCTAATTATCTTTTAAAGAGATTGCAAAGCTTGGATAGTAAGGCCATGAAATTTGCTCTGGGAGTCCCAGTGCACACAAACACTCATAGATGTTATAAAGAAACAAATATTTTACCTCTAAATGAGAAGCGAATATTGGATGTATCCAAATATATTGTCAGAAGTCTTTCTGTTGAAAATTCAGTAACTGAAGAAATACTGATTGATTCCAGTAAAGATTTTCCTAAGAGGTCTAAAAACACATCTTACATTCAACCAATTAGAAACTACACATCTGACTTTATGTCACATTGCAATATTGATATTACTGCTATACCAGAATTTCCTGCAGTACCTCCAATGCCTCCTTGGGAGCACCGAAATGCTTCTTTTGATTACAAATATACTTTGTTAAAGAAAAGTGATAATATAAATATTTTAACAACTGAAGTTCGTGAACATTTAGAAAACAGCTATCCAAATCATTTAAAAGTGTTTACAGATGGGTCGGTAATGGAATCCTCTGACAGTGGTTCAGGCTTTATAATACTAACCTTAAATGTCAGGAAATCATATTATGTAGGAAAGGGGTTTTCAATCTATACCTCAGAATTATATGCAATACTGAAGGCTTTGACTTACATATATGAGATACATCAATTGCTTTCTATCAGATTTTACTTTGTGTTGATTCCAAATCCGTTTTACAGTCACTAGAGCATTGGGACTGCAAAGCTAGAAAAGATTTGCTTTTTGAAATAAAACATCTACTGCATTGTTTCATTACACTAGGCATAAGAATAGATTTTTGTTGGGTCCCATCTCACTGTGGTATAAAGTGGAATGAAATAGCAGACAGTCTTGCAAAAGGAGCAAACAGAAAGACGGAAAATTTACTAAACAATCCCTTAATCTATCCTCATGTGAATTGATCCAAATTATGGAAAAATGTATGCATAAGCAGAATTCTAGTCAAAAAATGGCTGCTTTACCGTCGTGCCCAAGGCACATTGTTGGCTTAATTCATAAATTAAGGCTGAAAACTTGGAACACTAAATATTCTCATGGTATTTCTTGTGTATGCAGAGAGAACATTTCTGTGCATCATCTTTTGTTTGAATGCTCAGTGTTGACCCCACTCTATGAGGAGAAAGGTATTCAGATGAACAACTTTGAAAATGTTAATACTGTCTTATATGGTTCATATGTTGCTGAAATTGCCATGGTTATTTCGCAGTCACAGGTTGCAAAATTTTTATGAAGATCAACAATTTTGTGTACCGCTAGGGTATTTCACTCATGTCAATATGCATATATCAGATGTGGGTTTGAAAGTACTAATGTGGGTGATAAGTTCAGTGTGGAGGTGTGTGTGTGCGTGTGGTGTTGTTGTTGTTGTTGTTGTTGTTTTTTTGTTTTTTTTTATAAAAGTGTCTAATATCATCTGGCGATGAAAAGACATTAAATAAACCACTGAACTGAACTGAACTGAGAAAGAGGGACAGAGGGAAAGAGAGCGAGAAAGAGAGTGTGGGGGCGTGTGTGGGTGTGTACTTGCGGTCTGGGGATTTTGTGTGTATCCATCTATCTGTATGCATATATATATATATATATATAATATATATATATATACAACAAACTAATAAATTCCAAGGATAAGTACCGAGCACCGTTCCAGCAACTTACAGAGCAGCTTGGTGTTGCAATGACTGCAAGAAATATTGAATAAGAAACAAAGCTTGCTCTTATGTCTTAGATTGAAGAAATAGGGGGAGATACGCATTCATATCTGCAGTGGTAGATGATTCTGCCTAACTAACAGTATGTGCATGAGTGGGTGAAGGGGAAAAAATAAAATAAATGCTTCTCAAAATGAGCCTTCAGCAAGCTTATATTCTCCAAGGGGGAGACAACCTCCCATAGGGAGGGAAACTCACTAACATATAACTCCTGGTCATATACCGATATTTCGAAACTTGGTTGTTTCTCCTCAGTGACCGCGGAAAGTGGTAATTTGACTCCTCTGCCTTTTCAGTTTTAAGAAGAATGCAATCCCAGAAAAGGCTGGTGTGCAATACCGTAGTATGTTTGTTGAGTTTTCAAAAAACCAACCAAAGGTGCCATCTAAGAAGCAAAAGAAAATCATGAAAGAGCAAAACAAGCTACATTTTCTTGTGAAAAGTAGAAAATATAAAAAGATATCCTCTTAAGACACAAGTGCTGCTCTCTCTCTCTCTCTTCTCTCTCTCTCTCTCTCTCTCTCTCTCTCTCTCTCTCTCTCTATATATATATATATATATATATATAGAGAGAGAGAGAGAGAGAGAGAGAGAGAGAGAGAGAGAGAGAGAGAGAGAGAAGGAGACAGACAGACAGACAGACAGACACACACACACACACACACACACACACACACACACACACACACACACACACACACACAGGCAGACACAGAATGTGTGTCTGTCTGTCTGTCTGTGTGTGCACGCGCGTACCTCCTGCCCATCCCACATGCCCATCCCACATGCCCATCCCACATGCCCATCCCACATGCCCATCCCACATGCCCATCCCACATGCCCAGTCCACATGCCCATCCCACATGCCCATCCCACATGCCCATCCCCCAAACCCCCTGCAAACTCACTGTTCTTCTTGTAGAGGAGGATCTCCACCTGCTCCTGCACCATGGCCTCGAAAGAGTGGTCAGTCTTGGCGATGGCCTCCTTGTCGGTCAGCTCGCCGTACATGAAGGCGCACGTGCTGCTCTTCTGCATGACCTCCGCCCGGTTGTAGCCGGACAACTTGCAGAAGCCGTCGTTGCAGTACACGATGGGGTAGTCCACGATGCGGGCGTTGGCCAGCACGAAACTGTTGTCTGTTGGGCAAGAAGAGGAAAGTTTTTTTTTCTTTTTGCATGCAGAGTTTTAGTGGAGTGGCACACACACACACACACACACACACACACACACACACACACACACACACACACACACACACACGCACGCACGCACGCACGCACACACGCACGCACGCACGCACGCACGCACGCGCGCGCGCGCACGCACGCGCATACACGGAGAGAGAGAGAGAGAGAGAGAGCGGGGGGAATGGGGAGGTGGGGGGGGGGGGGGGAGGGAGCGGAGGAGCGGAGAGGCAGGGTGAGGTGGAGTAGGGGGAAAGGAGGTCGAGTAAATAAATGAAAATGAAAATGAACCAGACAGACAATGTATGGTGCCATTGTAAACAGTTCCTTTGCTGTTATTGTTGTTGCGTATGGTACCACGAAACCAACATTTTCATGGTGGAACTTCTTTTTTTTTTAAAAATACATTTATTACAATATGTCCTTCGGAACAAACAACAAAACATCACCTCTCGCACCTCTCTCCGTCCTCATCGTTTTGCCTCCCTCCCCATTCCCTCTTCCCCTGTCCACTTTCCGCCTCTCCTACAGGTCGTTCGGTTAGCTGTCCTACGGCGTGTCCCTAACTTGAAACCACGTGTGTTCTCAGGTGTTCTATAGTGTCTACGGCGTGTCCCTAACTTGAAACCACGTGTGTTCTCTGGTGTTCTAGTGTCTACGGCGTGTCCCTAACTTGAAACCACGTGTGTTCTCTGGTGTTCTAGTGTCTACGGCGTGCACCTGACTTGAAACCACGTGTGTTCTCTGGTGTTCTAGTGTCTCCAAGTGAAACCACCTGTTTTGTTGTGTGGTCAGGTTAAGAAGCAGCTTTGTGGCGACAGCCGCCGTCGGCTGAGCTAAAAATAGATGGAGGCCTGGTGGGGGTGGGGGGTGGGGGGAAGGGGGGGCCTCAATGGTCGATTCACCGAGTCGGCAGTCAGATGATAACGAGTTTAAATCCCGCTGGTGCCTGATATGAAAAGAATCATTTTCAAAGCCCACCGCAACGGGGTTTTTTTTCGTTTTTTCTTTTTCTTTTTTTTTCTAAACGAGGGTCAGTGTAATGCAAAATGAGCTCGCTCTGTCTGTCTGTCTGTCGGTCGGTCTGTCTCTCTGCAAAATGAGCTCTCTCTCTCTCTCTCTCTCTCTCTCTCTCTCTCTCTCTCTCTCTCTCTTTCTCTCTCTCTCTCTCTCTCTCTCTCTCTCTCTCTCTCTCTCTCTCTCTCCTCTCTTCTCTCTCTCTGTGTGTGTGGTGTGTGTGTGTGTGTGTGTGTGTGTGTGTGCGTGTGTGTGTGTGTGTGTGTGTGTGTGTGTGTGTGTGTGTGTGTTTCTCTCTCTCCACCCTCCACCTCCTTCCTACGCCCCCCCCCCCCCCCCTGGTTTATGATTATACCTCTTCTGCGGTACGACTTTGGATGGACGTGGGCGTTAAACATGAACGTGACTGACCAGTCAGATTGGAAAAGTCCTCTGGCGCCGACTTATGTGGAAACGACGTGTCGCCAGATTGAAATGACCTTCTCCGGCATGTTGCTCTGTGACTTGAGCCCGCGCTGTGTGTCATTCAAATGGACATTTTCTGGGGTGAATGGAACCAACTTTCTTTGTGGACGCTTTCTTCGGAAGCAACCTTCTCTTGGCTGTATGTCGAAAGGGAAAAAAAGTGTCTTTGTGTATCCACATGAAAACGATCTTTCCCTTGTATCTGACCAGAAACAATTTCTTGTTGAATAGTGAAAAAAAAAACCCATCAAAACTCACTTAGCATAGCACAAATTTTCGGTTTATTTTTTTTAAACTTTTTTTTTCAAGCGCAAAAGCCGAAAGGACAAGCTTCTTCCTTGTGTATCCGAAAGGAAACAAGCTCACCTCGTCTAAGTGGTGACATTTTTTGCTTTGTTTTCATTCAGGTGAAACAACGTACGGCCCTACATGGATGGAAACAATCTCCTTTATCACACGGAAACAACCTTGTCTTTTAACCTAATGGAAACAAGTTTCTCGTCTCTCTAGGTGAAAAGAAAACTTTCCCTTTTATTCAGATAGGAACAACTTTCTCTTTCATTCAAAAGTAAAGAATCTTCTCCAGAATCTAGACGGATACAACATTTTCTTGTCGTGTATCCAGGTGTAATATGCTTCTCTTTCATCCGGATGGAAACTATCCACTCCTTTGTATATATAGACAATAACAAATTTCTTCTTTATCCAGGCGGAAGCAATCTTCTCCTTTGTCTGTCTAGACGATAACAAATTTCTTCTTTATCCAGACGAAAACGATGTTCTTCTGTGTATATCTAGACGATAACAAATTTCTTCTTTATCCAGACGGAAACAATCTCTTCCTTTGTATATCTAGATAACAAATTTCTTCTTTATCCAGACGGAAACAATTTCTTCCATTGTATATCTAGACGACAAGTTTCTCCTTGATCCAGACGGAAACAATCTTCTCCCTTGTGTATCTAGACGACAACAAACATCTTTATCCAGATGGAAACAATCTTCTCTGTTACGCAGAGGGAGACAGTCCTCTTCATTGTCTAGATGGTATTAACATTCTGGTATCCAGAAGAAAACAACCTTCTCCTTTATCTAGATGGAAAAAAAAACATCCAGATGAAAATATACTTTCCCTTATCAAGAGAGAACAACATTCTCCCATGCGCATCCTGTAGAAAACAGCCTTTCTCTTTACCTGGATGCAAACAACAATACTCTCTACCTAGATGAAGACGCCCTTGTTTTGCTTTATATGAAAACGAACTACTCCGATGATAACAAAAATTCTTCTTGATCTAGACAGAAGCAAACCATTCTCCCAGAAATATATACAGACGAAAAACAGTTTGCCTTTTTACATAGCACGGGAAACGACTGAATGAAGCGCCAGCTGGCAGCTCTTCAGTCGGCACTACCCAGGTAGGCAGCCCGTTTTGTAAACGAGTGCGGATTGTAAAGCGCTTAGAGCTTGGTCTCTAGCCGAGAATAGGCGCTATATAAGTATTCATTATTAATATTATTATAGATGAAAACGGCCTTTATCCCCTTATGTGCCCGCATGAAGACAACTGAACAAATCTTGTCGAAAACATCTCTGTCATCGGTGTGTCTCTGGATCGAAGCGGAATTCCCTGCCTGTATTGGCCTGGAAACGACAGCCTGCCAGTGTTCAATTCATAAGACACAAACGATTTTGCGGGTCTACGTAGCAAAGACAATTTGGAAGAGACGGCAGAGCGTGAAGCGGATAGAACAGCAGCAATAGCGATGCTATTTTTGACTCACTCTCTCTCTCTCTCTCTCTCTCTCTCTCTCTCTCTCTCTCTCTCTCTCTCTCTCTCTCTCTCTCTCTCTCTCTCAGAACAGCTGCAACAGCGATGCTATTTTTGAGTCTCTCTGTGTCTGTCTGTCTCCCTTTGTCTGTCTGTCTGTCTGTCTGTCTGTCTTTCTCTCAGAACAGCTACAATAGCGATGCAATAGGTACAATAGCGATGCTATTTTTGAGTCTGTCTGTCTGTCTGTCTGTCTGTCTCTGTCTCTGTCTCTGTCTCTCTCTCTCTCTCTCTCTCTCTCTCTCTCTCTCTCTCTCTCTCTCTCTCTCTCTCTCTCTCTCTCTCAGAACAGCTGCATTAGCGATGCTATTTTTGAGACTCTCTCTCTGTCTCTCTCTCTCCCTCCCTCCCCCCCCCCCCTCTCTCTCTCTCTCTCTCTCTCTGTCTCTCTCTCTCTCTCTCTCTCTCTCTCTCTCTCTCTCCTCTCTCTCTCTCTCTCTCTCAATGAGCTTGCTTTTGAACTCTCAAGAAATGGTAAACATGGTATTCAGATTATTCCAGGTGCTGTGGAGATTTTTATGATGATGTTTGCTGATGATGTAATTTTGTTGTCTAGTACAGCAATAGGATTGCAAAACCAGTTGAATGTTTTGAAACAGGAAGCTGATAAACTACAGTTGACAGTAAACCTTGATAAAACCAATATTATTGTGTTCCGTAAAGGTGGATATTTAGCTAAGAATGAAGTTTGGTGGTATGGTAATTCTGAGGTTAAAGTAACCAATTCGTACAAATATTTAGGTATGTGTTTTACGACAAAATTAAGTTGGAATTTAGGTTGGTGTGAAACAAGTAGAAAAGGCAAAAAAGGGGTGATAGAAATTTTGAGAACATTAAAGAAATTAAATACTACTGATCCACACATATTTTGGAAGCTATTTGATACCCAGATTGAACCGATTCTTACATATGGTGCTGAAAATATGGGGACTTGAAAATAATCCAAACGTAGAAAGAGTGCACACGTATGCGATCAAACGGTTTCTGAATATTCCGATTCATTCGTCCAATAAAATAGCTTACGGTGAAACAGGAAGGTACCCTTTGTACATCAGATGTATGGTAAAGTGTGTCAGATACTGGTGTAAAGTAATACGATTACCAGTAGCTAGACTGAGCAGGCAAGCCTACGACATGATGCTACAACAATGTGAGTTAGGAAATATTAACTGGGCCTCTAAGATTAAGAAAGTGCTAACAGAGAATGGGTTTGGAATAGTGTGGTTGAGCCAGGGAGTTGGAAACGAAACCGTTTTTATGTCTGAATTCAAAGATAGATTAATTTCTTCGTATAAACAAAACTGGCACAGCCAACTAGAAGAACATGATAATATTCCTGGTTCCTATCCTTCAAAAGTAACTTGGAGGCAGAAAAGTATTTACATTTAGTATCTAATCGGTGGCAAAGAGGCATCCTTGCAAGATTTAGAAATAGAACACTGGGATTAAAGGCTAATAAAAGATGGTATCTAAATAATGATGCTGTTGATGATTCATGTCCATTATGTAATGATATTGCAGTTAGAGAAGATGAGTTACATTTTTTGTTCACTTGTCCCGCTTATGGGAACATAAGAAAAAAATCAAGACTATTTGAAAATAGCACAGTCAAGAGTCGAAACCTTAACAGTATTTTGCAGACAAGTGATGAAACATTGTTAAAGATGCTGGCAAAATATCTAACAGAAGCAGTAGACACGCGGAAGAAAATGATGAATGAATAAAAGTTCAAAGCACTGAAGGGATATCAATTATATTTCATTTTTATTGTGTGGAATACTTATTTTACCTCGAAGCTTGATGGTTCAAGTGAATGGTTTTTCATAAAATCAAGTCAGATAAATTATCTGTACAGAGGATATGTGTGAATGGGGAGAAGGGAGGATAAGGATATAAATGCGTGTGTGCAAGTCGATGGAAGATAGGATGGATCAGTGTGCGTATGTGAAGGGAATGGTTGTTGTGTGAGAACGATTTTGTTATAGAACATAGACAAGAAACACAAATGAGTGATGGAAATGGAAATGATTTGTTGATTTTGCTCAGCTGTGTAGGCACCTAATGTGCAGTTTGTCTTTCGTTTTCTTTTCCTCTGAGCAAAACCAAAAGACATTGTACCCCCTTGACAAAAAGGCTATTAGCCAATGTCAATAAAAGATGTCAGTGTCAGTGTCAGTGTCTCTCTCTCTCTCTCTCTCTCTCTCTCTCTCTCT
>CM031598.1:45927718-45930407 GCA_018398815.1 Conus ventricosus | reverse complement strand
TAAGTACTTATAACTGTTTACTACTTCTAGTTCTTGTCTTGTAGTACCATTTCTCTTTTTGCCTAAAGCCCCCTTTCCTAAAAACCATTATTTTTGTTTTTTGTAGATTTACTGTTAAACCTATGGAATCCGAGGCTTGTTGTAGGTTCTTTAATTGATTTGTAAACCCAGAGGAGAGAGAGAGAGAGAGAGGAGAGAGAGAGAGGAGAGAGAGAGAGAGAGAGAGAGAGAGAGAGAGAGAGAGAGTGACAAGCCGGGTATCAATGCATTGCAATCATTGCGACATGCTTTGCCGTAACATACTCGCTCTCATTTCGATCATTTCATTTGATCCTACCCATTGGGGGTGGAGGTTCCGTGAATTTGATTAGAAAGAAAAAAAATGAAAGACAGGCAAACATGAGACGGGACGAGACTTGGAGAGAAGCAAGAAGAGAAAGTGAGGGTGAGATGGAAGGGGGATGGGGTGGGGGTGGAGTGGGTGGATTGGGAGGGGAAACTGGTGGCGGGCACAAATATTAAGAAAGCCAGGGGATAAAAAAAAGAAGATACATCAAGCTGTAATCGCCTCGGCCCATGAGTGGTTTTGATCCTATTATGACTGATAGTGTCACTTGCCAAAGGGGGGAGGGGGGGGAGAGAGAGAGAGAGAGGGAGAGAGAGAAAGAGAGAGAGAGAGGGGGAGAGAGACAGAGAGAAGAGAGAGGAGAGAGAAGGAGAGAGAGAGAGAGGAGAGAGAGAGAGAGAGAGAGAGAGAGAGAGAGAGAGAGAAACGGAGCGAGAAAGAGGAGAAAGGAAGCAACAACAACACCACCACCACCAACAACAACAACACTGAAAAAAGTGAAAGAGAACACACGCAAACACACACAAATACACAGACACAGATGCAGACAGAGACACACAGACACAGACAAAACACTCCCCCACACCCACACCCACACCCACACCCACTCACACACACGCACACACGCACAAACACACACACACACACACACACACACACACACACACACACACACACACACACACACACACACACACACACACACACACACTCACACACAGTTGCGCGTGCGCGTGTGTTTCTCAGTCTATATATATATATATATATAATATATATATATATATATATATATATATATATATATATAAATATATATATATATATATGGAAACAACCACACAACGAAAAAGCAAACAAGCAAGTTCTTCTTTCCAACGTGTCGGCTCTGGGCCTTCCATAGGGACTTCCTTATTTCGGTACTACTAAAAAATCAAACAATTCTTAACTCTGCTTTTCTTTGATTTCACTCAGCGAATTACAGCTGGTTGGCACAGGCACAGAGAACAAATCGAAATTTGCCAGTTAACATCAGTGATCAAATATTAAACATTGCACCCGTACAGACTGCCATAGCCAATCCCACCTCCCTCCCTCCCCAACACCCACACAACACCCACACACAGACTGCCCCCCCCCCCCCCCAAAAAAAAAAAAAAAAAAAATCCCTCAACACACACACACACACACACACACGCACACACACACACACACACACACACACACACACACACGCACACGCACACGCACGCACACACACGCACGCATGCACGCATGCACCACACACATACAGAGAGAGAGAGAGAGAGAGGGGGGGGGGAGGAAGCTGTTATAAATTGGGAGGAGGGGGGGTGTAAATTTTGTGCGTGCACGCACCAGCGCGCGAACACGTGCGTGTGCGTGTGTGCGCGCGCGTGCGCACGCCCGCATGTGAGGAAGGGAGCGGGGAGGTGTTATCCCAGGTAACACATTAACAAAAAAAAAAAAAAAAGATGGGGGAGAGTGGGGAGGGGGGGGGGGTTGGAAAGGTGAATGAATGGGGAGGGGGGTGGGGGGGGGTTAGGAGGGAGACCAGCAAGAGTTGTCACCAACAGGCATGTGCATAAAAAAAACATCTTACAGGACGACCTGGTAGGGAGGAAGAAGGTACAGGGCCTGGGAGGGGAAGGTTTAAAAGAAGGCTTGAAGGAAGGGTGTGGCAGTGAAGGTAGATAGTGAAGATAGGAAGGCGGCAAAGGCGAAGGGAGATGAAAGGTGGAGGTGCTGTCGGGAGGGGAGGTTGGGGAGAAGGGAGATGAAAGACGGAGGTGCTGTCGGGAGGGGAGGCTGGGGAGAAGGGAGATGAAAGACGGAGGTGCTGTCGGGAGGGGAGGTTGGGGAGAAGGGAGATGAAAGACGGAGGTGCTGTCGGGAGGGGAGGTTGGGGAGAAGGGAGATGAAAGACGGAGGTGCTGTCGGGAGGGGAGGTTGGGGAGAAGGGAGATGAAAGGTGGAGGTGCTGTCGGGAGGGGAGGTTGGGGAGAAGGGAGATGAAAGGTGGAGGTGCTGTCGGGAGGGGAGGTTGGGGAGAATGGAGATGAAAGGTGGAGATGCTGTCGGGAGGGGAGGTTGGGGAGAAGGGAGATGAAAGACGGAGGTGCTGTCGGGTGGGGAGGTTGGGGAGAAGGGAGATGAAAGGTGGAGGTGCTGTCGGGAGGGGAGGTTGGGGAGAAGGGAGATGAAAGGTGGAGGTGCTGTCGGGAGGGGAGGTTGGGGAGAAGGGAGATGAAAGACGGAGGTGCTGTCGGGTGGGGAGGCTGGGGAGAAGGGAGATGAAAGGTGGAGGTGCTGTCGGGAGGGGAGGTT
>CM031598.1:45907718-45925218 GCA_018398815.1 Conus ventricosus | reverse complement strand
TCCGTTGGTCGGGCGTGTCGGCTCTGCGGAGGGATACGCTGCTCTGACCAATCGCGTTTTGTGTTGTGAGTAGAGTTCGCTTGGTTCCGACCAGGTCGGAATGCTTTGGGGGTAGCTTCACTTCGGCCCCTGGTGTTCGTCGGAGTGGACGCGCCTTGTAGTTGCGGCAGTAGCCCCGTTAGTTGAGCTGGTGACTTCGAGTCATAGTTAGTGCCAGGTCCCCCGTCGGGTCTGGTGTGCCCTTGGCCTGTGCCGGGTTCTGTGTCGTCTCTGTTGGCAGCCCACTTCACCAGTTGCAGAACTGGTGTGGTTTGAACGTCTGTCTGTCCAGGTTGGTGATTGTTAGGTTCATGGTGGTGTCATTCGTCATGTTGTTTTGTATTATGGCGAGTGTACTGTAGTTGTCTCATGCTGTGTTTAGTTGTATTTATGTTTGTTGCGTATACTGGTTGTCTGGTATGTTTGTGTCTTGGTTCTGTGATTGAAGCATTTTTGTCAGCCGGTTTGTGTTGGTAACCTCTTTTCTGTATATTCTGTAAATAGTGTACATAGGGGTTCCTATTAAAAGTGTTCGTTATTATTATTTATTGTTCCTGAGTTCGATTGTCATTGGACAAGTTTGGCTGCAATGTGGGTTCGATATAATAACCGTTGAGGACGGTGATGTAGATATTGGTTGTGATTGTTTATGTTAATTTCAGGGGTTAGTAAGGAAGTATTACGAGGTTGCATTTTGTTGAGGATCATAGTATGAGTCGGGTGCAGAGGTGTCTGCGTGAATCGTAAAGGGATTGTGCTAAATTTCCCAGTTGTAAATAGTAGTTGGTTCGTTGAAATTGATTAATGATTTGGGAGTCGACCTGCACAGCGTTGGGATGGGGGTAACTGTGCAGTAGGGCCAAGGCTAATTGGTAGTCGAGTGGTTTATACCGGAGTACGGCCGTGACTATTTTAATTTATATTGGTGTCTTTTCACTTTCGTTACGAGTCTTGGTTCTCGACGCGGGTCGTGCGCGTGCGATTGTATCTGGGACGTACGTGTTTAGCACAGGACAGTGAGTTCATATGGTTAGAAGTGGTTTTGATTTTGTTTTTTTTTTATTTAAGTAAAAGACAGTCGACACACTGCAGGGGTGTATGTGTTTGTGACATAATAGGGTTGGAGAAAGATATTTTAGGTTGCAGGGGATAGTCCCTTTATGAATTTTAGTAGTCGGAAAGAAGGGTATGGTAAAGTTTAAGGCGGGTAGCTCAGCAGTTGATAGGATAAAGAAGAAGTTGTGCAGCTTTGTAATATTGTAGAAGGGTGGTTGTGTTGGCATAACAAAGATTAACCAATGGATTGTCTGACAATAGATGACAGAGTGGGGGGGCTGGATGGAAATTTTGATGAACAAATCATGTTTTGATATATGGTTATAATGACCGTGCAAAGAGGGATGAGAATGTGAAGGATTGTGGCGGCGAGCCGATTCTTTTGTATGAATATGCTAGAACTGTGAACCGTTTAGAAATTGATAAGTTCTTTTGTTTTGTTGTTTCTGAGATGTGTTTTTAAACACTGATTACTATGTGGAAACATTTCCTTGTGAAATTGCTAGTTTAATTTAGTATTTCCAAAGGGGGGACCCATGGAGTCCGTGTTGGATTGTTTTTGATTGGTTTTTTTTCTCCGAGAATTATTGGGGAGTCATAATTTCAGATGTGTGAGCCATAACTTCATGTGTAATAGCGTGGATAAGGGCTCAGGGAGAATATTGTTTTGTTGCTGTGGAAAAGGTTGGCAGGAAATGGATCTGAAAACCCCCAAAGTAACGGGTTGGGTGTATTCGAAATTCAAGGGTCACTCTCATGCCCGAGTGGGAAGTAGGCAAGGAGATGGGGGAAGTTAAAGATTTACCAGGTAGCTTATGGGCCTTATGATCGGGAGTACAAAATTACAGTGGGGCCTACAGTTGTGTTACCCAGGTATCCTGTTCCGTCCTGAGGCGGGGGTCAAGCCCCACCGCAGGGTACTGCCGATACCGGCAGGTGAGCGGGGGTTTGTCCGTTGCTGCTGCTTTCCCGGGAGAGGGAGACCATCCAGGCCGTCTGCCGTCTGTGGGCAGCTCTCCTCCGCTACCGGAGTTTTTCCCGGGGAGTTCCTCCAGCCACCCGTTCCCTCTTTGTTCGGGGCGCCTTTTCGGCCCCGGACTCGTCGAGAGGGCACCCCCCACCAGACCTTCTCTCACCCTCAGTGCCCGGGGGGCCTTCAGAGGAGGAGGCGCCCTTCGGCCCCGGACTCGTCGAGAGGGCACTGCACCAGGCCTTCCCTCAACCGTGGGGGCCCGGCAGGGCCTTCAGAGGTGTTTTTGCCAGCGCGGGGGGAGTCAGACTGAGGGGCCTTCAGAGGTGTTGTGCCAGCGCGGGGGAGGAGTCAGACTGAGGAGCCACGGTCGCCGCCGGGTGCGAGTCCTTCGGGGAGTCGGACTGTGGGATGCCACGGCCCAGCACCGGAGTGGCAGTCGTCCGGGGAGGCGTCAGCCTGTGAGGGGCCGAGTATAGCGCCGAGGACTGGAGCTCTCCGGGCCGGGAATGGGTTGCCCCATGGGTGTGGTAAAAAGGGTGTAGCTTTTAGGGAGTAGGTTAAGGGTTTTAGCTACTGCCTCCTTTTGGGACGTAGTGGCCAGCACAGTGTGGTATTGTCGTTGCCTCCGTTAGGGACGCAGCGACCAGTTCGGTAGGGGTCCGGGCAAAGAGAAGGGGGGGTCTGGGGAGAGGTGTGGGTGGTAGTAGTTTAGAGTTTTAGAGTCCCTTGGGTTGGTCCTTGTCCCTAGTAGGTAACCACCACGTGTGCGGGCTATCTCTGCGTCCTTAGGTCGCGGGGATATACCGCAACGGGTGCTTTAGTAAGATTAGGTTCATGGCCCGTTTCAGGTTAGTGTGGGTCAGTGAAGAAGTTGGGATCCCGGTGTGTGAGTGTGGATGGACGTGAGTGGTGGCGCCATATTTGGTGTGTGAAATAAAGAAGTGCGATGTTTGTAAATCTGGGGTTAGTGTGCTGTGTTGTCTGTTCTGAGTGTAATAGGCGTGGGTAGGGGTGGTAGGGCCGCCCGGGCTTAGCGACCGTGACTTTTGGTGGAGATTGCGGGGAAACGTACTTAGGGGGTTTTCTGGGTAGGTGATAGGTAGCTAGAAGGGAGGTGGGGGGGTGTTTGTGTCCTGTGTGTTACGTCGTGTGAGTGGGGGGTTGGTGAGCGTGCAGTACCCTGGGAGGGTGTTGCGTAGTGTCCCTGTTCACTAAAGAGCTTTCCTTTTGGCTTTGGGGGCAGGGCCCCTTTGGGGTTTGGTGTGAATGGGTTGGTGCTACCGTGTGAGTGAGGTATGAGTGAACAATAAATATCGAGTGGTTGTGGAAGTGTGTGGATTATACCGTACTGTGTAGGTGAGGTGCCGGAAGGGTACCAGCGTCTGTTGTGTCCCTTAGTGGTATACCCCAGTGAGTAGGTAGAGTGGAACCCAGCCCGTGACTGAACGCTTGTGTGGGATTCCTGTGGGGATTAGGGCAGAGTAACCCCAGTGACTGGGGCGTGGAAAGCTCGAGGGTGCGTAGTGTTGTGACACTAAGGTGTGCTGGGAGTGCATTAAACTTGTGGGGTGAAAGTGCACTGTGATCGGGGGGGTGCGGCCTACCAGAGACAGTGAGGCCGTGACTTGTAGTTCTGTGAACTGGTGCGCATGCACAGTGGACGGTTTGGGACACACGGTGTCAGTGTTTCAGTCAGTGGCTAGACAGTGCATATTGCATGGGTTGGAGCTCATGTGGGTAATGAGGTACACAAGTGTGGGTGGAGTTGTGCGGGTTTTGGGCGATGACTCATTGAGAGTATTGTGTACTTGTGTGGGTTGCTTCAGGGGCAAAGTAAGTAGTCAGGAACCTCCAGTTGCGCTCAGATCGCATACTGTCCGTTGCTACTCTGTAGTAGTAGGTGTACCCTATGTCAAAACACACCCGACCCCATCCGCATACGACCCCGATAGTGTCATGGATCCACAGGCCACTACGGAGATACCAAACCCTAAGGTTAGTGACCAGGATCGGGGGTGGATCAAGAACAGGGGACGGGGGCTTATGCGAAGTTTGCCAAGTTGGGAACGGCGATGGGTTTAGCTGGGGGAGAGCTCGCCAATTTCGTCACGGACTCGGTCGTAATGAGGATGAGAAGACTGCGAGAGTGCAGAGTTGGAGCTCCGGATGGAGGAAAAGGGTGAGGCAGAAGATGAAGGATGAAGAAGAGAAAGCTGCTAGGCAGGAGGAAAAAGTGAGGCAGAAGATGAAAGATGAGAAGAGAAAGCTGCTAGGCAGGGGGAGTTAGAGTTTAAAGCAGAGGAAGAGTGAAGAGGAGAAAGCTGTAGGCAGAGAGAGCTAGAGTTGAAGCAGAGGAAGATTGAAGAGGAAAAGCTGATAGGCAGAAGAATGAAGAGGAAAAAGCTGCTAGGCAGAGAAGCTAGGTTAAAGCAGAATGGAGTTGGAACTACAGAGGAAGAAGATGGGGAAGAAAAGGTGACGAGAGAAATAGAAGCTCAAGCACGGCAAGCTGAGTTAGAGGCAAGAGAGCGAGAGCTAAACATACAGGAGAGACAGCCTCAGATGAAGCAGCGCACAGGAAACGCTTGATCGAGGTGAAGGAAACGAAGGGGTCCACCTGAGCCGTTAGGAGAGAACGAGACGTGGACGCTTTCATCGCCCAATTTGAGCGTGTAGCCCAGATGTGAAAGGGTGGAGCGAGACCTCATGGCCCACACGTCTGATGTCTTGCTGAGAGGAAAGGCTAGAGAAGCATGATGCGGTTAAGTGTGGAGGAGTTAGGCGACTATGATCAGATAAAGAACGCCCTGTTCAGCCACTTCAGGCTAATGCTGAGGCCTCCCGGGAAAATTCAGAAGCATCAAGAAGGACGCTGCTGAGACTTTCGCCCAAGTGCGGGGAAGGATGAAGCGGTGGTTTTCCCTCTGGTGTGCGCACGGGCAAGGACGAGTGTGGCAGAGGATGTTAAGGATCTGCTTTTTCAAGAACAGTTTTACCAGCTGCTGCCCCCAGAGTTCACGATTGAGGTCCGGAAGACATGCCCAAAAAATGTTGAACAATGGCAACGGAAGCTACTGTTTTAGCAGAGGCCAAAAGATTGGGGGGGAAAAGGCGAAGAAAGACCGAAGGTTAACCAGCCCAAACCTGGGTAATGGGCATGAAACGACAGAGAGCCAGTCTGCAGAGAGGTCAACAAAGTGATGGTGCGCTACAGCACCGAACAGGAGACAGAAGGCCTAGATCGACCATAGTTTGTTTTAACTGCAAGAAGCCAGGCCACATCGCTAGGAAGTGCCCTGACCCATTCCGTTGGAGTTCATTGTTTGTGACCAGCCCCAAGCTCGAGGGTCCCTACGTTGTGTCGCCATGCGCCGAGCAGCGGTACGATCCTGCTTTGCATTGTAAGGTCAAGGGGAGCGCGGCCAATGGATTACGAGACACTGGTCCCGGATACACCGTAGTGGCCAGGGGTTTGGGTGACCAGCAGACGCGTACACAGGAGAGACAGTCCCAGTAGTGTTGGCTGAATCCAGATGTAGGTCTGTGTTACCGTGGCGGTAATAGAGTTAAAGTCACCATTCATCGAAGGGAATTTGGGAGGTTTTGGTCATAAATAGCCTGTGCAGGAAGCCCTGATGGGAAACTTCGCAAAGAAAGTAGGAGAACCCAGTTGGTTTACGTGTGCCTGTATAACGCAGACCCAGCGTTGGTAGGGGCAGTGCAGACACGTGCGCAGAGAGCCAGGGAGCAGCAAGAACCAGTCCCACTACCCATCGAGGAGTGCATTCTGAAACCTCTACCCAGCATTAATTCAGATGCGGGACCAGGAGAAACCTTGGGGAAAGGGCTCGGAGTGCGTGTGAAGCAGGGACCATTCCATACCAGTTTGGCGAGTCGAGTACGCTCGGAAATCTGGTGTATGGTCAGGCGGTTTGAGGGTCCCAAAGGGACGTAGCGAGTCAAATCTGCGTCCCAGCCAAAACTACGGACCACGGTGATGAAGCTAGGCCACGACGAAACCCATGTCGGGGCACTTGGGTACCACCCAAAACCAAGGAGCGAGTTGGTCGCCATTTTTATTGGCCCGGCATCATGCTGAATTCGTGGTACTGCCAGTCATGCTTCCAGTGTCAGCGTACTGTTGAAAAGGGGAAGAGTGTCAAGAGTACCCTCGTGAAGATGCCACTGATGCGCGACCCGTTCGAGCGGGTTGGGATGGATATCATCGGTCCCATCGTTCCAGCATCCCAGAATGGGTACAATTACGTGTTGGTGATGGTCGACTTTACGACAAGGTATCCTGAAGCAGTACCTCTTCGCCACATCACGAGCGAGTCGGTGGCAGAGGCAGCTTTCAATATGTTTACACGAACAGGGGTCCCTGGGTCGGTTTCTGACTGATAGAGGAACCCAGTTTAAGGTCAAACCCTGCAGGAGGTCTACGACTATTAGCCATTTGAGTCTGATACACGCCATACCATGCGCAGTGCAATGGATTTGGGAAACGTTCAACGGTACTCTGAAGCGGATGCTGCGCAGCTGTGTCAGGAGAAACCGAGGGTTGGGATCGGTGGATACCAGCACTACTGTTTTTCTTACCGTGAGGTCCCTCAAGAGAGTACCGGTTTCTCGCTTTTGAACTGCGTATGGACGCCGGGTGCGGGGCCGATGAGATATTGAGAGATCTGTGGTTACAACCCAAAAGGCAAGAGCTCCGTACAGCGGAGAATACGTCGTCAATTGAGGAACAAAAAAGCTGAGCGTGCGAGATGGCAAGGGAGAATTTGGCAAGGGCAGCGGATAGGTACAAGCGACATTTTGACTTGAGGGGGAAACCCCCGGAAGATAGCTGTGGGGGCCAGAGTGCTAGTACTTTTGACCGACCAAACCCGAACAAATTGGAACTGGCATGGAGAGGTCCCTATACAGTACTGGAGGAGTGGGTGAAGCTGATTTTCCGCATAGAAGTAGGGGGGAAAAAACGAAGATTTTTCCACGCGAACCTACTGAAGTCGTTCGTCGAGCGCGCTGAGATCCCAAAAGCCCGGTAGCGCGATTGTTGTGCCGGAGGAGCCGTGAGGAAACGGTAAAATCCTTGTTGAGCAAGGACATTCCTACCATTCCCCTTTGGGGGCCACAGAGGGCCCTAAAAAATGTGTAATACCACTGAAGACCACACTTTAGTAGGAAATTGCACGTGTGTGGCCGAATTCAAGGAGGTACTGACTGATGTCCTCATGCACAAACCTAGAAACGTGTAGCATCAAGTTATCGTCAGACATCCCAAACAGGTCGAAGCCCATACCCCGTGCCTTTTGCGCAACGAGAGACGGTTAGGGAGGAGGTCAAGGCCATGATCAGGATGGGTGCGATTGAGCCGTCGACATCGCATACTGCTCACCCATCGTACTGGTCAAGAAGAAAGATGGGAAGATCAGGTTTTGCGTTGACTTCAGGGGTTGAATTTGCATCGTGCAGTTTGATGCTGAACCCATGGGCCCGGGCATTTAATACCTGTTTGCCAAACTTGGAGAGAAGAAGGTGTTCAGCAAGATCGATCTCGCTAAAGGGTATTGGCAAATCCCGATGAGTAGAGAGGACCGCGCGAAGACTGCTTTTGCTACAAACCCGAAGGACAATTCCATTTGGGAAAATGTTTCCATTTGGACTGTGTACTTCAGGGGGAGTATTCACGCGCATGATGGAAAAAAACTGTTGCAGCCACTTGAAAGCCCAGATGTCGATAACTTCATTGATGACACCTGGTGGCCACAATTTATCAGGACAGCCACATAGAAGTTCTCAGGGGTGGTTTCCAGAGACTGGGGAATGTTTTTTTGTCAGCCCGACCTTTAAAAATGTGAGCTGGGAGGAAAAGGAAATTACATACTTAGGGCACAGGTAAGGTGCAGGAAAAATTTTGGCCTGAGCAGGATAAAATGACCCGCATTAATGGATGCGCCTAGGCCTGAGACCAAACGGCAAGTGCGGGGATTCCTGGGACTAGTGGGGTACTACAGGAAATTTGTGCCCGGGTTTTCTGACTTGCCAAACCCCTTACTGATCTCACTAAGGGAACCGCCAGGGGAGGTGAAAGGAACGACGAGTGCGAACGTGCGTTCCAAACCTTGAACAGCATTTCTGTCTACCTCCTGTCTGTAATTTGCCGGTGCCTGGGTTGACATTTGTGCTTCAGACTGACGCATCAGAAGTGGGAGTGGGAGCTATGCTGTGTCAGCAGTACCCTGAAGAGATGGCCCCTTTTGATGTGCCAGCAGGAAATTAAGCCTGCAGAGCAGAACTACCCCATAGTTGAGAAGGAGTGTCTGGCAGTGGTGTGGGGAATACAAAAGTTCAGGTGTATTTGTATGGGACCCCTTTATTGTCCAGACGGACCATTTTCCCCCCTTCAGTACTTTAGAGAGGATGAAGTCTGTTATTGTGGGAGGATCACCAGGTTTTGGGACTGCAGCTGCAGCCATTCCAGTTTACGGTGCAGGCAGGGGTCTGGAAAGGGCAATGGGCGGCAGACTTCTTAAGTCGCTTGCCGTAAAGAGAGAGAGAGAGAAAAGAGAGAGGAGAGGAGAGAGAGAGAGAGAAAAGAGAGAGAGAGAGAGAGAGAGAGAGAGAAAAGACCTGAAGTTCTATTTACCTATGTCATTGAGAAGTGACATTGTCGAAGATATGCATGTTATTGTCATTGGAAGAGAATGACGTTGCAAAGTGTTGCTGGGGGTGGGGGTATTTGTAGCACGGTTGCATAGCGGTCGTGCATGGTCAGAGCACCCTCAGTTATGAAATTTATATATAGACCCTAATGTAAACGGCTGTCTGTAAGGGCTGCGTTAAGGTCGTGGAAGGCAGAATTGGACCAGGATGATTTAATTTTATTCTTTTCCAGTTAATGATGTGTTTAAAAGTGATGTTGTTGGAATGATGATGGGGTGCAACCAAAGTTTAAAAGCAGGGCTGAGTGAGTGGTGTGGAGTTGGATTGTTATAGGTTGGGTGTGAGTAAACGCCCATCGAGGGGAGAAGTTTTTGGTTTAACTGTAGTTTAAAACTTAGGCAGGGGGGTGTGTCACCGATCGGCAGTAGTAAAAACCCGCCGTTCATGTGTTTTGGAGTAATGGTAGTTCAGAAATAGAGGCGTGTGCGCGGTGCATATGTGTATATGTGTTTTGGCGAGTGTGCGTGTGTAAGATTGGGGTTTTGGTTAAGGTGGAAGGTTAGGCTAGTAGGGTGCTGGGAAATAAGATACCAATATTTGAGTTCCAATCTTGACTTGTTGAAGGATGGAAACGGGAGGTTGGTTTCATTCCCGATTGTTCCCTTTTTTTTACTTGGGTTCACACTATCGAAGGCGGGGCAGGATATCGGCTGTTGTTGGTGTTGTCAAGTCTGTGAGTTGTTGTGGTAAATTGGTCGTGTCGTTGCACGAGCAACAACTATCCGTTGGTCGGGCGTGTGCGGCCTCTGCGGAGGGAAACGCTGCTCTGACCAATCGCTGTTTTGTGTGTGGGGTAGAGTTCGCTTGGTCCGACCAGGTCGGAATGCGTTGGGGGTAGCTTCACTTTGGTCCCTGGTGTTCGTCGGAGTGGACGGGGCTTGTAGTTGCGGCAGTTGCGCCGTTAGTTGAGCTGATGACTTCGAGTCATAGTTAGTGCCGGGCCTCGTCGGGTCTGGTGTGCCCTTGGCCTGTGCCGGGTTCTGTGTCGTCTCTGTTGGCGCCACTTCAGCCAGTTCAGAATGGTGTGGTTGAACGTCTGTCTGTCCAGGTTGGTGATTGTTAGGTTCATGGTGGTTTTCATTCGTCATGTTGTTTTGTATTATGGCGAGTTGTACTGTAGTTGTCTCATGCTGTGTTTAGTTTATTTGTTTGTTGGGGTATCTGGTTGTTCTGGTATGATGTCGTCTTGGTTCTGTGATTGAAGCTTTTTGTCAGCCCGGGTTTTTGTTGGTACCCCTTTTCTGTATATTCTGTAAATAGTGTACTAGGGGTTCCTATTATTAAGTGTCGTTATTATTATTATTGTTCCGATTGATTGTCATGTGACAGTTTGGCTAGACAATGTGGGTTCGATATAATAACCGTTGATGGACGGTGATGTAGATATTGGTTGTGATTAGTTTATGTTAATTTTAGGGGGTTAGTAAGGAAAGTATTACGAGGTTGCATTTTGTTTAGGATCATTTGTATGAGTCGGTGCAGAGGTGTCTGCGTGAATCGTAAAGGGAAATTTTGCTCAATTCCAGTTGTAAATGTGTGGTTCGTTGAAATTGATTAATGATTTCGGAGTCGACCTGCACAGTGTGGGATCGGGTAACTGTGCAGTAGGGCCAAGGCTAATTGGTAGTCGGTGGTTTATTACCGGAGTACGGCCGTGACTATTTAATTTATATTGGTGTCTTTTCAAATTTCGTTACGAGTCTTGGTTCTCGACGCGGGTGTCGTGCGCGTGCGGATTGTATCTGGGACGTACGTGTTTAGACAGGACAGTGAGTTCATATGGTTAGAAGTGGTTTTGATTTTGTTTTTTTTTTATTTAAGTAAAAGACAGTCGACACACATGCAGGGGTGTATGTGTTTGTGACATAATAGGGTGGAGAAAGATATTTTTGGTTGCAGGGAGATAGTCCCATTTTGAATTTTATAGTCGGAAAGAAGGGTATGGTAAAGTTTAAGGCGGGTAGTCAGCAGTTGATAGGATAAAGACAGAAGTTTGTGGCAGCATGTAATATTGTTATGAAGGGTGGTTGTGTTGGCATAAAAAAAGATTAACCATGGTTGTCTGACAATAGATGACAGAGTGGGGGGGCTGGATGGAAATTTTTATGAACAAATCATGTTTTGATATATGGTTATAAATTGACCGTGCAAAGAGGGATGAGAATGTGAAGGATTGTGGCGGCGAGCCGATTCTTTTGTATGAATAAATGCTAGAACTGTGAACCGTTAGAAATTGATAAGTTCTTTTGTTTTGTTGTTTCTGAGATGTGTATTAACATGATTCTATGTGGAAACATTTCCTTGTGAAATTGCTAGTTTATTTAGTATTTCCTAAGGGACCATGGAGTCCGTGTTTGGGTTGCTTTGATTGTTTTATTTCTCCGAGAATTATGTGTGAGTATAATTTTTAGATGTGTGAGCCATAACTTCATGTGTAATAGCGTGGATAGGGGTCAGGGAGAATATTGTTTTGTTGGGTGTGGTAAAGGTTGGCAGGAAATGGATCTGAAAACCCCAAAGTAACGGGTTGGGTGTATTCGAAATTCAAGGGGTCACTCTCATGCCCGAGTGGGAAGTAGGCAAGGGAGATGGAGAGTTAAAGATTTACCAGGTAGCTTATGGGCCTTATGACTCGGGTGTAGCAAAATTACCGTTGGGGCCACATTTGTGTTAGCAGTATCCTGTTCCGTCTGAGGCTGGGGTCAGACCACCGCAGGGTACTGCCGAGTACCCGGGAGGTGAAGCGGCGGTGTCCGTTGCCTGCTGCTTTTCCCGGGAGAGGGAGACCATCCAGGCCGTCTGGCCCTTTTGTGGGCAGCTCCTCCGCACCGGAGTTCTTCCGGGAGCCTCCAGCCACCCTTGCTCTTCCCTGTTCGGGGCGTCCTTCGAGCCCCGGACTCGTCGAGAGGGCACCGAACCAGACCTTCTCTCACCCTCAGTGTCGGCGGGGCCTTCAGAGGAGGAGGCGTCCTTCGAGCCCCGGAAATCGTCGAGAGGGCACTGCACCAGGCCTTCCCCCAACCGTTGTGTCCGGCAGGGCCTTCAGAGGTGTTGTGCCAGCGCGGGGGAGGAGTCCAGACTGAGGGGCCTTCAGAGGTGTTGTGCCAGCGCGGGGGAGGAGTCAGACTGAGGAGCCACGGTCGCGCCGGGTGCGGAGTCTTCGGGGAGTCGGACTGTGGGAGGCCACGGTCAGCACCGGAGTGCAGTCGTCCGGGAGGGGTCAGCCTGTGAGGGGCCCAGTACAGCGCCCAGGACTGGAGCCTCCGGGCGGGATGGGTTGTCCCCCTGGGTGTGGTAAAAGGGTGTAGCGTTTGGGGTTTGGGTTAAGGGTGTTAGCTACTGCCTCCTTTTGGGACGTAGTGGCCAGCACAGTGTAGGGTACTTGTCGTTGCCTCCGTTAGGGGCGCAGCGACCATTTTGGTAGGGGTCCCGGGTCAAAAGAGAAGGTGGGTCCTGGGGAGAGGTGTGGTTGGTAGTAGTTTAGAGATTAGAGTCCCTTGGGTTGGTCCTTGTCCCTAGTAGGTAGCCACCAAGTGTGGGGGCTTCTCATGGGGTCCTTAGGTCGCAGGGATATACCGCAACTGGTGCTTTAGTATAGATAAAGGGTTTTCATGGTCGTTTCAGGGTAGTGTGGGTCAGTGAAGAAGTGGGATACGGTGTGTGAGTGTGGATGGCGTGAGTGGTGGCGCCATAGGTGTGTGAAATAAAGAAGTGCGCATGATTTTAATCTGTGTTAGTGTGCTGTGTTGTCTGTTCTAGAGTGTAATAGGCGTGGGTAGGGGTGGTAGGGCCGTCCGGCTTAGCGACCGTGACAATACATCATCAATCAACATCATCACATCATTTTCATCATCATCATCATCATCATCATCATCATCACACCTTTACATCATCATCATCATCATCATCACCATCATCACCATCTCAACCCTCACCCTCTCGGACTGTCAACGAAGGGAGATGACAGACTGATAGTTGAGGGAAAACACATAAGCAAGGGGAAAATTTAAAGGGGGGAGAGGGGCGTAGATTGGTGTGGTATGGAGGGAATAGACAACAGAAAGAAGCAGAGGCCGAACGGAGAAAACGACCCCCCCCCCACCCCACCCCACCCCCATCCCTTTCCCAACGCTCGCGCTTTCGGTTTCTGGGTTTATCCTCTGTCAGTCGGCAGGGTTCACACCGAGTATGGACGTCCGAAAAGCTATGGAAACATGAGAAGGGGGTGTTCCAGGGATGGAAAAATCTTGAAAAAATACTCTTCTTTCCAGCATGGTGGAAAAAATCATGAAATTTTGAAGAATCAAGACCTCGCATGTCTTTTTTCTTTCATGTATATGAATAGATATCAGAAAAGGCATACCCGTGCACATGCTTCCAGTGTTTTGTACATGTTGCCTTGCTCTTTGGTGTTTAATTTGGAAAAATGCATCTGGAAGCCCGAAAAAAAAGTACGGAACTGTGTTTTGTTAAATTGGTGGAATCTTGCAGGTCAACAGGCTTATCCAACAAGTGAATGCCAAAGGTTTCTGTTTTCCAGTTGGAATGAAGTTTACAGAATTGGATGAATTTACGTTGTCGGACCCCACAAAACTGTTTACAAATGAAAATATCGGAGATGAGAAAAATGCAGGAGTTAGGAAATCTAACAAATTTGGGTTGAGACAGTAAACAGTAAATATATCTCCTTGTTTGTTCTGTGTGCTCTGTGTGTCACTTCTGCTATGCGATTTGGTGTCAAAAGAAGCATTCGTCGTGGATTACGGGCGCATATTCATTTCATCATGGGAGCAAGAGTTACCTTACTTGTTTGCTATTTATAATCTATGTTTAATTCAGCTTCTCTCGATTTAAAACCTACTTCATTTTTGATATAATCAAGATGGATGTTGTCTTAAAGGGCCAGAAATCAAGAGACAATCTTTCAGAATTACGTTCAGCCCATTATTTTTATCACTGCACACCAAAAACAATAAACCTCCTCTGATTGGTAGACGGGAAACTCGTTATCTGACTCCATCACCACGAAGAAAGGGAAGTCACTCTTGTCAAGGAAACTGACACAGACAGCGTGTAACTGAAAAGAAAGAAAGAAAGAAAAAAAAAAAAAACCCGAAATACAAACAGACGCACGAACCAGAGTGCAGAGTAATGCAGTATTCTACACAAAACACGAAACAGCCATGTAATATTTTAAACAATTGAGACGTCACGAACAACAGACACAAAAACGCACAAAACAATGCCAATCAGAATTGCAGACAGCATGAGAGAATTTCCCCATGATTACTGGCTGCAAACGGGGAATTACATTGTGTACATTTATTTTTTGTTTTTTCATGTCTGTGTTTGTGACGTCGGAAGGAGACGTTTGTCGGAAAGTCAATCGTCTGGTTTGAAACTTGTATTTCAACACACTTGTCAGAAGGGGAAAAAAATACACAGCGTACGTACAGCCATTTATAACATAATGATTAAATATTGCTATCCTTTGGCTGATAAAACGAGGGCCCTTGATGCTGCCTTCGCCAGTCATTCCAGTGCGTTTACCGCCATCGGATCAGAAATCAACAACAACGAACTTGATAATGATGGAAAAAACATCACACGATTTTTATGCCAACAAAATGCGTAACAAATGCCAGATTAGCAAACGGCTCTGCAGACTGGCACCAAGTGCCCGTTCCAGTGATGAGATTACAATTGCTTTGTTGGCAGATTAGGACAAGGAAAATACGTTGACACACGAGAAATCAAGCGTAATGGCTGCCAGGAGCAAACGGACAACGAGCAGAAATATACCCGTGTACTCGACGCGCGCGCGCGCGCACACACACACACACACACACACACACGCACACACACACACACACACACAAGCGCGCGTGCGCGCATGCACATAGGCACGCATTTACGCGCGCACGCGCGCACACACACACACACATGCACATACACACACATGCGCACGCGCTCACGCATTCACGCACGCACACACACACACACACACACACAACACACACACACACACACACACACACACACACACACACACACAGAGTGAGACAGAGAGAGAATGAATGATCAGTCCACACAGCGAGTCGACAGACATATCCAGACATGAGCCAGGCAGGAAGAAAAACAAACACGAGAACAGAAACAAATGATAACTGCGCCGCACCTCACAATAATTACCGCCCCATTATCTTCATCACAATATCCTTCACATGGGATGCAGAACGACGGCAGCCGAGAGAGAGAGAGAGAGAGAGAGAGAGAGAGAGAGAGAGAGAGAGAGGGGAGACAGAGAGAGAGAGAGAGAGAGAGAGAGAGAAGAGAGACAGAGAGAGAGAGACAGAGACAGAGAAGGACACATACAGGCACCGAGAGACACACACAACAAAGAGAGAGAGAGTACGGAGAGAAGGGGGAGGGGGGGGAGAGACGAGAAGCAAAGAAAGGAGAGTGGTAGAGAAGGAGAGCGACGAGACGGAGGCTCAAGAAAGAGCGGCGGACAGAGGGGGGTGGGGTGGAGAGGGTCTAGGGGGAGATTAGGGAGAAAGAGAGAGAGAGAGAGAGAGAGAGAGAGGGGGGAAAAGGAGAAAAGAGAGAGAGAGAGAGAGGCGGACAGGACAGAGACACTTCACAGACTCAGGCACAGGAGATTGAAGAAGGACAGGGAAGATAAGGCGGAACACTATCGGCTGACCCCATCAATAATCACCATCTTGTTTTAATGTCGGCCGCCCTCAAAATGAAGGAGGGAGGGAAGGAGGGAGGGAGGGAATGATCGGGAGGGACAAAGGGGGGATGAACGATCAGATAGACGAGGCAGCTGCTGGTGAGAGACTGGAAAAAAAAGAAGATTGTAGAGGTGGGAAGGAAGGAGAAAGAGGGGAAAAGAAAAAGGCGAACAAGTGGCGGAATAAAGTATCGAGATTGAGGATTTGGGACAGAGAAGGATGGGGGGTCTAAAGAAAAAAAACAAGAAGAGAAGAAAAAAAAAGAAGAAGAAGAAGAAAAGAAGGAGAGAGAGAGAGAAGAGAGAAGAGAGAGAGAGAGAGAAGAGAGAGAGAGAGAGAACAAGGAAGAAAGAAGAAGAAAAGAAAAGAAGAGAGAGAGAGAGAGAGAGATAGAGAGAGAGAGAAGAGAGAGGAGAGAGAGACAGACAGACAGACAGACAGAGACAGAATGACGTGCACTGAAGATTATTCGCATAAGCCAAAGGCCCTTCTAAAATGAGAGGATGGATGAGAGTGAGAGTACGTGTGTCTGTAAATGTAGGCGAGGGAGAGGAGTGCTACATACTTGACACAGCTTTGGAATATATAACCACACAATATTCACATGTATTGAATTTCAACCATCTCACACATGCTATCTCATCCCCGAGTGGCACAGCAAGCGTGCACATTGGAGTAACAATCGTTCGTCTCTTAAGAGGCTGAATGCACGTAGATTTATCACAATTGCTCGGTCTTTATTCACCATTGTAAATTCATATGGTACTGACATGGGTTGCAATGAAATTTAAAGGACTGTATTCCTGCCATAGGTCACTGCGAGCAGGGCAGACAAAGAAGATACAGACTTGATTATTGTTTGTCTTACTGCAAAAAATGGATGAATAAATTGCATTGCTATATCCGACATTCCGGATCCGCGCTTCGTCGTGCTGTCCTGTAACATGTCTGTCAATATATTAAGCAAAAATACTTTTTGCAATGTCTGGACGATTTAAAGACTGAACACACACACACACACACCACACACACACACACAACACACACACACCACACACATTGAGATTTCAATTTGTGAGATGGTTTAAACTTTCTGTGCAAAGAGAGACTGGGGAAGAGAGAGAGAGAGAGAGAGAGAGAGAGAGAGAGAACCGTTAAGACTATACTCCCATACTAAATGGATAACACGTGAAAACAACAGAGCAACTATCATTTTTACACCCCCCCCCCCCCAAAAAAAAAAAAAAAAAAAAAGAGGAGAAGAAACAATTCTAGCACACACTCTCACCATTGGAGTACAGGCTATGAGACTGGCCAGTGTGTTTATTCGGAAGCTAACGGGATTCAGAACGAAATACAATCCTACAGTCAACGATCTGGAATTAAATATGCCTTCTTCTTAAACGCCTCTGGCTAACAGCACCCCGCAAATCTAACCGGTTCACCGGGGACTCGAGCTCGCAGCGTCCGCCTGCGGCCTCTGATTTGCACGACCACTGGACCTAACTTTTCCGCCCCCCCCTCCCCCCCCCCCCCCCCCCCCCCCCTCACGGCCTTGCAGGACTGTGGCCGTGTGCTATTGCAACACGGTCGTTTTGTGAGTGACAACCGCGCGCAGTGTGTCGGCGCACTAAGCTAACCATCGATCGGCCGTTCAATGAGGGGACGGACCATCCCAGTGTGGTAACTGAACGTTGAATGTCCACGGCCGAGGATGGGGCGTTTCCTTTCGAGCCAGAGAAAACACCGAGGGGAAGGAGGGGGGAGAGGGGGGGGAGGGAGGGAGGGGATTTATTGGATGGGTTGACGTTACTGTGGTGCGTGTGTGCCTAGTGGAATACCTGTGCCTTCCACGCATTGTTGCGCGCACGCAAACACGCATACACACACACGCGCGCGCGCGCGCGCGCACGCACGCACGCACGCACGCACGCACGCACACGCGCACGCACACACACACACA
>CM031598.1:45896508-45901718 GCA_018398815.1 Conus ventricosus | reverse complement strand
TTCATTTTGATTAATAGATGGATGTTGTCTTAAAGGGCCGAAATCAAGAGACAATCTTTCAGAATTACGTTCAGCCAATTATTTTTATCACTGCACCCAAAAACAATAAACCTCCTCTGATTGGTAGACGGAAACTCGTTATTGACTCCATCACCACGAAGAAAGGGAAGTCACTCTTGTCAAGGAAACTGACACAGACAGCGGTGTAACTGAAAAGAAAGAAAGAAAGAAAGAAAAAAAAAAAAACCCGAAATACAAACAGACGCACGAACCAGAGTGCAGAGTAATGCAGTATTCTAACACAAAACACGAAACAGCCATGTATATTTTTTAAACAATTGAGACGTCACGAACAACAGACACAAAAACGCACAAAACAATGCCAATCAGAATTGCAGACAGCATGAGAGAATTTCCCCATGATTACTGGCTGCAAACGGGGAATTACATGTGTACATTTATTTTTTGTTTTTCATGTCTGTGTTTTTGTGACGTCGGAAGGAGACGTTTGTCGGAAAGTCAATCGTCTGGTTTGAAACTTGTATTTCAACACACTTGTCAGAAGGGGAAAAAAATACACAGCGTACGTAACAGCCATTTATAACATAATAATTTAAATATTGCTATCCTTTGGCTGATTAAAACGAGCCTTGATGCTGCCTTCGCCAGTCATCCAGTGCGTTTACCGCCATCGGATCAGAAATCAACAACAACGAAACTTGATAAATGATGGAAAAAACATCACACGATTTTTATGCCAACAAAATGCGTAACAAATGCCAGATTAGCAAACGGCTCTGCAGACTGGGCACCAAGTGCCCGTTCCAGTGATGAGATTACTATTGCTTTGTTGGCAGATTAGGACAAGGAAAATACGTTGACACACGAGAAATCAAGCGTAATGGCTGCCAGGAGCAAACGGACAACGAGCAGAAATATACCCGTGTACTCGACGCGCGCGCGCGCGCACAACACACACACACACACACACACGCACACACACACACACACACACACAAGCGCGCGTGCGCGCATGCACATAGGCACGCATTTACGCGCGCACAGCGCGCACACACACACACACACATGCACATACACACACATGCGCACGCGCTCACGCATTCACGCACGCACACACACACACACACACACACACACACACACACACACACACACACACACACACACACACACACAGAGTGAGACAGAGAGAGAATGAATGATTCAGTCACACAGCGAGTCGACAGACATATCCAGACATGAGCCAGGCAGGAAGAAAAACAAACACGAGAACAGAAACAAATGATAACTGCGCCGCACCTCATCAATAATTACCGCCCCATTATCTTCATCACAATATCCTTCACATGGGATGCAGAACGACGGCAGCCAAAGAGAGAGAGAGAGAGAGAGAGAGAAAAGAGAGGAGAGAGAGAGACAGAGAGAGAGAGAGAGAGAAGGAGAAGAGAGAGAGACCAGAAGAGAGAGACAGAGACAGAGAAGGACACATACAGGCACCGAGAGACACACACAGACAAAGAGAGAGAGAGTACGGAGAGAAGGGGGAGGGGTGGGAGAGAACGAGAAGCAAAGAAAGGAGAGTGGTAGAGAAGGAGAGCGACGAGACGGAGGCTCAAGAAAGAGCGGCGGACAGAGGGGGTGGGGTGGAGAGGGTCTAGGGGGAGATTAGGGGAGAAAGAGAGAGAGAGAGAGAGAGAGAGAGAGGGGGGGAAAGAGAGAGAAAGAGAGAGAGAGAGAGAGGCGGACAGGACAGAGACACTTCACA
Organism: Conus ventricosus; assembly: GCA_018398815.1. Lineage (NCBI taxonomy): Eukaryota > Metazoa > Mollusca > Gastropoda > Neogastropoda > Conidae > Conus > Conus ventricosus. The sequence goes on along the minus strand of CM031598.1, from coordinate 45,899,932 downwards.
GACTCAGGCACAGGAGATTGAAGAAGGACAGGGAAGATAAGGCGGAACACTAATCGGCTGACCCCATCAATAATCACCATCTTGTTATTAATGTCGGCCGCCCTCAAAATGAAGGAGGGAGGGAAGGAGGGAGGAGGGAATGATCGGGAGGACAAAGGGGGGGATGAACGGATCAGATAGACGAGGCAGCTGCTGGTGAGAGAGACTGGAAAAAAAAGAAGAGTGTAGAGGTGGAAGGAAGGAGAAAGAGGGGAAAAGAAAAAGGCGAACAAGTGGCGGAATAAAGTATCGAATTGAGGATTTGGGACAGAGAAGGATGGGGGTCTAAAGAAAAAAAACAGAAAGAGAAGAAAAAAAAAGAAGAAGAAGAAGAAAAGAAGAGAGAGAGAGAGAGAGAGAGAGAGAGAGAGAGAGAGAGAGAGAGAGAGAGAGAAGAGAACAAGGAAGAAGAAGAAGAAAAGAAAAGAAGAGAGAGAGAGAGAGAGAGAGAGAGAGAGAGAGAGAGAGAGAGAGAGAGAGACAGACAGACAGACAGACAGAGACAGAATGACGTGCACTGAAGATTATTCAGCATAAGCCAAAGGCCCTTCTAAAATGAGAGGGATGGGATGAGAGTGAGAGTACGTGTGTCTGTAAATGTAGGCGAGGGAGAGGAGTGCTACATACTTGACACAGCTTTGTGAATATATAACCACACAATATTCACATGTATGAATTTTAACCATCTCACACATGCTATCTCATCCCCGAGTGGCACAGCAAGCGTGCAGCATTGGAGTAACAATCGTTCGTCTCTTAAGAGGCTGAATGCACGTAGATTTATCACAATTGGCTCGGTCTTTTATTCACCATTTGTAAATTCATATGGTACTGACATGGGTTGCAATGAAATTTAAAGGACTGTATTCCTGCCATAGGTCACTGCGAGCAGGGCAGACAAAGAAGATACAGACTTGATTATTGTTTGTCTACTGCAAAAAATGGGTGAATTAAATTGCATTGCTATATCCGACATTCCGGATCCGCGCTTCGTCGTGCTGTCTGTAACATGTCTGTCAATATATTAAGCAAAAATACTTTTTGCAATGTCTGGACGATTTAAAGACTGAACACACACACACACACACACACACACACACACACACACACACACACACACACACACATTGAGATTTCAATTTGTGAGATGGTTTAAACTTTCTGTGCAAAGAGAGACTGGGGAGAGAGAGAGAGAGAGAGAGAGAGGAGAGAGAGAGAACCGTTAAGACTATACTCCCATACTAAATGGATAACACGTGAAAAACAACAGAGCAACTATCATTTTAACACCCCCCCCCCCCCAAAAAAAAAAAAAAAAAAAAAAAAGAAGGAGAAGAAACAATTCTAGCACACCACCTCACCATTGGAGTACAGGCTATGAGACTGGCCAGTGTGTTTATCGGAAGCTAACGGGATTCAGAACGAAATACAATTCCCTACAGTCAACGATCTGGGAATTAAATATGCCTTCTTCTTAAACGCCTCTGGCTAACAGCACCCCGCAAATCTAACCGGTTCACCGGGACTCGAGCTCGCAGCGTCCGCCTGCGGCCTCTGATTTGCACGACCACTGGACCTAACTTTTCCGCCCCCTCCCTCCCCCCCCCCCCCCCCCCCCCCCCCCTCACGGCCTTGCAGGACTGTGGCCTGTGTGCTATTGCAACACGGTCGTTGTTGTGAGTGACAACCGCGCGCAGTGTGTCGGCGCACTAAGCTACCATCGATCGGCCGTTCAATGACGGACGGACCATCCCAGTGTGGTAACTGAACGTTGAATGTCCACGGCCGGAGGATGAGGCGTTCCTTTCGAGCCAGAGAAAACACCGAGGGGAAGGAGGGGGAGGAGGGGGGGAGGGAGGAGGGATTATTGGATGGGTTGACGTTACTGTGGTGCGTGTGTGCCTAGTGTGAATACCTGTGCCTTCACGCATGTGTGCGCGCACGCAAACACGCATACACACACACGCGCGCGCGCGCGCGCGCACGCACGCACGCACGCACGCACGCACGCACGCGCACGCACACACACACACACACACAAGCATATATAGCACGCTCTCTTTCTCTCTCTCTCTCTCTCTCTCTCCTCTCTCTCTACAACACACACACACCACACACACACACACACACACACAACACACACATACACACACACACACACACTTCATATCCGCTTCTCCCCCATGTCCCTCCAAAAGCACTCGCGGTCACTGCTGGCCATCACGATTACCCCGGTAGCATTCTAATCATCATGCGTAACCCCAAACCCCCGCACGCTCCCATGTTCCACAAACGCTTTTTTTTTTTAATCTTATTTTATTTTGTTTATTTTTTTCCCTTTGGCGCTTTTGGGGTCTAATTGATGACACAGGCGCTTATCGACCCGACCAGAAATGTGCGCTTCTGGTGTGGTGCTTCCTTTTTTTTTTTTTTCTTTTTTTTTTTCTTTTTCTTTTTTGTCATCCCTTCGGAGGCTGCAGTTACCATGGATACCGTCAGCATAGTACAGTACAAACTGTTGTCACTGCTGGCAGTTCCGACGGCGGGAGTACTCCGCTTGAACTGACGGAGTTCAGTGTACAGTGAAATGGTTCGCGTCTTCCCAGATTTTGGTTTGGTTTAGTTCGGTTTGTTTTATTTTGTTTTTGTTTTGTTTTGTTTTGTGTTAGTTTTGTTAGTTATTTCTTTGTTTGTATTTTGTTTCGGTTTTGGTTTATTTTCTTTTTGTTTTGTTTTGTTTTATTTTTGTTTTGATATTGTTTTCTTTTGCTTCGTTTTACCTGGCCTGAAGGCTTTTTAAACTCACAAGAGCTCAGCCAACCACACATGAACTTTTAAACAGCTGTCCTGACGAGCACAAATAAAGAGGGGGGTGGGGTGAGGTGGGAAAGTTATAAAAAAAAAAAAAAATTGCAATGCAATAAAAGAAAGATTTGTGAAAAATCACTTTGACGGTGATACTAAACGGATCCTGTTAATATAATTCCGTTAATCAGTAGGAAGAAACTCCAGGCAGAGCTTAGCAGCAGGTCTTAAGAGACCTCCTCCCTCCCTCGTCCTGTAAGACACGCGTTTCGGCCCTGAACTCCTTAATTTAAAGGAGGACGGGCCGCATCCAGGTCATGATTCCTAGACACGCTTTCGGTGCCAGAAGCTTTTATCCTTTTCCTGGAGCTACCGATCGAGGTTCGAACCAGCAACTTCCGGATGAGTGGGCTTCTCAGGGTTTTGCCTTTTCAGCCGGATGTCTTTCATCGTCATAGGACCCCTTTTCTGAGTTATGAAGCTCACTTTAGTGATTCCTCAACCATATCACCTGCCTGTGCTTGGTTCTAGTTCTCTTCTTGCCAGAGATTCTCAGCTGTTCCATGAGGTTTTTATATAT
>CM031598.1:45884008-45889008 GCA_018398815.1 Conus ventricosus | reverse complement strand
CTGTTTTGTCCCTTCGTTTGGCAGCTCAGTGATCGTATTTTCTTTCTGTGCAGGCTTTCTGCGTATGGGGAAACAAAGCGACTAGTGAAGATGAGCCAAAGCATTTGTCTATCATTAGCACTGCAATTATTGACTTTATTCTGAACGGGCTTTCTGGCTATAGGGAAACGTAGGGACTGTCAAGCATGAATCAAGCATTTGTCTATTATTAGCGCTGCTATTAGCTCCTCTACTGTGTGCAGGCTTCCAGCACGTGGGGGAAACAAACCGACTAATGAACAGGAACCAAACGCTTCTCTGTTACTAGCGCTGCTATTGTCTGTTCTGTTCTGTACAGGCTTTCTGCATGTAGGGAAGAGCAAGTCGATTAATGAATATGAGCCAAGCATTTCTCTAATATTACCCCGTCCTCCTTTTTGTCATGAATGTCGCAGCAAACTAAACACAACACAACAAAACAAGACAGTGATATGATAACGGTAATACTGGATCGGAAATGTGGTAGAAATCTAGAAATCAATGTGGGCAGAATGAGATGTGAAGTCAAACATATTATCTGTAGCGACAATGATAATGCTGATTTATTTACGTTCTCGGCAGAAAGTTGACGAAATATATTTAGAACACAGAGTGGTATTTAGAGGCAATTTTCAGATCTCTAAGTTTAAAACTGGCTGGAAGTTAAAAAAAAAAAAAGGGTTTATCAGCAGTTTCGATTTTGATATTTTACCCATGTTTTTGATCTAATTCTGTGCAAAACATGGGATTTATGACCATTAAATTCCAACAGTGGAGGATACCTCTAACCTCGTCGGGGTGTAGTGGTTAGCGTCGCCAGCTTGCGCAATGGGAGCTCGTACATTCGAGGCCCATGAGAGACATTTATATCCGTCGACGCTCTCAATGATACGGTCTCCACAGCAAGACGAGGTGTCGGATATCGTTTCCGATATGACTCGATCGAGTTACAGCCATGCTGTCCGTGGTATACAAAGCCAGTTCTATGCTGTCTTATTCTTGAAAAATACAGTGATGGTGACCAAATGTACAGCTGGAACTTTGTTATCGCGATACTAAAGACGCCTCCTACCCAGAAATGAGCAAAGCGATCATCGTAAGATAGTAGGTAGAATCAGACGTCATTTGGTCATCAAGTTCCATATTGGTGATACGGCGGTGTGTCCGTGCGGCCCACTTCCCATGACAGTAGAACATCTCCTTCAGTTCCCTCCAGCACACCAGAGCTTGAAAGCGGAGACCTGGGCTGATGCCGTGCCGATGAAGGACAAGCTCATTGCCCTCCTGGAAGCTCTCTGAGGTACTGCAGCGTTCGTCGGGGCCTGTGACGTATGTGTTGTGTGTTAACTGCACTCAACCAGCTGACAGCAGCACGGGAATGATACGTGGTGTATGAGGGCTAATTACAAACATGGGCCAGTAGTGAATCGGACAGCAAGCAGTGAAGAGGTTTGAAGCATCACCTTGTCTTCAGACTCGTATGAGAACGAAACGGGGCCTCCGCTGATGTCCACGCGAACGACGAAGACGAAGAAATCACGACAGAAACGACTTTTCACAACAACAAAATGAGGTGACGCCGAAAGAAGAGGACAAAGCACAAAGATCTCAGAAACTATCTCTTTCTCCGACAGAAGATATTTCAAGAACAAACATTTCATTTAGAAATGATAATAGTTTTCTCTTTTTCTTTCCATTTTTATGTACCATTTGAAAAACACTTTTCGTCTGTACAGTAATTACCGTTTTTATACACTGTCTAAAATGCACTCCGTTTATGAACATCCCGATAGTCGTTCTCTCTCTCTCTCTCTCTCTCTCTCTCTCTCTCTCTCTCTCTCTCTCTCTCTCTCTTATTTGTTCGTGTCTGTTTTCCTTATTCGCATTTGTTGAAAATTAAACTAAGACTACTCGTCGATACTGGATTTATGTTCCATTGGATTTAAGTGCTCTTATTTTGATTTGTCAGTATGAAGGTTATTATTCTAATGATCTGTCCATGACAAGGGCAAATTGCATGATTAAGCCTCGGCCTAAAAGCTTCATCCTTTGGTATGTATAAAGATGTGTCAGTCAATCAGTCGATTTGCTCTTGAAATACGAATTCTAAAAAAATAAAATAAATAAAAAAGAACAAGAAGAAGCAGAAGATTGAAATATCTGTGTTGAAACACACACACACACACACACACACACACACACACACACACACACAGAGTCACACATACACGCACACACGCACACACGCACGCACGCACACGCTACCCACGCGCGCGTACACACGCACACTTATATATATATATATATATATATATATATATATATATATAGACAATGGTAGTAAATACCAGCAGAGATTTTAAAAAAATGCTCAACCGGACTGGGAGCAACATTTGTTAAAAGATAAGGTCTAAAACTATCTACAGCGCTGTTTCATGCAATGCAATCATCAGGATGTGGTGGGTCTGTGCTGCCGGTGTTTTATAACTGCTTGTGTTGTCTGTCATCACGTGCTGTCTGTGTTTTTCGTGCGTTTCTGGTTCTTGTTCACTGATAGGAATTTCCACTTGTGCCTGCAGTTGTTAACCATTTCTATCCTAGTATTTAAAGTTGCCAGTTGTGGTTTGCATAGTATTATGTACTTTTCTGTTGAGCATAGGTTACATCTTTTTGAAATGTTGTTGTATGGTGCTGCTCTTTCTATGATTTTCCAGGATATATTGTAGTCTATCTTTTTCTCTTTGAGCTTCCAGATGTATTTACTCAATTCTGTTTGGTTTTTGTATCTTTCTTTGTTAAATGACTGTTTGTGGTTTGCATATCTAGTTTTAAATTGGTTTTCAGTGATACCTATATATGTTTCTTCTGCGTTCTCTGATGTTACAGTGGCTTGGTACACAATGCTGTTGTAGAGGCATTTGTTGCTCAGAGGGCACTGTTCTTTCTTGATACAGTTGCAGGATTTCCTTTCGTCACCCTCGTTTTTCTCTGTCTTAATTGCTCCTCACGTTGAGCACTTTAAACCAACAGATTTTAAAATGGACAAAATCAATTTTTAAACAATCTACTAAAAACATACCTTTCGCCAAACCTCAATGCTATATGAAAAGAATGATAGAACAGACAGAAAGGTTTATCAAAAACATGAGATGGAAAGCATTTTTCTTTTTAAACCCTAATGCCAAGAGAGAAGATAAAAACACATATGACTTCAAAACATGGCGAGCTCCACCAGCCATCGAAGACATGAAGACATTCGAGGATAAAATGAAAAGGATGATAGCCAATATAGAATTCAAAAAATCAAACAATGAATTCCAAACATCGTTGAAAAATGAAATCAAACAAATCCAAAATGACAAACAAATATTTGTGAAAGCAGACAAAACCAGCAACTTCTACAAAATGGAAACTAAAGAGTACTCACAGCTTCTCGACAAAAACATCCAAAAAAATTACAAAAAAGCTGATAAAACTACATACGAGTACATTAGAAAAAAAGAAAAGGAGCTTGTGCACCAAATGGACTTAAGCGATAGAGTGGAGACAACAGCAGCAAGAGAAGCTTTCATAACACTTAAAGACCACAAACCCAACTTCCTGAATAACCCAACATGCAGATTGATAAACCCATCCAAATCTGAATTAGGAAAAATCAGCAAAAAAATCTTAGAAAAAGCCATAAAAAACATAAGAGAGAACACTGAACTCAACCTCTGGAAAAACACATACGAAGCCATACAATGGTTCAAGAAACTCAACAAGCAAGATAATACAGTTTTTATAACATTTGATATAGTAGACTTCTACACATCTATAGATGAAGATCTACTCACCAAAGCTATAAAATTTGCCAGCAAATACACTGAAATATCAGGGTCAGAAATGGAAATCATTTTCCATACAAAGAAAACTCTACTACACAGCAAAAATGAAATCTGGACCAAGAGCGCAAACAAGAATTCAACTTTTGATGTCACAATGGGGTCGTATGATGGTGCCGAAACTTGCGAACTTGTCGGACTATTCATGCTATCTAACATTCAAAAAAAACTTGGAAAACAAGTCGGACTGTACAGGGATGACGGCCTCGCTGCGCTGAACGACAACCCTAGAAACATTGAAAATAAGAAAAAAGAACTGTGTAAAATCTTCCAAAACCAAAATCTAAAAATCACTATAGAAGCAAATAAAAGATAGTGAACTACCTAGATATAACGTTTGACCTCAACCAGCACATATATAAACCATACAAAAAACCAAATGATACACCTGTCTATGTAAATATCAAAAGTAACCATCCACCTTCCATACTAAAAACAATACCCAGAGGCATAAATAAAAGATTATCCAACCTGTCATGCAACGAAACAGCATTCAATAACGCTGCAGCTGAATACCAAGAAGCGTTACACAAAAGTGGCTACAACTACAAACTACAATATGATCCAGATAATGACATGAGCAGACACAAGAAGAACAGGAAAAGAAAGATCATATGGTACAACCCCCCATATGACGGACGAGTGAAAACAAATATAGGGAAAGAATTCTTTAGAATCCTAACATCATCATTCCCAAAAGAGCACAAATTATCCAAGATATTCAACAAAAACAGCATCAATTATCATACTCATGTATGCCCAACCTTAAAAACATCATTGATTCAACCAACAAAATGAAAAGCAGCACAGAGAAAAACGAGGGTGACGAAAGGAAATCCTGCAACTGTATCAAGAAAGAACAGTGCCCTCTGAGCAACAAATGCCTCTACAACAGCATTGTGTACCAAGCCACTGTAACATCAGAGAACGCAGAAGAAACATATATAGGTATCACTGAAAACCAATTTAAAACTAGATATGCAAACCACAAACAGTCATTTAACAAAGAAAGATACAAAAACCAAACAGAATTGAGTAAATACATCTGGAAGCTCAAAGAGAAAAAGATAGACTACAATATATCCTGGAAAATCATAG
>CM031598.1:45871508-45881508 GCA_018398815.1 Conus ventricosus | reverse complement strand
GCCATATGTGTTTTTGTCTTCATTCTTTGTATTTGGGTTTAGGAAGAAGAACGCCTTCCATCTCATGTTGCGTACAAATTTCTCGTTTGTTCTATCAGTTTTTTAGTGTAGGTTTGTGGGTTTGAAAACGGTATGTTTTTAGTAGATTGCCTAAAGTTGATTTTCTCCATTATTCATCTACAAGCTTGTTTCAAGATATGTCTCTCTCCTGAGGAGAGAGACATATCTTGAAACAAGCTTGTAGATGAATTTTAGCACTTCATTTTAATAATGTTTTTAACAAATGTTGCTCCCCAAGGGGTTGAGCTTTTTCAGATTTTTTAAGGACGTTTTTATACTGTTTATATATATATATATATATATATATATATATATATATATATATATATATATATATATAATGATCAACCAGGATGACGATAATGACGATGATGTTATGCTTTCTGTGTGCCTGTTTTCTTTTTTTGTTTTATCGGAAAAAAGGGGGGAAGTGGTGAAGGTGATGCTGTAGAATTTCTGTCTGATCTGAGACTACCTGAGAGGGCTGTAATTTGTAACCATGATACTTATTTCACAGAAAATGGCATCAAAATCCAACGAGGTTTTAAGGACAGTGCGGAAAGGAGCCGAGGAAGGGGTTGTGTGGGACGGAAGGATAAGGTCTGGCGATGATCAGACGGGTTTGGCATTGTTGAAGTCCTGATACATTCAAAACAAAAGGGCCGCAATAGAACTCTGAAATGACGTGTAATCTTCATTCAGTTAAAAAAAATAAAAGAAAAACAAAATAATACAAAGATGCTACAAGGATATGCGTTATTACCAGTCACCAATTAACAACACCTCATTTTACACCGGGATTTTAATACACATCACAATCCCTAATAAAAACAGCAGCAGCAGCAGCAGCAGCAACAACAACAACAGCTGGATCTGCGTCAAAACGAAACCGTGCGATTGTAACCAATCAGAAAACAAACTCAGTGGTGTTAGACTCAAAAGTTCCAACACCATTAGTCCACCACTGTTGATGATGAGGGCATCGTGATGTTAATTTGAGATCGACATTCTAAAAGGAGCAGATCTCCCACCAGCGGGAAAAGAAAGGCGTCTCATTTTCTGCGCCGCCGACCCGTCCACCCCCGCCGCACCCCCCCCCCACCACCCCCACTCCACCCATCCCCAACCTTCTCCCCCCTCTCCTCCCCCCCCCCTCCCCCATCCCTGTCCGTGGCATTCCTTCCCACACCGCTCACTCCGGCCACGCCCAAGTTCGCCGGTCCAATCCCCAAGCAACCGCGAGCTGCGGACCAAAGGAAGCGATCAATAAAAAATAAACAAATAGATAAATAAGTAAATAGATAAGTAAATGAATAAATAAACCAATTAATGAATAAACAGACAGACAGATAAATAAACCAATTAATGAATAAACAGACAGACAGATAAATAAACCAATTAATGAATAAACAGACAGACAGATAAATAAACAGGCAGATAAGTAAATTGAAAAAAATGAATGAATTAATATAAACTGACAAATAAGTAAATAAATAAATGAATGAATCGATCAATCAGTAAACAGACGATAAATAAATGAATGGACAGATAAATAAACAAAGAAAGAAATATATAAAACAAAAGGCTATTCGTAAATCAATCAATCAATAGGCATATGAATAAATAAATGAATAAATAAATAGATACATAAATAAATACATAAACAGACAAATATATAAATAAATGAATAAAACAAAAGCCTATTCGTGATCAGAATTCAGCATGAAATGATTCTGCGTCGCAACCGAACGATTGACGATGACTGCAAATCCGCCGCCGTATCCGGCTCCACTCTAAACTGACAAGATTTATTGCCGACACAAATCAGCGGCGGCTGGTCTATACTTAGAACCGGTGTAACAGCCCATTCTTACCCGCCCTCTGGAACTTACCCCGGGTAAGTCTGGGCTAGCCTGCTTTTACCCCCGGGTCATTCCAGGACTAGCTGGAACTTACCCCCCCCCCCCCCTAGTTGGAACTGACCCCCCCCCCCCCCCCAGTCATCTACATTGTACAAGGTACACAGGCACCTAGGAGACACTGATTAGCTGTAAAAATAGTTAAAATCTCTGATATACATTAAAGTGGCCAATGGTCAGTGACACTGACCACTGGTTGTCTGCGTTGCACAAGGTATACAAACACTCATGAGACACTGATTAACTGTAAAATAGTCAAAATATCTGATTTACATCGTAATGACCAGTAGTCAGTGGCACTGACCACAAGTAATGTACATTGTACAAGGTACACAAGCACTCGGGAAACACTAATTAGCTGTTAAATAAATCTTAAATAAATGTTAGCGAACCGCCCAGAGAACGTGGACAAACGAGTCACAAGACAAAACACAACAAACACGACAACGGACTTCCAGTGCCCCCACTGTTCCAGACTCTGCGCCTCCAGATTGGGGCTGCAGAGCCACCTCCGCGTACATCGATGAGCTGCAGAAACGCTAACGTCATCTTCGGATCCGAAGGACTACCACACAAGGTACACAAGCACTCGGGAAACACTAATTAGCTGTTAAATAAATCTTAAATAAATGTTAGCGAACCGCCCAGAGAACGTGGACAAACGAGTCACAAGACAAAACACAACGCGTTTCGACCTCTTAGGTCTTCGTCAGGTGATATATAAACGAATAAAACAACGAAAATTTACTTAGCTTTGATCGCTTCAGATCGCTTAGGGTTCAGCGCAAGGAAGAAGGCGTTGAATGAGACTCATTCAACGCCTTCTTCCTTGCGCTGAACCCTAAGCGATCTGAAGCGATCAAAGCTAAGTGAATTTTCGTTGTTTTATTCGTTTATATATCACCTGACGAAGACCTAAGAGGTCGAAACGCGTTGTTTTGTCTTGTGACTCGTTTGTCCACGTTCTCTGGGCGGTTCGCTAACATTTATTTAAGATTTGTTTAGATTTCCGCCTGCAGTCGTCTCGCTTTGCAACTAGCTGTTAAATAGTTAAAATCTCCGATTTACGTCATAATGACCAGTGGTCAGTGGCACTGACCACTAGTCGTCTGCATTGTACATGCTAAGGTACACAGGTACTCAAGAGACTTTAGGATGAAGCAACAACGGTACTTGTTCACGACACGTGGTCACAACGACATTTTGTCACAACTGCGCTTGGTCACACTGGCACTTGGTCACATTGGCATGTAGCCGTCTTTCTTTCCCACACATGCATGGGCGTACTCACACACCCGAATATTGACCCACGCATGTAAGCTAGCGCGAGAAATGTTAATACGTATCTGTTAGTGAACCAGGGTGTGTGTGTGTGTGTGTGTGGGGGGGGGGGGGGGGGGGGGGGGGGGGGGGAGGGGGGTTGCGGAAGTAGGAGGTCCATCTATTGAGAAGAGTCTAGAACTACACTTTGTCAAAACCCAACTGACTGTATAATTATAGGAAATGGGAGAGGGGGTGTAAATATGCAGGCTAACACAATTTTTTTAAAGGCGGGTGTGCATGTTGGGAAAAGGCAGAGGAAAACCCTGAATAACCCTCTCTTGTTTGAAGGGTGGGGTGGGGTGGAGGAAGATTCCAAATAGTCCTAGATTACCCGGGGGGGGGGGGGGGGGGGGGGGGGGGGGGGGTAAATTCAGGCTAGCCAAACTTACCCCCGCGGGTAAGTTCCACTAGGGGAGGGGGGGGTAAGTTCTAGCTAGTCCTAAATTCCCCGGGGTAAAAGCAGGCTTAGCCCAGACGTACCGCCGGGTACGTTCTAGAGATGGTATAGAACGGCCTGTTTACCACACACTGCCTGTGAGTATTTTTCCATATCAGCGACATGGGGACGATTTGACCAGGCGTCGCAAGGCATATGAAGGAAAGAGAGAGAGGAGTCGAGAGAAAAGAGAGAGAGAAGGAGGGAGGGGAGGAGGGAGAGAAACACACACACACTCACCACACACACACACACACACACACACACACACACACAACACACACAGAGAGCAAAGAGAAGAGAGAGAGAGAGAATAAGAGAGAGAGAGAATATATGAATAGAAGAGAAGAGAAGCGCATCAGTCCTGTCACTGGCGATAGGTAATCATGTCACAGGGTACAAAAAAGAACCACAAGCAGGAAACGCGATACATGCAAGAATTGGTGTTTGTGTGTGTTTGTTGTGGTGTGTGTGTGTGTGTTGTGTTGGTGTGTGTGGTGGTGTTGGAAGATTTTTTGGTCGAGAGAGAGAAAGAGAGAGACAGACAGACAGACAGACAGACAGACAGACAGACAGAGGCGGGGTGGGGGGGGTGGGTCGGCTGCAGTGGAAGGACAGCCCAGGCGACCATAACAGAGTCTAACAGAAGGTCACCACAAAGGATAAGTAAGTCCGTGTCACAGTAGGGGTGGTGTGGTGGGGGGGGGGGGAGTACACGCGATTAGGGAGGGGGGGAAGCCAGCAAGCAGCCAACATTATGCATATGCAAGAAATGTGGACTATAGCACCGTGGAGGCATAAACAAAAAACAAGCCTTGCTGTGGAGGTAGGGGACATGTCTCTCAACTGGTTTACCATCCACAGATCAAGACAAAAAGAATCAACACGGAAAATACTGCCTGGAAAGTTAACGGTTTTTATTGAAACAAGATGGTAAAATAGAACACACAAATAAGAGACATATAACACAATGCATAAATACATACATACATACATGATAAATAAAGCAGTACGGACACAAGGGCTCGGGGCAGAAAGGACAGCTAATGTCCAGGACAGGGGCATGGCAACTAGGGGTCTTCCAGTCCACGACAGTAAACAATAACGTGTAATTGTGAAAAAGGAAAAAAAAAACACGTGATATCCAGAAAAAGAAAAAAGGTAAGACTGATGTTTACAGACAGAAGAATGCCACAAAGCCAAACAACACTCATATGCATATTCCAATACCTTTTTTTTATGTATCTGTTACATTATATTTAATTTTTTTATACGCCACCACCTCCTGAACTCACCACCTCTACCACCCACCATACACCACCACCACCACCTGAGGACACACAGAAACAGAAGAGAGTAGGCAAGCCTTAATGAGGGAAGATCATGTTTTATAGGATGTGTGCCCTGAGGGACCCCCCCCCCCCCCACTGGTGTGGGGTGAAAAAGGCTCCCATATCTTATGCAGGGATTGTCTTGGGGATGTAGGGATTCCAAGGCGAACGCAAAGGACAGTTTAGGCTGTCACCGGGGGGAATCAACGCACAAGTAAGGATCAAAAACAAACCTAAAGTAATGAACAACACCAAGAACAACATAACTCAGTCACACAACGCGGCAAAAAACACCTGGCGAAATCACATGGGTATGGTTGTTAGAATTCTTGACGGCCGGATTAGCGGAGATAAATAGAAAAGAGGAATCTCCCGCTTGATAAAGTATTTGATATAGGTGAACTTCGCGGTACAAGTGACATTATGGCCCTGCGGTTATTGGGGTGGGGTCACTGCAGGCAAGTCCCCCAACACTCTAAAGGATGGGGGGAAGGGGCAAGGAGGAGGAAAAAGGGGCCCTGACGGGGCAAAGATTTAGGGGGTGTGGGTGGTAACGAGAGAAGGTCCGAAACCGGTCCAAACATACCAGAGGCCCATCGTTTGAGGGCACCTGCGGCGCGCTCGACGCGCGCTCGCCTTCTCTCGCTCTCCTCTCTCGCGCTCTCTCCTCTCCTCGCTTCCTCGCTCGCGGGGGGGGGGTGGGGGGGTAAGAGAAGAGTTTGTAGAATATGGTGAAGAAAAGAAAAGAGAGAGAAGGAGAGAGAGGAGGGTGTGGGGAAAGTGTGTAGGCATTGGGTAGGGGTAGCTATCAACGGACAGAAATGAGCCACCCGGCCATGGAAGGGCTTTGGTGGGGGTTAAGGGGGAGGAGGCGAAGGGGGTAGGGAGCTAGTGTTGTTTCTTTTAGTTGCAGTGTCGCGCCGAGTTCTCACGTTGACGTCACTTTTTCTGCCAGAAAATCCAAAAAAAAAAAAAAAAAGGCCTGTAGTCTTTCCGGTGTAAACGTACCGTAACCACCGCACGCCAGAAATCCTTTCCCCCACACGGGAGAAAGGACATGTGCCCAACTACCCCCCCCCCCACCCCGCCTCCCCGCCCTCCTCATTCCCCCTTCCTTCTCACCCCTCTTCGCCGCCCCACCCTCCCTCCGAAGTAAGTCCATCCAACCTCCCCCTTTGTTTCCCCCAAACCTCTTCCTTCCCTTCAAAAAGTCTGTCAAACGGATTGTTGTTTGTGAAAAAACAAGATAACAAAGTTCTGAGCATATCGAATCTGAACGGGGGTTGTGGGATTTGTTGTGGGAGAGGGTCGATCACAGGACCTGAGTCCCGGCTACTGCCCATCCGGTTTCAAACAACCACTGCCCGCAGAGACCGGGGCAGGGGCCAATACACCCAAAAATGAAAACAGGCGGGTGTCCACCGTACTGCCCGAAAGACAGCAGGTCCCACCGACACCCCTAAAGACAGGCGGGGGGCCACCTTACGTGCCCAAAAAGACAGGGCAGGTGCCCAGCCTTATACCCCTAAAGCGGCGGGTACCAGCCTTACACGCCCTAAAGACAGCAGCGGCCAGCCGTACCACACGCCCTAAAGACAGCAGGTCCAGGCCGTACAACGCCCTAAAGACAAGGCAGGTGCCCGCCTTAACAACGCCCTAAAAGACTGCAGGTGTCCAAAACCGTACAACGCCTAAAGTCAGGCAAGATGTCCAGCCTTACACGCCCTAAAGACAGGCAGTGTCCAGCCTTACCAACGCCATATAGCAGCAGGTGTCCAGCCCTTACACGCCCTACAAGACAGCAGTGTCCAGCCTTACACGCCCTAGAAGAACAGCAGGGCCTACGGTACACCCCTAAGACAGCCTAGGCAATCCGGACCATCCACCCCTAAAGAACAGGCAGCCGTCCAGCCTTACACGCCCAAAGACACAGCGTCCAGCCTTATACCCCCTAAAGACAGCAGGCGTCCATGCCTTACACGCCCTAAAGACAGGCAGGTGGCCACCTTACACCACCTGAAACAGGCATGGCCACCTGACAACGCCCTAAAGACAGGCAGGGGTCCAGCCTTACATGCCCTAAAAGATAGGCAGAGGGGTCCAACCTTACGTGCCCCTAAAGACAAAGGAGGCGGGTGTCCAGCCTTACGTGCCCTAAAGATCAGGCAGTGTCCAGCCTTATACCCCTACAGACAGGCAGAGCGTCCAGCCTTACACCCCTAAGACAGCAGTGTCCAGGCCGTAAACACCCTCCAACCCCCTAATAGAACAGGGCAGTGTCCACACAGCCTTATACGGGAAGAACGACGCCCGAAAGACAGGAAGGAGGCAGGTGGTCGCAGCCTTACACGAGCGCACACGCCACACCCCTAAAGACAGGCAGAGAGGCGTCCAG
The DNA here is from genome assembly GCA_018398815.1 of Conus ventricosus. Classification (NCBI taxonomy): domain Eukaryota; kingdom Metazoa; phylum Mollusca; class Gastropoda; order Neogastropoda; family Conidae; genus Conus; species Conus ventricosus. Next base: position 45,874,044 of record CM031598.1, on the reverse strand, counting down.
CCCTTACGATTCTTACGGCGGTGCCCTAAAAGAAACAAGGTAGGCGGGTGTTCCAGCCTTTATACGTGCCACCTCAAAGCAAAGAAGGAGGCAGGTGTCCGGCCTTACGGACGTGCCCTAAAAGACACAGGGCGTGGTGCCAGCCTTACACGCCCTAAAGAAACAGGAAAAGGAGGCAGGGGGTGTCCAGCCTTAAACCAAACAAAAAACAAAACGCCAAAAGAAACACGCCCTAAAAAACGACCAGGCGGTGGTCCAGCCTACGTGGCCCCCAAAAAGACAGGCAGGTGGTCCCGATTAAGCCTTTTAAAACGGCCTAAAGAACAGGCAGGTGTCCCAGCCTTACAACGCCCTAAAGACATGCAGTGGGGCCCAGGCCCTTAACACGCCCAAAGACAGGCAGGTGTCCAGCCTTACAACGCATTACACGCCCTAAAGACAGGCAGGTGTTCAGCCTTACACATACAGCGCCCTAAAGACAGGCAAGGTGTCCCACCTTTAAACACCCCCTAAAGACAAAGGCAGGTGTCCCAGCGTTTAAAAACACCCCCTAAAGAACAGGCAGGTGTCGCAGGCCTTTACACAGGCGCCCTAAAGAAAAAAACAGGCAGGTGTCCTAGCAGGCCTTTACAATACCACACGTCCTAAAAAGACAAGGAGGCAGGAGGTGTCCAAGGCCTTTACAAACGTTACCACGCGGTAAAGACAAGCAGGGTGGTCCAGGCCTACACGACGGTCCTAAAGAACAGGCAGGGTGTCCCAGCACGCCTTACCCAACGGTCCTAAAGACAGGCAGGTGTCCCAGGCATAGCCAGGAGCCACCAGCCTTACAAACAACACGAACGGGACGGCCGTAAAGACCGGCAAGGAAGGCGTCCAGCCTTACACGTCCTAGAGAAACAGAGGGCAGGTGTCCAAGCCTTAACACAACGACTAACGGCCCTAAAGAGAAAAGACAGGCAGGTGTGCCCAGTGTCCCTTTACAACCGCCCTAAAGAGACAAGCAAGGGCAGGGTGTCCCAGGGCCCGTACAAAAAACGAACGGGGCCCTAAAGACAGAGCAAGGTGTCCAGCAGGGGCTCCTTACCAAACGTCCTTAAAGACAGGCAGGTGTCCAAGGGGCACCAGCCTTACTTACAATTAAACCACCTTTCCTAAAGACAGGCAGTGTCCAGCCTTACAAACTTCCTAAAGACAGGCAGGTGGTCCACCTTAACACGTCCGAAAACAGGCAGGTGTCGCAAGCCTTATTACACGGCCGTATAGACAGCAGGCGTCCACCTTATAACACGTCCTAAAGACCAGGCAGGTGTTTCAGCCTTACATACACTCCCCCTAAAGACAGGCAGGCGTCCAGCCTTTACACGGCTCCTAAAGACAGGCAGGTGGTCCACCTTACACGCCCTAAGACAGCAGAGCGTCCAGCCTTCACTCCTAAAGGACAGGCAGGGTGTCCAGCCCTTATACGTCCCCCACTAAAGACACAGTGTCAAGCCTTTACACCCCTAAAGGACAGGCAGGGTGTCCAGCCATTACACGCCCTAAAGGCAGCAGGTGTCCACCTTACACGCCCTAAAGGCAGGCAGGTGTCCCCAACCTTACAACGCCCCCAAATGGACAAGTGGGGGAGGGTAAAATTAGCACGTGCTGTAAGTTTTAACGGGATAGAAAACAAGGAGGGGGTCGAGCGGGGGTTTCTTTCCTCCGGAGAGGGGCAGTGGGGGGGGACTGCCCTTTTCTCCCTCCCCCGGTGGAGTGAGTTGTGAGCGTGGGACAATCGCAGTGCGCATCCCGGATGTGACCCCGGTTCTAGTGCCCAAAGCAGGCTAACCACGACAACCGCGGCAACACGGGTTCAAGGGGCGGGTCGCACAATAATTCTAACTGATTGGGGTGCGGGGTATACAGCGTAAAGGCCTCGTAAGTGCCAAATCGGAAAGCACAATGTGACACGTCGTGGGGGTTGAGAGCGCAGCAGTTTGCCGTCCACAGGGTCCGAGCGCCTACCATTATCATGGGCAACACTGGCCATGACGAACCTGGGATAGCCCCATTTGTTGCCCCCGCGCGGACGTTTGTGGACATGTCCATGGTTGCAGCTTTAGGAGCACCGTTCCGGCCACCCACAATGCTAAAGACCCTTCTCTACTCAGCCCCCCCCCCCCTGTGTAACCCTGTCTCAGCTTCCCGGTCCACCCACAATCGAATGACCAGCGCGCGCTGTGTGTACCCCTGTCCTCCATCTGTCCGTCCTCCCAAAAAAATAAAAAAACCCAAGGCTAATGGACCCATCCATCTCTCTGCTGGGTGTACCCCTTCTCCTCTTTCCGGCCACCCACAAGCTGATGAGCCATCGCGCTCCTGTGTGTCTACCCGCGGCGCCTCTTGTCCGGTCCACCCAGCAATGCCTGATGAATCCATCTCTTCTTGCCTCTCTCTGTGTCTATCTACCCTGTCCTCCGTCTTTCCGTCCCACCCACAATGCTGATGAGCCCAGCTCTCTCTGGGCTACCCGGTCTCCGCGTGCCCGGGACCC
>CM031598.1:45859008-45864008 GCA_018398815.1 Conus ventricosus | reverse complement strand
AGGATGAGGGGGGAAGAAAGGAAAACCAAGTTGAGAGTTAGCATGAGTAGTCGCAGAGGGAAGGATAGGAGAGTGTGGAGGGGAGGAGAGTTTCTAAAAATTTTGAGAAGAAAAGAAAGAAAAAAAAAAAAAAAGAAAAGAAAAACAACCCTTCCATTTTTAAAAAAGACGAAAGAGGAGAGGAGAGATGAATGCGTTTTTGCAGGAAGAAAAAAGGAGAAACAGACGATGTTTAGTCACTTTTACCCTACCGGGGGTTTGCCTCTACCCGGCAGCGTTTCGCCCGCGAACCCAGACCAAAAGCCAACAGTCCCCGCCAGGCGCCATCAGACCAACACCAGTGCGGCGTTGTGTCGGTTTTGAAAGTGCGTGAAAAGAAAAAAAAAAGAAAAGAAAAGACAGTGATTGTGAATAGTAAGATCACCTGGCAGGGAAAGTAAATCTGTTTTTTCCCGGGTTTTGGTAATGATTTTTTAGATAAAGATTTTGTGAAGTTTAGGGGAAAAGGGGAAAGTTTTTTTTCATTTTATTCCTATGCATTGATGTTTCTTTTATGATCATGTGTGTAAAGTTTTGATTTTTCTAGTGGTTTGATGGAGAATGCATGATTTGAATGAGTTGTAAGCAAAACTGTGAGTGTGTTTGGGCTGTGGTAGTCCTTCCCCCCTGACATTACCCGAGGTTGACAATTTAGGGAGCCCGCAGGATATTTGGCCCATTTATTTTAAATTTTTAACTTTCGGGGGCTGGGGTGGGGTTCAAGTATTGTAATCCTAGAAAGGGGTTGTCTTACGTATGTTCCCCGATAGTTAAAAAAAGGCTTTCATTCTTCCAAGTAGTTAATATAGGCTTGGCATTTCAGCCCAGGTACTCATTTCGCCGATTGCCTATAATTCGCTTCCCTTGTTGGGTCAGGCGCTGGGGTCTTATAAAACTAACTCGTTGTCCCAAACTAAAATTGTATCTAGGATTGGCATCACGCACTCGTGTCGGTAACCCCAGTTTTGGCTGTCGTAGTTAAAAATCTTGTTCAGAAAAAAAAAAAAAAAAGAGATATAATGGCGGAAGAAAAGAACCCCCTATGAACAACTTGTGAGCGTCGCTGTGATCTAGGATTCGGAAGATAGATGCAAGGAAGTGAAAAAAACCGCAAAAGATGGAAGGATGAGCAGAGCAGGAAAGACGCTATCAGCAGAGAAGCGCAGGAAACAGAAAGAATAAGGGATGCAGGCAAGAGAAAGGCAAGCGGAAGAAGCAGGAAACAGAAAGAATAAGGAGGGGAACGCAGGAAACAGAAAGGAAAGGAACGCAGGAAACGAAAGATTAAAGGTTCAATTAGAGTTAGAGAAAGTGAGAATACAAAGGGAGACCACCGAGGATGGTAGTTCATTTCCAGTGACTCTGTGCGCAGCTATGCCCCCGACCCAAGTTGCCAAATTCTCGGAAGGAACCGATTCGATTGATGCATACATCAGTCGTTTCGAAACGTTTGCGACCAGTCAGGGTTGGCCTCCAGAAGAGTGGGCAGTCATTTTGTCAGGCGTTACTGAGGGTAAGGCATTCAGATTTTCACTGCGTTACCAGCAGAACAACAGTCTGATTTTGGTGCTGTGAAGGAGTCTTAATGAAGGATTTGACCTCACAGAGGAAGGGTTCAGGAAAGAAATTTCGTTCAGCTAAATTACAAGCAGGTGAGACGTACACTCAGTTTGGTGCACGTCTAGATCACTATTTTGAGAAGTGGTTAGAGTTGAGTGGTACGAAAAGGAGTTCGCTGAATTGAAAGAGCTAGTTATGAAAGAACAGATTTTGTCAGGTTGCGGCCCTGAGTTAACCATACATTTGAAAGAGAGACAGCCAGAGACAGCAGGAGAGTTGTTGAAGTTCGCAGAGGTGTATAGAGAGGCACGTTTGGGCACTAAGGTGCAGGAGAAACAGGTGCTAGGCACAGGTGAGAAGAGTGCAAGGAGACCAGGGGAGTTTTCTGCAAAGTCTGCAAACCCAGTGGTGGGGCAGAAGGAAGGGCAAAGGGACATTAGGTGTTTCATTTGTCACAAGAAGGGACATGTGGCGAGGATTGTCGCATGAGGTTCCAGAAGGCAGCAGCCTTGCAAGAGGTGGATAAGGGTCGTCAGGGAAACGACCTGCAGTGGAACCAAAAGGGATTCAGTCTGAAGAGGGTGGAGTGCAGCCTATGGCTAGCACTGGACAGCAGTCAGTGTCAGGGATGGAGGGCACTAGGCTGAGTGGTTCGTTACCAGTGGAAGAAGGGTGGATTGGCCAGCAGAGGGTGAAAGTGTTACGAGACACTGGTTGTTCATGCGGGGTAGTACGAACAACGCTGGTCGATAAAGGGGATTTGACAGGGCAAATCCAGACCTGACTCTAATCGATGGCACTGTGAGGGAGTTTCCAGTTGCTAAGATAGAAGTACGTACCCCTTACTTCTCAGGCGAGTTGTCTGCGTTGGTGATGGAGAAACCCCTTCATGATTTGATCATTGGAAATATTCCAGGTGCAAGGGATCCAGGGGATCCTGAGTTGTTGACTGCTACAGGGGCAGCAGTTCAAACACGGAGCAAGAAGGAGGAAAAGGTTGTTAAACCGTTAGTTGTTCCAGGAAGGAAGTCGGGCATAGATGTGTCGCCTGATGAGTTTAGGGCAGCGCAGGAACAAGACCCTTCGCTCGTGAAGTCTTGGGAGTTGGCAAGAGGTGGAGAGAAACAGGAGGTTAGAGGAGGTGAGACAGAATTTCTTGTGAAAGGCGGGCTGTTGTACCGAGTGTTCACCAAGGGGAAGACAGGTAAGGTGACCACTCAGTTAGAGGTACCAGCGTGTTATCGTGACACTGTCATGTCAGTGGGTCACGAGTCGCTCATGGCGGGTCATCTCGGCACCAGCAAAACAGCTAACCGAGTCTTTGATGACTTTCATTGGCCAGGAGCAATGGCAGACATAAAGCGGTTCTGCATGTCATGTGATGTGTGTCAAAGGTCAGCCACAAGAGGGGTGAAGAGGAAGGCCCTCTTAAACATCCCCCTTTAATTGACACACCGTTCAGGAGAGTGGCTGTTGATCTGATTGGCCCAATCGCGCCCTGTTCCAAAGGCGGGCACAGGTATGTGTTGACGCTGGTGGACTACGCGACCAGATACCCAGAAGCGGTTGCATTGAAAGGCGTAGATACGCAACAGGTCGCTGAAGGGCTGGTAGACATCTTCTCTCGCGTGGGTGTGCCAGCACAAATTCTCAGTGACAGGGGGTCACAGTTCACCTCAGGCGTGATGAGGGAGGTCAACAGGCTGCTAGGGTCACACAGCTGCTCACTACCCCATACCATCCACAATGCAATGGCTTGGTGGAGAGATTCAATGGTGTGCTGAAGGGCATCTTAAAGAAGCTCTGTGAGGAAAGGCCAGCAGATTGGGACCGCTACATTCCAGCGGCACTGTTCGCCTACAGGGAAGCCCCTCAGGAAAGCACAGGCTTTTCGCCATTTGAGCTGCTGTATGGGCGGACAGTTCGGGGACCGGTGTGCATTCTCAAAGAGCTGTGGTCCGGAGAACAGGAGTCACGAAGAGTCAAAACCACATATCAGTATGTGGTAGACTTACGCAATAGGCTCGAGGAGACATGTAAGGTCGCAAGGGAGAGTTTGCAGGAGGCTAGGGTCGTCCAGAAGAAGCAGTATGACAGGAAGGTGAGGAAGCAATTCCTCAAGGTGGGAGATCAAGTCCTGTTACTGCTTCCCACGGATCACAACAAGCTGCTGATGCATTGGAAGGGACCATTCACCATCATTGAAAAGGTAGATCAGGACTACCGAATCGATGTGAATGGGAAATCAAAACTTTTCCATGCAAATTTACTCCGCAAATATATTCAGCGTGAGACTCAGCACATAGGCGCAGCAGCAATCATTGATGGAGGTGAAGGAGACCCAGCAGAAGAAGGGGAGATTTTGTTGCCTAAGTTTCCAGAAGAGTCATACAGGGATGTGTCACTGTATGAAGGGCTAGACAGTAGGAGTTCCTAGGTTTTGTTGTCGGAGGCGACACAAAGCAGCCGGAAAGAGGAAAGGTGGAGAAGATGATGAATTCAGAGAGACCAAAGACCAAAACAGAAGTCAGGAGTCTGCTAGGTTTTTTGGTTCTATAGGGAGTTTGTTCCAATTTCGCGCAATCACGAGTCCTCTCAGTGATTTGGTCAAGGCAGGGAAACGGCAGTGGTCGATGGTCAGACGCTGCAGAGCAAGCACTGCAGACGGTTTGGAAAGACTAGGTTCCCGTCCCATCTTGAAGCTACCAGATATGTCCAAACCATTTTTGTTGCGGACAGATGCATCAGGTGGTGGGATAGGTGCAGTATTGTTACAGGAGCATGAAGGAGTCGAGTTTCCTGTGAGATATGCTAGCAGGAAGTTGACAAAGTGTGAAGAAGGGTACGCAACGGTGGAGAAGGAGTGTTTAGCTGTCGTGTGGGCCGTGCAGAAGTTCCACAAATACTTGTATGGGAAAGAGTTCGTGATAGAGACAGATCACCAACCACTCAAATTCCTGCAGGAGGCACAGCTGAAAAACAGCAGGGTTCTGCGTTGGGCAATGGCACTGCAGCCCTACAGGTACCGAGTGCAGTACATTCCCGGTCGACAGAATGTCGGAGCTGACTATTTAAGCCGTGTAGTCTAGCAAGCTGCAACTCAGAGGAAGTCAGTCATATCCGGGGTGCTTTGTTGATAATATGTGTTGATCAGTTATGTTGATTGGATATGGGTTCATTCCAGTTGGCTATGGTTCATATTTTTTTTGTGTGAGACTTGTTCATATTTTCTTTGTGAGACTTGTTCATGTGGATGTAGTTATGCTTGGAGCATACAGTCGCTTGTGTAGTGATGCATTATTTGCAATAAGTGAGGATGGAGATCCCTCAGTGAAGTGTCATGGATCGTGATCATATTATATTGTGCTTTTCATAAGAATTGTGAAGAGAAGATATGGCAA
>CM031598.1:45831508-45841508 GCA_018398815.1 Conus ventricosus | reverse complement strand
TCACCCCCCTCCCTCCACCCCTCCTCCCCTACCCCTGAACTGTTCAACTTGTTGCGCGCGGCATCCAAGCCATAAGAAAAAAAAAAGAAAGAAAAAAAAAAGATAGAAAAACAGCCGCAACAACAACGGACAGTAGTAACAACAACAAAAAGTATCTTTAAAAAAATTTAAAAAATAAGAAATCTGACAATCTGGCGCTTGCTACGCGAGAGGCTCCCCTGCCCATTTTAAATCTTTCATAGTAATTACTTCCATCGATTCCCTCCCGCATGCCACGCTTCATTTTCCACGACCCCCCACTTAGCTGGCTTGGCAAGTGGCCGCTGCTGGTCTGGCACCAAAGATGGGGAGGGGTGGGGGGTCAGGGTGGGGTGGGGTGGAGGTGGGGGGGGGGGGGGTGTTGAATGGGAGGGACGGGCTGGGTGTGGGTCGATGTCCGTTCCTCTGCTCCCCGCCGGCCTCACCTTTTCTCGTTAGCATTACCGTGGCCCGGCCTTCCTCCTCTTCCCCCCCACCCTCCACCTCCACCTTCCCTCCCTCAAACCCATCCCTCCCTCTCCAAACGATCCCCTGTAGTAGGACGTCCCGCGAACCGGCCAGGTAACTAACCAGTCCACCTGGATACAGACTCTTTGATTGTTTACCTCTGTGGTATAAAGGCGAGAGGGGGTGTGGGTGTGGGTGGTGGTGGTGGTGGTGGTGGGTGCGGGTGTGGATGGGGGTGGGGGTGAGGGTGGGGGGTGGGGGGAAGCTTTCTTTCAGGCTCTTCAAGTCGACAGCGTACGTGTGCACTTGTGTCAATGATTCCAACGGTTCCAGCAGAGCGCAATTAGCAGTCAGGTCGCCAGGCTGGGAGTTGTTCTTAACACACAGCAAACGTTAGGGGACAAGTGGGGGTTTTTTCCTTCTTTATTTTGCACTGTCTTTAACAGTCTTGCGATAAATGATGATTGTTATGGTTTTCAAGATCTTGTTACCCATAGAGTATGACGGTGACATCGGTTATGTTGTTCAGATCTTGTTACCGAACATTATGATGACGTCAATGGTTACGTTGTTGATGTTGTTCCCAAACACGATGACAATGACAACAATTGCTCCGATCAGATCTTGTTCTTACAACATTATGTTGAAGACAACAGCAATAGCTTGCTATCAAACGGTTGTGACTGTTGCGAGGACGAATGAAACTCTCGTTGTTTATCATTATTGTTGTTGTCGGTGGTGGTGTTTTGTTATTGTTGTCATTAAGCGCCTCCTCCTCTCGATAAGAGACCAACCTCGAAACGTTTTACAGTCCACATTCTTGTTTACACAACGGGATGCCTACCAGGGCGGAACCGACTGAACGTCTGCCTGCTGGCGTTAAATTCGTCGTTTCTCGAGTCGTTCAGTCAACAGCAGTCACTCAGTTTCTTCTTTCTTTTCTCCGATTTTTCACGTAGGGTACATGCCGTGTATAAACGTGTCATCCATACCAGCGACCAAAATACCTTTCTCTTCGGAAACAGACGTAAAAGAAAAAAAATACATTTTAAAAAAATCATCATCATCACTATTATTGTTGTTATTATTATTATTATTATTATTATTATATTTTATTATTATTATCTTATTATTATTATTATTATTATCCGCATTGTCTCCTTCCCAGCAGCTCGTTTTCATTCCACATCCATTTCCGGCCAATTTGAGGAGAGAAGTAAGTGTTCGTTCTTCGTTTTCGTTGTCCTGAATGTGGTTTGTCTTGCTTAAAGAAGACCAAAGAGGTCCACATGCGTCGAGATTGTCGTGTGATTTGTTGGTTTCTTTTGATCGGCGGCATCGTATTTTTGTTTATGTTAAGTTCGCTTCAATTTCCGCCTGCCGTCAGCTCGCTTTGAAACTCACCTTCTCTCCTGAAAGTTGGCGATCGTATTTTAAAGTGTGTGCAAGATGTTATTAATAACACGTCTGTGATCGTAAAAGAGAGCCGTTTATAATCTCGTGGAATCAGATTCAGACAGAGGAAAGATCGACACTGGTAGCAAAGTTCAGTCTTTACTTGCAGCAAAAACAACAACAACAACAACAACAACAACAACAACAACAACAACAACACAAATCAGTCTTCATGCGACCGTTACAACGGGCCCAAACCAGAGACGCGTCCTTCAACTCTGACACTAGTCAAAGGTCACTTCTTTAGATCACTCTATACTCCACGCCAGGGCGAGGAACATGGCGCAGCACAGTCGATTAACAATATAATTTATTCTAGAACATTCTAGAAAATTCCACAACCTGTAGTCAATGAAATTTCAAAGTGAATCATGACGTATCATAGCCGTGAAAAGTCAAAATGTTAATTCGGAACATTCAAGAAAGTCCGAGAACCGCAATGAAGTAAAATCAATTGACAACAACAACAACAAAAATGCATAGAATATTCTGGAAAAAAAGAAAAAGAAAAAAATCTGGGACTTTCTGTAAAGCTTCCTACCTTTTCGAGACGATTGTGGGACTCTCCGATTGTGAAACTTCCGAGGTATTACATCGCCTGTGTATGCGTTGTCTTATAAGTTGCGTCGAGTAGAACTTAACACGTATATAGCAAAAATCCAAAATATATTATATATATATATATATATATATATACATATATATATATATATATATATATATATATATATATATATATATATATATATATATATATATATATATATAAGAAACTAATAAATTCCAAGGATAAGTACCGAGCACCATTCCAGCAACTTACAGAGCAGCTTGGTGTTGCAATGACTGCAAGAAATATTGAATTATAAACAAAGCTTGCTCTTATGTCTTAGATTGAAGAAAGAGGGGGAGATAAGCATTCATATCTGCAGTGGCAGATAATTCTGCCCAACTAACAGTATGTGCTTGAGTGGGTGAATGGGGAAAAATAAAATAAATGCTTCTCAAAACGAGCCTTCAGCAAACTTATAGTCTCCAAGGGGGAGACAATCTCCAATGGGGAGGAAACTCACTAGCATATAACTCCTGGTCAGATACCGATATTTCGAAACCTGATTGTTTCTCCTCAGTGACCGCGGAAAGTGGTAATTTGACTCCTCTGCCTTTTCGGTTTTATGAAGAATGCTATCCAGAAAAAGGCTGGTGTGCAATACCTTAGTATGTTTGTGAGCTTGTTTTGCTCTTTCATGATTTTCGTTTGCTTCTTAGGTGGCACCTTTGGTTGGTTTTTTGAAAACTCAACAAATATACTACGGTATTGCACACAGCCTTTTCTGGGATTGCATTCTTCTTAAAACTGAAAAGGCAGAGGAGTCAAATTACCACTTTCCGCGGTCACTGAGGAGAAACAACTAGGTTTCGAAATATCGGTATATGACCAGGAGTTATATGTTAGTGAGTTTCCCTCCTATTGGAGGATGTCTCCCCTTGGAGACTATAAGCTTGCTGAAGGCTCATTTTTAGAAGCATTTATTTTATTTTTCTCCATTCACCCACTCAAGCACACTGTTAGTTAGGCAGAATCATCTACCACTGCAGGTATGAATGCTTATTTCCCCCTATTTCTTCAATCTAAGACATAAGAGCAAGCTTTGTTTATAATTCAATATTTCTTGCAGTCATTGCAACACCAAGCTGCTCTGTAAGTTGCTGGAACGGTGCGCGGTACTTATCCTTGGAATTTATTAGTTTGTTGTATTTTAGTCCCTTGCGGATTCATTCCAAGAACTGACCCTCTGCACTTGTGTCTTAAGAGGATATATTTTTTACTTTTCACAAGAAAATGTAGCTTGTTTTGCTCTTTCATGATTTTCTTTTGCTTCTTAGGTGGCACCTTTGGTTGGTTTTTTGAAAACTCAACAAATATACTACGGTATTGCACACCAGCCTTTTCTGGGATTGCATTCTTCTTAAAACTGAAAAGGCAGAGGAGTCAAATTACCACTTTCCGCGGTCACTGAGGAGAAACAACAAGGTTTCGAAATATCGGTATATGACCAGGAGTTATATGTTAGTGAGTTTCCCTCCCTATTGAAGGATGTCTCCCCCTTGGAGACTATAAGCTTGCTGAAGGCTCATTTTTAGAAGCATGTATTTTTCTCTCTATCTCTCTCTCTCTCTCTCTCTCTCTCTATATATATATATATATATATATATATATATATCTATATATATATGGAGAGAGAGAGAGAGAGAGAGAGAAAACCAAAAAAAAGTAAAGTCGATCTGTTTGTAAAAGTACTCACCTCTGAGAACAAATCAAGCACTGTTAAAAAAAAAAAAAAAAAAGCACCTACAAGAAACAGACACCGTTCCATTACAAACAAAATTGTCAAGCGTTCTCCAGAGTTTTAAGATAGTGATCAAGCATTTAGCCGCATCAACGAGCACTTACAGTCAGCACAATCATTGTCACTCCCCATGATGAATTCCATTCATTTTCATGTCAACATTTTGCAAATACATCGCCCATCGCATTACTGGATCATTGATACTGCTGAATTCAAACGGATTAAAGGGCAATGCTCAGTATGCAACACAATGTTCACACCTGGAAAGGCTCTTGTGGGAAATGTGAGCTTGCTCACATTTTCCACAAGAACCTTTCCGTTGATGGAATAGTTCTACTTGACCGAGCAGTTTCTTGCACACATGCTGACAGGGAAAAGGTTTCGTCATGTTCTTTGGTCAGGACTGCTTCAATGCTGACATCAGGCAAGTTCATTCTATGGCTGTAGGTCTTAAAAGTATCAGGAAGATGCAGGGCTACACTGTTAGTATGGAGATCCTGGATGGTTCAGAGATCCTGGATGGTTCAGAGATCCCGGATGGTTTAGAGATCCTGGATATTTCAGGGATCCTGGAAGGTTCAGAGATCTTGGCTGTTGGGCCTCCTTTGACTCCAACTCCTTACGGTGTGCATTGGTTCTCTCATGGTTCATCAAGCAGAAGCTTTAAGAGACATATGGTGGACTCTTGCACTTTCTCATAATATGAAGGCCGTTAAGCATTGATGAACTGATACCACTGCTGTGCCTGTTCACTGCACACCTTCTTCTGTGTGGATTTCAATGTTCCATTCAAATTTTCCAACAGTCAGTTGCGTTGTGGATGTCAGCAGATGTATTGATATGACACACGCTGAGTATCCTCGTCACTACTTTCATGCCGTTTGACATGAACCAGCTGTCACGACCATTGAAGGATTTCTTTAGGAAGTCTTGACATACGGAACATGTCCACTCGTGCTTCAGCTACAATCTGCAAAGATTTTCTTCAGAAGAATAGCTGCAGGGTACATTGTACCATAATTTACGAGTGTCGGAATGCACATGTGCCCAGCACTATTCACGGAATAAAATCAATCGTCGCTCGCTTGAAAGGCAAGTCTACAAGAGGCATAGTCTGCACAGGGGGCTCGGGGACTTTCCGTGCTTGCTTTGTCTTCTGACACACAATGACAGGGTTTGCAAAATTTGTCATGTCCTCTCGATATCCTGGCCGATAGAAAGGTGCCTGGATTTCAACTGCAATTTTTTTTTGTGGCTTTTGTGACCGCCAGTGATGAAGTAATATGGTAGCTCCATGACAGAAAGACGTAGCATCGATGGCTCTAAAACGGTTTCTTATGATTTTGTCTTCTTCAACAGTAAAACATCTCCGTTTATCTTATTGAAGGCTTCCTTGCAAATTCGGTGTTTGTCAAGGGAACGGTGGGCATTCTGCAGTTCATCGTGTCTCTCTTTATGAACGAATAGCTGCTTTGGCACTGGCAGTTATTGTTGGTGGCACACTGTTCACAGTGTCATTTGTCTGAGCCCTTGCGTGGAGTCCGTTAGTCGCAGTAACATCATATTCACTTACCTGTTTCTCTGTTTTCTCTGTCTCACCTTTTTGATCAGTCATTTGTACTGACAACTTCTCTCTCTCTCTCTCTCTCTCTCTCTCTCTCTCTCTCTCTCTCTCTCTCTCTCTCTCTCTCTCTCTCTCTCTCTCTCTCTGCCGGTGACAAGTCATTCTGATCGTGACTGCTTCAGACTCTCCAGAAAAGTAGGGCGTGTCTGCAAGGATCAAGGCTGTAGGTGCTCTCTACATCACACGGTCCACTGACAGTGCTCAGTGTACTAGTCTTCAGCGACAGTTTCTTGCTTCACAATATCCACAGTCTTACTAGCGATAGATCTATTTACTTGTAAGTCATCAATTCAGAAATGTTGTCGGCTCGGCAGCTGCACTGAACTTTCAGTTTTGTTGGATGGGCAGCTGGACTGTTTATAACTGGAATCTTCTTTCTACGTGCTTAAGTTCTTTGTTCTCTTTTCAGGATGTGACGTCATGTGGAGGTATGGTTTCCTCCACAGAAGACTTCACAACACTATATTTGCATACATGGCCATCAGTCTTTGCTGCAGTTGCTCACAACGTCACTGATTGCCTGTTATCTTGGCCATCAGTCTTTGCTGCAGTTGCTGTAAACGTCACTAATTGCCTGTTACCTTAGCCATCAGTCCTTGCTGCTGTTGCTCTCAACGTCACTAACTGCCTGTTACCTTGGCCATCAGTCTTTGCTGCAGTTGCTGGCAACGTCCCTAATTGCCTGTTACCTTGGCCATCAGTGTTTTCTGCAGTTGATATCAACGTCACTAATTGCCTGTTACCTTGGCCATCAGTCTTTGCTGCAGTTGATATCAACGTCACTAATTGCCTGTTACCTTGGCCATCAGTCTTTGCTGCAGTTGATATCAACGTCACTAATTGCCTGTTACCTTGGCCATCAGTCTTTGCTGCAGTTGATGTCAACGTCACTAACTGCCTGTTACCTTGGCCATCAGTGTTTGCTGCAGTTGCTGTCAAAGTCACTAATTGCCTGTTACCTTGGCCATCAGTCTTTGCTGCAGTTGATATCAACGTCACTAATTGCCTGTTACCTTGGCCATCAGTCTTTGCTGCAGTTGATATCAACGTCACTAATTGCCTGTTACCTTGGCCATCAGTCTTTGCTGCAGTTGCTGTCAACGTCACTAACTGCCTGTTACCTTGGCCATCAGTCTTTGCTGCAGTTGCTGTCAACGTCACTAATTGCCTGTTACCTTGGCCATCAGTCTTTGCTGCAGTTGCTGTCAACGTCACAAATTGCCTGTTACCTAGGCCATCAGTCTTTGCTGCAGTTGATATCAACGTCACTAATTGCCTGTTACCTTGGCCATCAGTCTTTGCTGCAGTTGATATCAACGTCACTAATTGCCTGTTACCTTGGCCATCAGTCTTTGCTGCAGTTGCTGTCAACGTCACTAACTGCCTGTTACCTTGGCCATCAGTCTTTGCTGCAGTTGCTGTCAACGTCACAAATTGCCTGTTACCTTGGCCATCAGTCTTTGCTGCAGTTGCTGTCAACGTCACTAACTGCCTGTTACCTTGGCCATCAGTCTTTGCTGCAGTTGCTGTCAACGTCGCTAACTGCCTGTTACCTTGGCCATCAGTCTTTGCTGCAGTTGCTGTCAACGTCACAAATTGCCTGTTACCTTGGCCATCAGTCTTTGCTGCAGTTGCTGTCAACGTCACAAATTGCCTGTTACCTTGGCCATCAGTCTTTGCTGCAGTTGCTGTCAACGTCACAAATTGCCTGTTACCTAGGCCATCAGTCTTTGCTGCAGTTGATATCAACGTCACTAATTGCCTGTTACCTTGGCCATCAGTCTTTGCTGCAGTTGCTGTCAACGTCACAAATTGCCTGTTACCTTGGCCATCAGTCTTTGCTGCAGTTGCTGTCAACGTCACAAATTGCCTGTTACCTTTGACTTGTCCGTTATCTTGGCTCCCATGTCCCCGTCCTCATCGTCCTGGGTTTCCATTTCCAGAAGCAGCAGCATTCGACATGTCTGTGACTGACACGTTGATTGCTAAAACATTTCACACCCTTTTAAAGCAAAACCCAAAGATAAAGATGTGAATTTAAAAAGGGGGAAACAAACGGATTCTTCAGTAAATCCGTTTTGTTTGTAATAATGTCGAAGACACCAACTGAAATTTAAGATCAATTTACGCAACAAAATGACAGTGCTATACATAATGTACATTTCTCGTCAGATTTTTTTTTTTTAATTTTCTCGAGCCGATTTGATTTCCTGACCCCTGAGTGTGCAACTTATCTGCTCTTTACTGATAGAATTGCTGACTGAATGCACACATTTTGTGCTACGAGGGTGCGTTGTATAAAACATATTGCTTAGAAGATATACTCTTTATGTACAGCACACATGCGTTGATTTATTTTTGACTAAACACGGTATTCAAAACGTTTTCCATTTTCGTGAGGACTTGAATTTGTTTGTTTGTTTGTTTTTTGTTGCTTAAGTTTGATTTGTCCCATATCGGAACATGTATGCTACGCATACGCTTTATATTCTTAAGAGGAAAGTCGATGACATGCCCCAATGCAGACCAAACCACATCCTTCACAGCTACTTGTTTCCTTGACATTTTTTTTTTAATACAGGAAGCTAGGAGGGGAGACAGGGCTGCCCAACCACCTCCTGTGGTCAATACAGGAAGCTAGGAGGGGAGACAGGGCTGCCCAACCACCTCCTGTGGTCAATACAGGAAGCTAGGAGGGGAGACAGGGCTGCCCAACCACCTCCTGTGGTCAATACAGGAAGCTAGGAGGGGAGACAGGGCTGCCCAACCACCTCCTGTGGTCAATACAGGAAGCTAGGAGGGGAGACAGGGCTGCCCAACCACCTCCTGTGGTCAATACAGGAAGCTAGGAGGGGAGACAGGGCTGCCCAACCACCTCCTGTGGTCCATGACTGAAAACCCTAATGAGTTGCTGCTGGGGCGAGTTCTCGCCCTTGTTTTGTAATTGGCGTGTGTTATGGAACAACGGGGGCAGGGTTTTGATCCACCTTATTGATAAAAGGATGCTCTTGTGAAATATTCTGATGACTCTGCTCTCCAGGATCTGTCAAACTCTCATTCTATGTACTGTGATCGTGTGAATATGTTTGCTGCTTGGTGTGAAGAATCTCAACCTAAATGTTCAAAAGACAAAAGAATTGCTGATCGATTTTAGGAAAAATCCCCCAGATGTTCCGGACCTTTATATTAGCGGTGAGAAAGTTGAACGTGTGAATGAGTATAAATATCTAGGTACAATAATTGATGACAAATTAAATTTTATAGCAAATACTAATTTTATCCACAGAAATGTCAATCAAGGATCTTTTGCCTTCAGAAGCTCAGAAGCCTCAATGTAAATAAAAAAGTGCTGCAAGGATTTTACAGATGTTTTATTGAGTCTATCTTAACTTCCTCTTTTATCTGTTGGTATGGAAGTCTAACTGTGAAGAGCAAGAATGTGTTGAATAAGTGGGTGAAAGTCTGTAGCAAGATTGTGGGCGAGAGACAGAGTAGTTTGAACGTGTTGTTTGAACAAAGAGCAGTTCGAAAGGCGCAGATGATTGTGAGCGACAGCAGCCATAATCTTAGTCGGTATTATGAACTTTTGCCATCTGGAAGACGTTATAGGACCCCAAAATTTAGACTGTGTAGAACAAGAAAGAGTTTCATCCCCATGTCCATCCAACTTTTAAACAAATGATTCCATTTACATGTGACGAATGAAAACATTGAGAACTTGAACTGACGTGTGCGTGCGCGCGCGCGCGCGTGCGTGCGTGCGTGCGTGCGTGCGTGCGTGCGTGTGTGTGTGTGTGTGTTGTGTGTGTGTGTGTGTGTGTGTGTGTGTGTGTGTGTGTGTGTGTGTGTTTTGGTGCATAGTGTTGTGTTGAAGTGCATAACATAAAATGAGATAAATAGAATGCTGTTTATTGGATATGTAATTTTGTTTTTAATTTTTTATTTTATGATTTATTTTTTTTTTAAATAATTGTGTTATGTGTTTTAAAAATCAAAAGACGTTGCCACATTGAATTTCACGTTTGTGATAATAAAGTCATTTGAATTTGAATTATCAGAATATCGCCCGTTCTTTTTTTAAAACTTG
>CM031598.1:45821508-45826508 GCA_018398815.1 Conus ventricosus | reverse complement strand
TTTTCGTTTTAAGAAGAATGCAATCCCAGAAAAGGCTGGTGCACAATACCGTAGTATGTTTGTTGAGTTTTCAAAAAACCAACCAAAGGTGCCATCTAAGAAGCAAAAGAAAATCATGAAAGAGCAAAACAAGCTTTTCACAAAAAAATGTAGCTTGTTTTGCTCTTTCATGATTTTCTTTTGCTTCTTAGATGGCACCTTTGGTTGGTTTTTTGAAAACTCAACAAACATACTACGGTATTGCGCACCAGCCTTTTCTGGGATTGCATTCTTCTTAAAACGAAAAAGACAGAGGAGTCAAATTACCACTTTCCGCGGTCACTGAGGAGAAACAACCAAGTTTCGAAATATCGGTATATGACCAGGAGTTATATGTTAGTGAGTTTCCCTCCTATTGGAGGATGTCTCCCTTTTTGGAGAATATAAGCTTGCTGAAGGCTCATTTTGAGAAGCATTTATTTTATTTTTCCCCATTCACCCACTCAAGCACATACTGTTAGTTAGGCAGAATCATCTACCACTGCAGATATGAATGCG
Organism: Conus ventricosus; assembly: GCA_018398815.1. Taxonomy (NCBI): domain Eukaryota; kingdom Metazoa; phylum Mollusca; class Gastropoda; order Neogastropoda; family Conidae; genus Conus; species Conus ventricosus. The sequence goes on along the minus strand of CM031598.1, from coordinate 45,825,971 downwards.
TATCTCCCCCTATTTCTTCAATCTAAGACATAAGAGCAAGCTTTGTTTATAATTCAATATTTCTTGCAGTCATTGCAACACCAAGCTGCTCTGTAAGTTGCTGGAACGGTGCTCGGTACTTATCCTGGGAATTTATTAGTTTGTTGTATTTTAGTCCCTTGCGGATTCATTCCAAGAACTGGCCCTCAGCACTTGTGTCTTAGAGGATATCTTTTTATATTTTCTACTTTTCACAAGAAAATGTAGCTTGTTTTGCTCTTTCATGATTTTTCTTTGCTTCTTAGATGGCACCTTTGGTTGGTTTTTTGAAAACTCAACAAACATACTACGGTATTGCGCACCAGCCTTTTCTGGGATTGCATTCTTCTTAAAACGAAAAAGACAGAGGAGTCAAATTACCACTTTCCGCGGTCACTGAGGAGAAACAACCAAGTTTCGAAATATCAGTATATGACCAGGAGTTATATGTTAGTGAGTTTCCCTCCCTATTGGAGGATGTCTCCCTTTTGGAGAATATAAGCTTGCTGAAGCTCATTTTGAGAAGCATTTATTTTATTTTTCCCATTCACCCACTCAAGCACATACTGTTAGTTAGGCAGAATCATTACCACTGCAGATATGAATGCGTATCTCCCCCTATTTCTTCAATCTAAGACATTAGAGCAAGCTTTGTTTATAATCAATATTTTCTTGCAGTCATTGCAACACCAAGCTGCTCTGTAAGTTGCTGGAACGGTGCTCGGTACTTATCCTTGGAATTTATTAGTTTGTTGTATTTTAGTCCTTGCGGATTCATTCCAAGAACTGGCCCTCAGCACTTGTGTTTTAGAGGATATCTTTTTAATATTTTCTACTTTTCACAAGAAAATGTAGCTTGTTTTGCTCTTTCATGATTTTCTTTTGCTTCTAGATGGCACCTTTGGTTGGTTTTTTGAAAACTCAACAAACATACTACGGTATTGCGCACCAGCCTTTTCTGGGATTGCATTCTTCTTAAAACGAAAAAGACAGAGGAGTCAAATTACCACTTTCCGCGGTCACTGAGGAGAAACAACCAAGTTTCGAAATATCGATCGGTATATGACCAGGAGTTATATGTTAGTGAGTTTCCCTCCCTATTGGAGGATGTCTCCCTTTTGGAGAATATAAGCTTGCTGAAGGCTCATTTTGAGAAGCATTTATTTTATTTTTCCCCATTCACCCACTCAAGCACATACTGTTAGTTAGGCAGAATCATCTACCACTGCAGATATGAATGCGTACTCCCCCTATTTCTTCAATCTAAGACATAAGAGCAAGCTTTGTTTATAATTCAATATTTCTTGCAGTCATTGCAACGCCAAGCTGCTCTGTAAGTTGCTGGAACGGTGCTCGGTACTTATCCTTGGAATTTATTAGTTTGTTGTATATATATATATATATATATATATATATATATATATATGTGTGTGTATATACAGATAGATAGGTGTGTGTGTGTGTGTGTGCGTGCGCGCGCGCGCGCCCGCGCTTTCTTGCTTGCTTCAGTCTATGATTGTTCTTGAATGATCGATGTCCTTTCTGAAGGAAGTCTGACAGGAATTCTACATCGAGTTTCAAATTTCAACAATAACAAGTAAAGCAAACAGAGTTTTGAATTTGAACATTCACAAGTAAAGCAAACAGAGTTTGAATTTGAACATTCACAAGTAAAGCAAACAGAGTTTTGAATTTGAACATTCACAAGTAAAGCAAACAGAGTTTTGAATTTGAACATTCACAAGTAAAGCAAACAGAGTTTTGAATTTGAACATTCACAAGTAAAGCAAACAGAGTTTTGAATTTGAACATTCACAAGTAAAGCAAACAGAGTTTTGAATTTGAACATTCACAAGTAAAGCAAACAGAGTTTTGAATTTGAACATTCACAAGTAAAGCAAACAGAGTTTTGAATTTGAACATTCACAAGTAAAGCAAACAGAGTTTTGAATTTGAACATTCACAAGTAAAGCAAACAGAGTTTTGAATTTGAACATTCACAAGTAAAGCAAACAGAGTTTTGAATTTGAACATTCACATGTAAAGCAAACAGAGTTTTGAATTTGAACATTCACAAGTAAAGCAAACAGAGTTTTGAATTTGAACATTCACAAGTAAAGCAAACAGAGTTTTGAATTTGAACATTCACATGTAAAGCAAACAGAGTTTTGAATTTGAACATTCACATGTAAAGCAAACAGAGTTTTGAATTTGAACATTCACAAGTAAAGCAAACAGAGTTTTGAATTTGAACATTCACATGTAAAGCAAACAGAGTTTTGAATTTGAACATTCACATGTAAAGCAAACAGAGTTTTGAATTTGAACATTCACAAGTAAAGCAAACAGAGTTTTGAATTTGAACATTCACATGTAAAGCAAACAGAGTTTTGAATTTGAACATTCACATGTAAAGCAAACAGAGTTTTGAATTTGAACATTCACATGTAAAGCAAACAGAGTTTTGAATTTGAACATTCACATGTAAAGCAAACAGAGTTTTGAATTTGAACATTCACAAGTAAAGCAAACAGAGTTTTGAATTTGAACATTCACAGTAAAGCAAACAGAGTTTTGAATTTGAACATTCACATGTAAAGCAAACAGAGTTTTGAATTTGAACATTCACAAGTAAAGCAAACGATTTGATTGACTTCCATTAAGCAAACAGTTTTGAATTTGAACATTCACAAGTAAAGCAAACAGAGTTTTGAATTTGAACATTCACATGTAAAGCAAACAGAGTTTTGAATTTGAACATTCACAAGTAAAGAAACAAATAAGTAAAATTTACAAGTTGCAGTTAATCTCCTCTCTCTCTCTCTCTCTCTCTCTCTCTCTCTCTCTCTCTCTCTCTCTCTCTCTCTCCTCTCTCTCTCTCTCTCTCTCTCTCTCTCTCCTCTTGTTAACCAGTTTATTGTTAAATATTGCTGGAATCAAGATTACAGTCAACAGTTTTCTTTATGCATGAATTCATCAAATGTTTTAGAAAAGTTAAACGCCTCTGAAAATCTTATTTCTGTGAATGTTAATGAAGCTCTGAACTTGTTTAATATAACTATCAAAGACCAAGCTGAAACAATGAGGAAAGTTGTGCCTATAAATAAGAAATTTATACAGAATTGGTTTGATCGAGAATGCAGGGTAGAAAAACGTAAACTACGAAGATTATTCAGAATTTTTCTGAATACAATGGATAAAGAGGATAGAATATTGTTTTGTATAGCGAGAAGGGAATATAAACATTTAAATGAAAGGAAACAGAAAGAACATAATGATCTCCTATTAAACGATCTTCTGTCTTCGGGTAACAATCAGCAATTATTATGGAAAACTATTCACAAGATTTCCACAAAGAAACTACAACCTGCAAATAATATTACGATGCAAGAGTGGTTCTTACATTTTAAAAATCTTTTGGATAAGGACGTTGATGAGTCCACTGAGACTGACAATGCAATAAAATAATGAAGAAACTGCTTATGACAGACCAATATCTAGAGGGGAAATATTAACAGCTATTAAGAAAATAAAGAATGGTAAAACTGCAGGACCTGATGGACTCACTGGAGAGTTTTTTAAGCATTCCGGTGCGACTGTTATAGGATTTTTAGTTAAATTGTTTAATTATCTTTTTGACACCGGGATTTATCCAGAGGATTGGAAAGAATCTATAATTTTACCTCTGTTTAAGAAAGGGGAGATAAACGATGTAAACAATTATAGAGGTATTTCGTTGTGCAATGTATGTAGTAAACTCTATAGTTCTGTTATTAATAATAGACTACATGAATGGATATCTCAGAACAATATAACAGGAGAACATCAAGCAGGATTTAAAAAAGGTTATTCTACTATTGATCAGATGTTTAGTCTATTAGCTGCAATTCAAAAACAATTTGTAAACAACAAGAAGCTGTATGTGGCTTTTGTGGATTTTGAGAAAGCTTTCGATTCAGTTTCACGGAAACTGCTGTGGCCTATTTTGTTAAAACATGGAATTCAAGGTAAACTGTATCATTGTGTGAAAGGTATGTATAAGGAGGTGAAAGCAAGAATTAGAGCGGGAGCTAAATTATCAGATTTTGTCAAGTGTACGAGAGGGGTCAAGCAAGGGGATGTTTGTAGTCCTGTTTTATTTTCTCTGTTCATAAATGAATTGGCTTTGGAGATTATTCAAAATGGACGGCATGGTGTGACTTTTGATATCTTGGAACTGTTTGTCTTACTTTTGCTGATGACATTATTTTATTGTCTACAACTGTAGTTGGTCTGCAAAGACAATTGAACAGTTTGTATTCAGCTGCTACTAAATTAGAATTAAAAGTTAATATGAATAAGACCAACATTATTGTGTTTCGTAAAGGTGGGTATTTAGCATGTAGTGAGAAATGGATTTATGGAGGTGAATATATGGTTGTAGTCAATGCATACAAGTATCTTGG
>CM031598.1:45801508-45811508 GCA_018398815.1 Conus ventricosus | reverse complement strand
AAAACATTTTTCTCTTTGTTATAAATATTTGCATTTATCATATCTTCTATTCCGTTCTTCCTGAACGTTCCATTCCACTCTACAACCACATCTCTCTCTCTCTCTCTCTCTCTCTCTCTCTCTCTCTCTCTCTCTCTCTCTCTCTCTTCTCTCTCTAAGTATAATGTAGCATTGAGCCCACGAAAACGACTGCGCATGTTGAGTGCCCAAGTTCATTGATCAAGGTGATAATGCAGTGTACAATCTCTCTCTCTCTCTCTCTCTCTCTCTCTCTCTCTCTCTCTCTCTCTCTCTCTCTCTCTCTCTCTCTCTCTTAGCATGATGTAGCATTGAACCGTCGAAAACAACGGCGCATGTTGAGTGCACAAGTTCATTGATCAAGTTGGTAATGCATCGTTCAATCTCTCTCTCTCTCTCTCTCTCTCTCTCTCTCTCTCTCTCTCTCTCTCTCTCTCTCTCTCTCTCTCTCTCTCTCTCTCACTCTCTCTCTGTCTGTCTGTCTGTCTGTCTGTCTGTCTGTCTCTCTCTCTCTCTCTCTCTCTCTCTCTCTCTCTCTCTCTCTCTCTCTCTCTCTCTCTCTCTCTCTGTTGCGTGAGATTGCTACCTGGTAAAATACTGTTCTGACTTTACAATTGGCATAGTAAACTTTGTGTGAAATGATTGTTCAATTAGTCCCCTTCATTAGAGGCAATGCCCTAAAATTGAATTAAACATCCGAATCTGGATCTGGATCTGGATCTGGATCTCTCTCTCTCTCTCTCTCTCTCTCTCTCTCTCTCTCTCTTTTCTCTCTCTCTCTCTCTCTCTCTCTCTCTCTCTCTCTCTCTCTCTCTCTCTCTCTCTCTCTCTAAAAGTATGATGCACCATTGAGCCGACGAAAACGACTGTGCATGTTCAGTGCGCATGTTAATTGATCCAGTTCGTAAAACTTTGTGTGCTCTCTCTCTCTCTCTCTCTCTCTCTCTCTCTCTCTCTCTCTCTCTCTCTCTCTCTCTCTCTCTCTCTCTCTTCTCAAAGTACGACGTAGCATTGAGCCGACAAAAACGACTGTGCATGTTCAGTGCGCATGTTCACTGATCCAGTTCGTAAAAATTTGTATCTCTTCTCTCTCTCTCTCTCTCTCTCTCTCTCTCTCTCTCTCTCTCTCTCTCTCTCTCTCTCTCTCTAAGTGCAAGTCATGGTGCTTAACTAAGCAGACAAGTACGCCAGCAGGCATCTTAGAGATCTGAAATCAAACACTTTTACATTATCCCTTCTCATTTTGTTTCAGGCTGTCATAGATTAGGCCCCGACGACATGGAATTTTACCAGTGCGAATCCCTCTACAAAACCGCCGGGGATGTCATAGATGTGTGTGTGTGTGTGTGTGTGTGTGTGTGTGTGTGTGTGTGTGTGTGTGTGTGTGTGTGTGTGTGTTTGTGTGTGTGTGTGTGTGTGTGTGTGTGTGTGTTTGTGTGTGTGTGTGTGTGTGTGTGTGTGTGTGTGTGTGTGTGTGTGTGTGTGTGTGTGTGGTGTGATAATTCCATGGCATACGTTCCAGCTTCGATGGCGAAACTTGAAGAATCTGGAAAAAACTAAGGACATCGCTCTGTCATCTTTTTCTTGCATGCACGTAAATCCTAGAATCCGACAGCAGAACTGCAGAGGAAGATCCGACCAGCGCCAATGAGATCCTCCTGTTCGTTCATCCGTGGGTGATTACTACGTCCTATTGGCCTGAGGCCCACTCGCAGACGTAGGCCTGCATATTCCGTGGCAACTGTTGTCGCTGGCAGTTGTGGGCGAGTTCCGTGTGTGGGCCGTCGTATGTCGCCCATTGAGCTCTGGTTCCTTTTGAACTTTAGTTCAAATTCGGGTGTTGGTCGTCGGTGGGCGTCGGTGTATTTCGCCTCTTTCTCTCCACCAAAAGGCTGTCTACAGGTCCACCAGGGGGCCTTCTTCGTGCTCGGGTGGTGATGGTCCTGTGCCGCGTGAGGCCGCCTCAAAGAGGGAGCAGGACGAAAAGTCGCTGGAGCGCTGCACGAATCACTTCTATGGTCCATGCAGACTACGGCCAAGTGGGCAATTTTTCAGCCCAACCCCATAAGGAGTGTCCTCATGCCTGCCAGGCTCAGAACAGGGTATCCCAGGCCACGGCAATCGTAGTCAGGCAGCGCTCCATCGCCGATCGCCCCACATCATCAGGAGCCGTCCCCCGGCGACACAGACTAGACACGGGGACGGCGACACAGATTAGACCCGCCGTCACACATATGGCTGGAAGGATCGCTGCGCCGCCTGACACTGACCTCTCACATCAGTGTCCCTCAAAGCAGAGCTGCCACCTCTACCTTGGCGTTCGCTGATATGCCAACTCGGAGTGACGATCTTCCAGGAGAGTATTCAGCTTTTATATAAGGAGAGCATGTCACAATCGTACTACGGGTTGTCAGTCAATGTTACCGTCTATGGGTTCGAAGCGAATGAGAAAGGAGATCGTTCTGTCACCAATGAACGGACGTTACTATTCATAGTGCACGATAGAAATAATGGCGAGGTGTAATTAGTTTCTATTCCAACAGGTTCTGCCATTGCCGCTGGAAAGATCCCAGCTTGATCTTGTCAGTTCTTCTTCTTCAGCGTTCCAGTATCTGGTAGCGTGTGAACTCGTTTTGCCCTGTTGGGATACTCACACTATACTCGAGAGTATAGTCAGTTCACTCCGACTTCGTTGAGTGCAGAAGTTTGTGGGAAGAGGTTGTGGAGAAAGATAGATAAAAGATATGGTAGACAGAAAGGACAGTAGACGACAGTACAGCAAAGGAGGAGACAGAGTTACTGAGCGTGAAAGGAAAAGGGGACATTACTTGCACATAATGTCCAGAAGGAGGGGGAACTATTTGTACAGAAGACCCCCCGGTATCCCCACGGGGGAGATCTTGTCAGGGAGGAATGAAAGTGAACTTTTCCACTGGAATCTCCTCACTTAGAACAGCTGTCAGATGACAACAAAGTGAGCATGACACCCGTCACAAGACGACAAGGCCAAGTGGCCTCCGACCTTCCAGGAGGAACTGGTTCAAACCACAGCAGTGGCAAATGTATTCTGACAGCAGAACGGCATCTATGAATTATACCCAGTATGCAGCCCAGCTCCTTACAATGTAGAGGTCATGACCCATAGGCTGGTGTGGGGGCACCGTGGGGCTTTTCTCTGCGAGTATGTTTGCTGTAAAGCTCTTCCTAAAGTTTCTTCCTATTCAGTAAAAGAAAAATTCCATTTTTACCTCTAGCCCAGGAAACCAACATTTATCTTATTTGTATGAAAGATTTAAACGGATTACAAAACGGGAAAAAAAAAGCTGAATCGAAAACCAGGTTGTACAGGTAAAGTGGTCAGCCATTTTGTAACAACTTCCTCGTCACTGGTATTTAATCCAGATCTCAGTTTACCTGTCGGAAATAGGCCTAGACAAGAGAGTGTCAGTGTTAGGGTCTTGAGGCATAGCATGCTTCGAAACTGATCAATTGGGCAACCTAGATCTGATCAGCACACTTATTCAGGAGAGAACGTATGGCGCTTTTAGACCCTAGAGTTTGTGACTCAGAAAGAGAAAGACGTCTGCGGAGTGAGTCTTTTCTTTATTGATGGAGAAAGAAGGGGAGAGCTTCGACACCCCTACACTGCAAGCACAATTTATCAATGAAATGAGATTTTGTGAGGTTATCATACAGTTACGGTGTAGACTTTGTCGGTCTAATGCAGAGAGAAGCAAAAACATCGATCGAGACGGGAAAAGGTCGAGGATTTGAAAATGATTACACAAAAAGACAGCAGGTCTCAAGGACCCCAGGTCTGCTTCCCCAAGTCTGTGTTCTCCCCAAGTCTGTGTTCTCCCAAAGTCTGTGTTTCCCCAGGTGTAAGTGTTCCCAGGTCCATGCCCCTCCTTCCCCTCCAGGTCTGCATTCCCCTAGCCAATGTTCTCACTATGCTCACAGTGTCATGTTGCGATCCAGACCGACGTTGAAATTCGAGTCAATAACGGTTCGCCGCGACCCAGATCGCAGTTAAAGATCAGGTGACCCAAGTGAGTCAAAGAATGGGTCAGCGTGATTTTACCGTGTTCCCGAATGCCCTGATTTCCTCCAGAGCAACGCCCCCTTCTCTCAGCTCCTTGTTTACTCAGGTCTGTGTTCATCCAAAGCTATCTCCCCCAACATCCATGTCCCCCCACCCCCACCTTCCTACCCTTCTCTCACTGCAATTTAAGATCATGTGACCCTAAATGGGTCAGCTGATCCAGAACAAGGTCAAATATCAAGTGATCCAGAATTGAACATCGCGAGCCAGACTAGGTTAAACGCGAAGTGACCAAAACCGTACAATCACAGAGCGATGTTAAAGACCACGAGATCGAAGAGGTGTCATGGTGGTCCAAAGGGATATGAAGGATTGTTAAGCGACCCTGACCGTGACTTGAATTATAGTTCAAAAGACCCAGGATGAACTCTGAGGTCAAAGATCGAGTGACTTATCATAGAGCAGCTCATGCAGGGTTAGGTGGAAGGTCGGCTGACAAAATGAGCTATAGTGACCCAGAACTGGATTGACAATGAAGTGGTCCAGAATGAGACATCTGGGATTAAATGTCAGGTGAGCCAGAATGGGTTCTGGTGACCTTGAGTGATGTTAGACGTCAATGACCCAGTGTGGGCTGTGGGGGCCTGACTAAGGTAACAAAAATCAGTTGATCTAGAGTTCGATATTGCAGTCCAGATCGAGGTTTAAATTCGATTGACCCCCATAAAGGTTCGTGGTGACCCAGGACAAGGTTAAAGATCGTACAGCCCCAAATGGGTCATAGAATGGGTCAACGAAATATTGATGGTTAATGACCCAGAATGGGTGACGGAGACTAGACAAATGTTAAAATTACCAAGGTAGGATGACACTGATGGAGAATGAAGGTCAACTGACATAACTTAGAACGAGTCACAATGATCCATGCATAGGTCCATGCTCAAATGATCGATCATAGGTCATAGTGTCGCAGAGTGATGTTAAATGCTAGGTGATCCAGAATGGATTACGATGTCCCAGACCTAGATTTAAAATCAAGTAACTCAGAATGGGAGACATTTTCAAGGCCGGGTCACAACATTCCTTTTTGGGGTCACTTGACTTCTGACCGAGGTCTGGATCACCGAACCCCCATACTACGTCACCTGATATCTAAATTCAACCTGGATCAGCATGACACAAATCCAGCCACTCGATTACAACCTGGATCCGGGTCGCAACATCCCATTCTGTGTCCTTTGACCTTTGATCAAGGGGTTACATCAACGTGACGCATTGCGGGCGAATTAACACTTATCATCACTCTGGGTCTCTGTTCGCCAGTCTGGATGACCTTAGCTCAAATAATTTGAACATGTCGGTTGACTCAATATGGTGCCTTGGGTCGAGTCAATCCCTGTGGATATTCCTTGTCCGCAGTGGGTGAAGCACACACACACACACACACACACACACACACGCGCGCGCACACGCACACACACACACACACACACACACACACACACACACACACACACACACACACACACACACACACGCACGCACGCACGCACGCACGTACGCACGCACGTACGCACGCACGCACACACACATACAAGCACAGAGAGAGAGAGAGAGAGAGAGAGAGAGAGATTAAGTACCCCGGTTCGACTAGGGCCACCCAGGTCCAATACCTTAGAATAAATCTCTTGGTGATGGTTTTCAAATGCTGTGTGTGTGTATGTGTGTGTGTGTGTGTGTGTGTGTGTGTGTGTGTGTGTGTGTGTGTGTGTGTGTGTGTGTGTGTGTTGAGTCTGGGGCATGGTTTCACAGGCGAATAGCAGAAGAGAAGAAGGTTAGGTCACTCGACCTTAACATCGATCTGGTTCATAGTATTCCTTCATGGGTCACTTGACCTTTAGTTTTGGTATTGTCAATGTGACCCATGCTAGCTCACTAAACAATTGACATCACCCTCAGTCACTTTGATCCAGTATTGGTCACCCAAGCTGAAGTAATGTTTACTTGGGTCAGCTAACCTATTTACCTAGGTGTGGATCAATTGACCCATTTTGAGTCACTCAACATTTGATGTCATTCTAGGTCACTATGCCCCGATTTGGGTCACCTGATCTTCAATAACCTGGACACAGGTCAGCTGACCTATAATGGTTCACTCAACCCTCAACGTCGATCAGTCAAAATGTTTCATCCATGGTCAAGTGGTCTTCTCTACCTAGTCCTGGTCCCTGAACCATTAACAATACCCTGCGTCACCATGACACGTTCTGGCTCATGTAACCTTCTGCATCACCGTAACTCACTGCGACCCCTTCTGGGTCATCTGACCTTCCTCGAACCTGGATGAGTTGACTCATTATAGGTCACTGAGATTTAACCTCGATCTGGGGTCGCGATAACCGATCCAGTGACGATTACTTTACTTTTGGCCTCGATCTGGATCAGCTTACCCATTTGGGGTCAGACGATTTTCATCTACGATTGAGGGATGGCCGAGAAAAACGTACATACCTGGGGTGAGGGTGGGGGTGGGGGTGTAGACCTGGGTAAGGATAGACCTAGGATTAAGACAGGGTTGAGTAAATTCCTATATGGAGGTAAACCTGAAGGGAATGCACTCCAGGGTAAACACAGAGTTGGAGGTAAGATAGACCCAGATCAGTATAGACTCGGTGGGATCATACACCTTGCAAAAGCCAAATGATATATAGTTGTTGTTTGGAGAAATTCAGGTCTGCGAGGGTCAAAATTGTCTGAGATCAGAGAGAAATATGCTTAGAAGTTTACCGGCTGTTTGTGTCCTCCAGTAAGCTTAGTTATACTACAGACAGTATCAATAGCTCGAAGAGATCAGTGCATGTCGAACTGATCCATTTTAAAGACCTGGTGTGATTTTCTCATCTGTAGAGCGTAAAGTTGACCGTGATTTGGGGGAGCTTAAACCTAGGGCGGGGATTAGGTGGGGGGATGGGGGTGTGGGTGTGAATTAGTGTCTTGAGGAAGATTGGGAACAACAGAACTTGGGAGAGGGGAAGAGGCGAGGGGACAGAACTCTGGGAGAGATACTAGGAGGGGAATGTTGACCAGGGGTTCCAGCGGCATGACCCCTGTAAAAGAAAGCAGAAATGTATAGGAAAAGAATATAATGGTTATGCTATGCAGGAGTGGGGTCAAAAATGCTTTTACAACATCAACAATATGAAGCAGCCTCGCATCAGGAACGGTATGGGCTGGGAGGCAGAGCGGACGCGAGAGGTATCTATCTCCCCACAGCGACCTGTCACGATCCATACCCATCCACAGCCATCCATCATCAATCAGCAGTCGGTGCAGTGCGCAGGCCCCGACCTCACGCAGCGGGATGACGTGACAATGGTACTATCGACGATCTGCTGTCGCACGTGCTGGCGCGGCCATGGATCATTAGTGTTTTTCGCCGCAGGTCGTCCACCACTTCATTAGCCCGGACAATGTAACCCACGGTCGCGCCATGTCACAAAAAGGAATGGAGGAGGAAGGATCGACAGCCCAACTTCCAGAGCTGAGCGGAACTAAAATACGCCCCGAGCCCGGGGTTGGGAACGAGTCACGCGGGCCACCCAATGTCCATTAAGTGTGGCGAATTCCCACCTCCGTTCCAATCAATTAGTCCGAAGCCTTTCAGCATACCCATTCTCTCTCCCTCCCTCCCTCCCTCCCTCCTCTCTCTCTCTCTCTCTCTCTCTCTCTCTCTCTCTCAGCTAGTTCTGCCCCATGATCCGGTAATTCATCCTGAACATGCCCTCCCCCACCCCACCGCAACCTCCACCCACGACCCATATTAGTTTCATCCTGACAAGCATTCTGTTGTTCACGGCCAACTTTCCATCCCGGGAGACCTTCAAACTGCATAGTAATCAGACCTGTGCGACGTAAGGCAGTCCAGAGACAATTAGCGTAAATATTTGATGAAACACTATAAGATGAATTAGAGTAGGATTAAGGCAAGTGAAAAAAAAAAAGAGAGAAAAAAGTAAAACTTTTTTTTAAAAACATGCGGTCAAGGTCTTCAAAGGCAACCGATGTACAGTTATTGTTTGGGGAAATTCAAGTCTGCAAGGATCAACATTGTCCGAGATCAGTGCTAGAAATCTGCTCGCTGTTAGTGTCCCCCAGGAAGCTTAGTTGTACTATAAAGACAGTGTCAATAGCTCGAAGAGATCAGTAGTACTACATGCCGAACTGATACATTTTAAAACTCTGCTGTGATTTTCTCACACATAGAGCGTGATGTCGGAGTGGGGGAAAAGTTTTTAGACCACAAAAATCAAATGATCATGACCCAGTTGAATGACACCTAACACTCACTCGAAGTGTGCATCTATTAACCAAAATGAAAGGTGTGCAATGTGTAATGAAGTTTTTGTTTTGTTTGTTTGCTTTTGCTGCTTCATCTGTAGTGCCATCTCAGTGGCATTACCCCCAATTCGTTCATCTCGGCTCCTTGTCCACAGCCACACACAGGCTCTTCTCGTCGTATCCCCGGCACCAGCAATACACGGGGAGCAGTCTATGGCGACTCGCCGCCATGAGCAACCCACCAGAAGAGAAACTGCACTACCGCCGAACAGCGTCGGTGATATTCCTTGGTGCCTGTTCTGATCCAACATACGCAGGATACCACTTGCTGGGCTCCCTCCCGACGACTATAACTGCTTAGTTGCGGAGCCAGAATGGGCGAACATCCCACTCCTGAGGGCGCCGCCACGTCTGTCCAACGACGGTCCACAGGAAGTTGCCGATACCAGCGACATCAATGCAAACTCACCAAGAACACAGACGTGGACAGGAAATCGAAACTAAGATCTCCCTAAGAGCAGGACATGAAAGGCCACAGAATTTGATTAAAAAAAAATTATTGAGCTGATCGATGAGGATGAGGATGATGAAAACGATGCCGTGGACCTCTATTTTGGTCTGAGACTACAGAACGTAACAAAGTTGCACTCTACACTTACTTTTATACTAAACTCCGGCGTCAACCAGGTCCGAGAGACACAGACACATACAGTGTTGGTTAGAAAATTTGAGCAACACTCTCAGAGACACGTCCATTCTAGTCTTCCCAACTGAGCCCATAGCAAACTCAGCTCAGGGGAGGAACCGCTCTGGGAAAATAATCCCTCAAATAAATGCCACGGATTGGAAACAAACCCACTGCCTTCCGGTTCGAAATCCGCTACGCTAACCATTGACCACAGCAGCTGGTGTGTAATGAAGTTTTTTTTTTTTCTTTTTTTTTTCTGACCGGCCACCCAAGTGCAGAGGTTAGTGATGCCGGCTGAGGATCTGGAGCACGTGGTTCGAGTCCCATGCGAGGCATTAAGCTGTGGGAATGTCGGCCCTGGCCGGCTCTCACCCGTTGTCGAATGTGCCAGGGACCTTAGCTGGAAGACGGGAACGACTTAGACCACCTTCACGCACTTAACTGTTGCATCACTGAGAGCGTTGCTCAAATTTTCTGCTGGTACCTGGGCTTGCTTGACCCAGGGGTATGATATGACAGGGGGTGTAGACTACAGTCCGGGTGTCGTATATAATACTGTCGCTCATAAAATAGTGTCGCAGCGACAGTATTTCCCGGGAAATACTGCATTTTATGGACAGCTACAATATTCTATAGGACATTTTTCGTGAAAAGTTGTCGCGCGACAATTTTTTCCAGCAAATATTGTCGCTGCAACAGTATTTCACGTGAAATGCTGTCGCTGCGATACAATTCCACGGCGACAGTATTATATACGACACCGGCTTCAGAGGAGAATGGATCTCAGTGCTACACTATCCATTATCATCATCCTTACTTATCCAAATTTAATAAGCAAGTCAAAAATTCTGTGGCCATTCATTCCCTGCATGCCTGTAGATCTCAGTTTGGGATTCCTCTTGAAGACGCCGAGA
>CM031598.1:45784008-45799008 GCA_018398815.1 Conus ventricosus | reverse complement strand
CAACCTCATAAGGAGTGACCCCATGTCTGCATGACCTCAGAACATGGTTACCCAGGCCATGGTGATCGCAGTCAGGCAGCGCTCCATCCCCGTTCACCCCACATCCCCAGGAGCTGTTCCCCGGCGACACAGGCTAGACCCGTCACCCATATGGCTGGAAGGTTGACTGCTCCGCCCGACACTAACTTCTCACATCAGTGTCCCTCAAAGGAGAGCTGCCACCTCTCCCCTGACGTCCACTGCTATGCCACACTCAGAGTGGACTGTCCCTTTCCCCTTTCAACCGCCCCTTTTATAAGGCCCCTTTCTTCCTTGTCATTTTCCCCGCCTTTCATCACCTCCTTTATACGCCCCCTTTCTTCCTTGTCTGCCCTTTCCATTCCTTACCTTTTACACCCCCTTCATCCACCACATTAACACATTCCAACAGCCCCCCCCCCCCCTCTCTCTCTCTGTTGCAAAGAGGGGGAAGTAATCAGCTGTTCATGTGTGCAGACGTGTTGCATATTCTCTCGGTTTGAATCAGTAGTACAGTGGGTGGTGCAGTGACGTTTTCCAGTGTTTGTGTCTGACAGTGACTGTAGTGAAGTGCCATGCCGTCGGCGGCAACAGACTTTAGATGTGTATGTGGTTGCTTTTTGGCAGTATATATTAATTTCATGACCAAAAGGGCCAAGAGCAAGCTGGAAATACGTGTGGCCATTGTAAGACTTGCACGGAGAGGAGACGGTGTCACCTTTGGATTGCTCCTCTTCTATTTGTTCTGGGGCAGTTTGCTCCTGCGCTGTGGGGACATAGAGAGTAATCCAGGACCCAACCCTCTTCCAGGAAAGAGCAGTACACGACAGTCACGGTTGACCAGTGCAGGAGCAAGTCGCAGAGGCAGCCTGGAAAACCTGGCTGATTGCCCCGCCTCTGTGACCTCCCAGCCCCTGAATCTGACCCTGTCTGATGTTGTGGCGACCATGAAAACGATAGGCGACCAAATGAACGCAAAGATGGATGATGTGAAGAAGGAAATCCGTGACTTGCGTGACGATAATTTGGCTATGCAAAACGAAATTAGGGCACTGAAAGAAGAAATGAGTGAGCTGAAGAAAGAAAACCAGGAACTGAAAACGTCCAACATCGATCTGATGAAGAGAGTGACTGAATGCGACAAGAAGATCGACGATTTGGAGGGCGTTCTAAACGTAACAATCTTCTGTTCTATGGACTTCCTCGAAGAGAAAATGAAACCAACGCCAATTGCGAAGGAATGCTCCATGACCTGATTACTGACAAGCTTGGCCTGACAGACACCATCGAGTTTGACAGGGTACATCGACTTAACGGGAAGCAGGACTCGCCCATCATCGCACGATGTACGTTCTATAAACAGAAAGTGGACAATCTGAAATCCAAACGTAATCTCCGAGGACAGAATGTCTTCATCAACGAGGACTTCTCCAGAGGTGTGAGAGACATTCGACGAAGACTGACGCCACACCTGAAGAAAGCACGACAGGAAGGAAAGAGAGTGACAATGATCTATGACTACCTGTTAATTGACGGCAAGAAATTCTATGTGGATAACGTGGAGAGACTAGTAGAAGTTAGATAGGTAGACGGCCGGTCCCTGTGTAACATCTCCTCCGCGGAGAATTTCAGCCAGGAGGCAACAGGTGACGTGACACCGGTGTCATCGCCTGGTGTGCTTGTGAGTGACACGAAGCCCTCACGTGATTTTGTAAATGACAACGTGAACTGTGATTCTGTCGTTGAGGGGGCGTGCTGTGTTTTGCCGTGTGCTGAACTGATTCGTGGAGGAGAGCCTGTTTCAGTGACTGGAAAAGATGAAACGTTGCCGAGTGATCGATTGCATAATGATGTTTTGAATTCTGTTGCTGGCAATAAAGAAAAACGCGCCGTTTCCTTTCTGCACTGGAACGTTAATGGTCCATTATCAAAACTTAATGATAAGGATTTCGTTTCGTATATTTGCTCTTTTGATTTTATATGTCTGGTAGAAACATTTCTTGAGGAATTTAATTCTAAAATATTTGCTGGATTTTCAACAGTTTGTGTTCCTGCAATAAAATTTACGACTCAGGGGAGGCGATCTGCTGGTGGTTTAGTATGTCTGATTAGAAATGACTTTTTACCATATGTTGAACAAGTTCATATCAAATCTCGAAACTGTGGTGCATTTCGGATTAAAAAGGACTTGTTTGATCTGGACAAAGATGTTCTATATATTTATTCCCATGTACCTCCTGAGGGTTCGCCGTATTATGTTTATTTTGAGACTGAAAATGGTATAGCGCTTCTGGAGGATTACATAACTGATTGTATATTGACTTATAATGATGTGTATGTGTTGCTGTGTGGAGATATGAATAGCAGGACTTCTAACATTTCACATGCTTGTCAGAGAGTAGGTAATGATAATATTTTCGAGTTGCAATGTGAGAGTCATCCATTAAATGTTGGTAGATGTTCCCAGGATAAATCGTTAAATAATTATGGTAAGTTGTTATTGAATATGTGTACTTCTGTAGATTTGTGTATACTTAATGGATTGTGTCATGGTGACCTTGAAGGTCGCTACACATACGTGTCAGAAAGTGGTTGCAGTGTTAATGATTATTTTATGATGTCTTGTGAATTATGTGCGTGTTTAAGTGATTCGTGTGTGCTGAACGTGTGTGAACGTATTGAATCAGACCATTTGCCTGTTGAATTTCATGTTAATCGTGAAGATAATAACCCAAACACTAGTTTAGATACGAATAACTTCATCATGGAAAAATATGTGTGGAATGATGATTATATAAATGTATTCTGTGATAATATGACTTCAAAACATTTACAGGATAAAATGGCGTTTGCAATCGGCCTAATTGATTTTGACATCAACGAAGCACTGTGTTACTTTAACATATGTATAAGGGAAGCTGGGGAATGCATGAAAAAACAAGTAAGATGTATAAAAAGTGACAGACCTAAAGACTGGTTTGATGCAGAGTGCAGAGCCTGTAAATCACGTGTTCGTGGATTGCTGAGTAAATCTCTGCGTTCGCATGACGCTGAAGATCGTCACGAGTATTGCAAGGCAAGATGTGAATATAAGCATTTACAAAAGAGAAAGAGGAAACAGTTTAATGAAAATTTGATGTCAGAATTATTATCATCTGTAAACAGTCAAAAACAGTTTTGGCACAGTGTGAAAAAGATTTCTTTAAAACAAAATCAGCCTCCAAATAGCATCAGTATAGATACTTGGTTCGACCATTTTAAAACACTACTGACTAACAATACAAGTGTTGATGGTATATTACGATGTGAACATAATGAAGAAATTGAAATGTATTTTAATCGCCCAATTTCCAAAGAAGAAGTTTTGTATGCCATGAGGAAAATTAAACACCATAAAGCTGCTGGACCGGATGGTATTATTGGAGAGTTCTTGAAATACTGTAGTAAATCTGATCCTATTTTGCATTTTTTAATAACGTTTTTCAACTCGCTATTTGATAAAGGAATCTATCCTGCAATGTAATGAGTCGGCCGAATGTTCTCGAGCATTTAGGCAAATTAAGGGTAGTTTTGCTGTTGTTGAGAGCAAGTTCCTTGGGTTCTTCAAGTGTGCGAACGCAGACATCACCAGAGGGGAATACCCCAAGTCGTATACTGAAGGAGGGAGAATTACTGGGAAGTGTTTCGCATGTCTAGGGGGTAGTAACAAGAACATGCCGACCTGCCGGTCCTGGGTAGAGAGGAGTGTCCAATTTGAGCACTGTCTATTCACTGGGTTCTCCAGTGGGCCTGAAGGGAAGGCGATCGTGTCAGGTGACCGTCACGGGTAGGTGACCGTCAGCCTGCAGGCAGAGTACAGCGACCATTCAGTCGTCCTTGTTCTGAGGAATGAATGGAAGGCTTCGGCCTATTGAGTGATTTGCACCTTGTTATCTATAGAGGTAGTAACTACTTGAAGCATCGGTCCTGGCTGGTAGAGAAGTCCAGGCTGTCAGTACAATGGGTAGCTTCGGGGAATCGAACATGAGTTTGAATAGGAGGTTATGCATTAACAACTTGGTACCCGAGTCTTTGTTGGCGCCAGCAGCTGGGGTGTGTGTGTATGTGTAGGTGACTAGTGATTCCATTGGCGGAATAAAAATAACTTGGAGATTTATTGGTACAAATCGTGTGATGTGTGTGTGCCAGTGATTCCATTGGTTGAGCCAGTCAAACTCGGGTTCTCTCTTGTTTGAGAATGAATATAAGGCGCTTGGAAAACCAGGAGGTGTGTGACTCACTTAAGGGAAAGTGAACTCGCCCGTCTTACTGAGGGCTCAAGAAAATACAGCGTGAAGCAGAGGTTTGCTGTCGCCTCGTTGTCTCTTGAGTGGGGACGTAAGACAGTGGAGGTTGCTGTAGCCTCGGAGTCGACGACGAGAAGAATTGTCTCCCGTGTGGGGACGGTCGACAGCAAGACGTGTCAGCCTGTTGGAGCCTAGACAGGGAACTGCCAGACAACGGTGGGGTGTTTGCAGCCAGAGAAGACCTGTGGGAGAGGCCGACAGGAGCCCTTTCTGTGGAGAGGGCGAAGTGCAGTGGAGTCCGAGAGACTCGGTCTGAGGGTGCGACTCAAGCTACGTTGCCAGTGTCCCCCAAATGGGATTTGGCCAATCGGGAGGACACAACAGTGTGGCAGCTTTAGCTCATAGTCGCAAAGTGGGAGGAGAGAAACTGACGGTCAACCAAGGAATGCTGGCAAGTTATGTACGTTTTATTTGCTCTTAAAGTTATAAGTGTGCAAACAGAATAGTGGAATATTGTCTTTCCTGGCTAAGTAAGAATAACTGAAGAACAGGGGATGCGATTTATGAAATTGTCTGTATGCTGTTTACATTGTTGTATGATACAGATAGTTGTGTTGTGTAGTGACGGGTGGGGGCTCGGAGTTAAGTTAAATAAAAGTTGATTATTTTCTATGAAATGTTATTGGTTTCCCGTCACCTTTGTGCGGGCCCGATGTGAGTGACAGAGTGCGTGTGCCTGTGCGAGAGCGCATTTTGGTTGTGAAAGCGTAAATACTTCTGTCTATAACCCCCTGCATCCCTGAATATGAAAATCATATTTTAATAACGAGGGGGAGCGTCGGAGACCCGTCACACCTGAGAATTGGTCAGAATCCATTATTATACCCCTCTACAAGAAAGGAAATGCAAACGATCCCAATAACTACCGAGGCATTTCTCTCTGTGATGCTTCTAGTAAGTTGTATAGCACTATCATTAACCGTAGGTTACAGGAATGGGTTGAGGAAAATAATCTTACGGGAGAATACCAAGCTGGATTTAAACGTAATTATTCTACTGTTGATCATATGTTTACCCTGATGGCGTGTATTCAAAAGCAATTCTCTTTCAATCGTAAACTATATGTTGCTTTCATTGATTTTGAAAAAGCTTTCGATTCTATTAACAGAAGCATTTTATGGCCTATTCTGTTAAAAAATGGTATTCATGGTAAATTATTTAAATGTATAGTAAGTATGTATATCTGTATAAAATCTAGAGTAAGAAGTGGAGGGAAATTGACAGATTATATTATGTGTACTAGTGGTGTTAAACAAGGTGACGTATGTAGTCCTATTCTTTTTTCCTTGTTTATTAACGAATTAACATCTGAAGTTATAAATAATGGTAGACATGGAGCCCAATTTACGAAGGACCTTTTAGAACTGTTTATACTTCTTCTAGCAGACGATGTTGTTTTGTTACCTGAAACAGTTATTGGTTTACAAACACAGTTGCATAATTTAGGGCGCGCTGCTGCGTATCTACAACTGAAAGTAAATATGCAGAAGAGTAATATAATTGTATTCAGAAAGGGTGGCTATCTGGGAGCAAGAGAACACTGGAATTATAACGGAATAACTATGCCAGTCGTAAATGTATACAAATATTTAGGAATCTATTTTTCAACCCGATTAAGTTTTAACTTTGCTTGTAAAGATCTTGCGAGTAAAGCAAAGCACGCTGTTTTGTGTATAATGAGGAAACTATCAAGTTTAGGAAATCAGTCATTCGAAGTATTTGTGAAATTATTTGACTCCCAAATCCAACCCATTGTTTAATATGGTGCTGAAATTTGGGGTTTGGATAAAGCTACAGTCGATTGTGAGAAAGTCCATTTATTTGCCCTGAAGAGGTTTCTTGGTGTTTCAATACAAACGTCCAATGGTTTGGTTTACGGGGAAACTAACAGATACCCAATATACTTGAATTCCACAGTTAGATGTGTTAGGTACTGGTTAAAACTGATACAAATGAATGATTGTAGATTACCGAAGAAAGCTTACAACATGCTATGTAATCTAGATGCCAGGGGAAAAATAAACTGGGCCACAAAAATGAGAATTAGATTACGTGAACTGGATTTTGGTTATGCCTGGTTAAATCAGGGAGTAGGAGATGAACCGACCTTTATTCAAACGCTCCGTGCCAGGCTGGTTGATAGCAGATGGCAAGAATGGAATTCTCACATGAATGATAGTACTATACTGAACAACATTAAAAACGCACCGCTTGCCAAAAGACCCAGACAACGTTGGTAGTACAGAATTATTTAATGAAAGTAAGCATATTTGATTACGCATCCATTTTTCAATTAAACAAAATGTCTGTTCTTGACAAGAATGGCCGAATTCATCTGAAATTAGCTGTTGACTTCACTAGGGTCCCTGTCAAAAAGTACACCACGACAAGCATGTCCGTCCGCGAGCTCTAATACCGAGTGTGTCCGCCATTTGCCCCGATGCACGCTTGGCAGCGCCTCCTCATGGAGTAGACAAGGTTGTGCAAGAACGCCTGTGGCAGTCCATCCCACTCCTCAGTCAGTGCGCGCCTCAAATGATCGAGAGTCTGTGGGCGTCTAGTCTTCCACGGGCCACAAGACGCCCCAGCTCATCCCAGACGTGTTCAATGGGAGCCACGTCAGGGGACAGAGATGGCCAGGGCAACACGGCAATGTTGTTCGCCTGGAGAAACGCAGCGGTGGCTCTTGCGGTGTGGGGTCGTGCATTATCATGCTGGAAGAACTGCAGCTCTGGGTGCTGGCCAAACAGTGGGACGACGTGGTTCTGCAGCACCTGCTGGTACGTGTTGGCATTCACATGGTTGTCAAAAAAGTACAGAGGTGTCCGGTAGTCATGACTGAATGCCCCCCAAACCATCAGACTGCCCCCTCTCCATCTATCGGCTTCAAACACGCAGCAGTTGGCGTAGCGTTCCCCGACACGCCTCCAGACTCTCATTCTCCCGTCAGCATGAGATAACGCGAATTGACTTTCGTCAGAGAACAGCACAGCTCTCCACTGACGTCGTGTCCATGGCAGATGCTGGTTGGCCCACTGCAGGCGTTGCTGACGGTGTCTACGGGTGAGGACTGGGCCAACATGAGGGCCTCTTGCATTGAGCCCTGATTCTTGCAATCGACGTCGAACGGTTTGTCCAGACACTGGACCCCGTCGACCAACCACCTGGCGACATGTTTCTGCTGCTGTAAGGAATCGATTACGAAGATGAAGCTGTCGAATGTATCGATCCTGCGCTGGTGTGGTAACACGAGGTTGGCCCGTTCGGCGCCGATCAGTGGTGGAACCAGTTGCTGCCAAACGTTGTGATAGCCTTACAATTGTAGAGTGACTGCAGTTCAGTTGTCTGGCTGTCTCTCTCTATGACATACCGACCATTAACATTCCAATGGCTCTCTCGCGTTCTTGCATAGACAGTCGCGGCATTGTTTTCGGACCACTTCGCCTGGTCGAATGACAACTGATACCGTTTTCCAGTCGGCATGACTTCAAACTCACCATTTGAGACAAAGAAACAGATGAGCTTCGTTCAGTCTCGGCCCCAGTGGCAAAAAAAGTGTTTTTGGCGAGTTGCACGTGGGCGTCACACGAACGTCGGCAAGCACGGAGAAACCGAGGCAGTGTGAATCTGTGTCCCTTAAAAATTGTGTTAACATACCAAATCCAAATACACATTTTTTCCAAATGGAAAATCGGCAAATCAAAACGGTGCGTTTTTAATGTTGTTCAGTATAGATTTGATTTGTATAGACAATATAACTCCTCACACTGTATTCCGACTTACTTGTCAATGAAAATGGACAGACATCTGAAATTTATAGTGACAAGGTTTAGATTTGGAATATCGGATATCTTAGTTCATCACTTTCGTTACAGGTAACATTCCAATTCTGATCTTACCTATCCAGTATGTAAAAACGCGTGTGAAAATGAAGTTCATTTTGTACTGCAGTGTACTGCCTTGAGTGATCTTAGAGATGAATTCCTTCCTTCTAGTTATTATAGACAACCATCCTTGTTTAGACTCATCTTACTCATGTCTTGCACTAAAGAAAATGTTGTGAAAAAGCTTGCATTGTACTTATATAAAGCTTATAAACGCCGGAGCTTAGCATGTTCTTGACTAAGCACTGTTTTTCATTCCTTTTTTCCTGATATGTTTATGTTATCACATTTTGTACATATTTAATCAACCCCTTCATAAGGGGCCGTGGCCTATATTGAATAAATCATCCGTATCCGTATCTCTGTTGCATAACCGATTTTTTTCTCCATACATTATTTCATTTCATTGCATATTGCAGTATTTACTCAGGGCGAGGACTAGATATAAAAAAAAAGAGCATATCAGTGCTTATCTATTATCCTCGTAAATAAAGAATTCTCTCTCTCTCTCTCTCTCTCTCTCTCTCTCTCTCTCTCTCTCTCTCTCTCTTCACCTTTCCCACTACTCACACGTTGCGTTTGTTTCGACGACACCCCCCCCCCCCCCCCCCCACCCACCCTGTAACCCCCACCTCACCTCCCCAGTCCCATGCCTTCCCCTTCCTCTCTGCTCCTACCGATGGTTCAATCTTTCATTGATCACTCTCACCCCTATCACCCATCGTTTCGTGTTGACTGACCGTACAACCTACTCCTGTTGTACTCTCGCCTTTCCCTCCCGCCCTTCGTCCCCCACCCCTTCACCCCTTTCCTTTTCCATACCTGATGCTCAGGTAACTCAGTTTGGTTTAATCTTCGAAGAGTGGTGTCCCTTTTCCTCTTCCCTCTCCCCTGTATTCTTACGTTTTCTGAGAGTGAACACCATGTAATGTGTACCGCAAGTCTGATTTTTGTTGTTGTTGTTGTTGTTTTTTGGTGGGAATAAACACAAAAGCAAAGTAGCTCAGGTATGTTTTCAAGTTGTGTACATCATAATGCCTGTTGTTTATTTCAGTAAGTTCCCCAAAAGAAGAAATGAAGAGAAGTGTGTTGGGTCGTAGAAGTGTGGTGTATCTATCATTTAAAAAAAAAAATTAGAACTCACCCTCACTTACTGCAAACACCTGTGGACTCAACACCAACCATCAATATATATAGTAACGAAACTGTTGACGAATATTGCAGAACATTTAGATGTGTGCGGATGTCCACCATCGACATCAGATCTAGTTCAAGCAATTCATTTAGATTGAATGTTTTGCTTCAAATTTACAATTTTCTTCCCCTGTCATCTTCTCTGTCTGTCTGTCATTCTGTCTGTCTATCTTCTCTCTGTGTATCTGTCTGTCTGTCTGTCTGCCTGTCTCTCTCTCTCTCTCTCTCTCTCTCTCTCTCTCTCTCTCTCTCTCTCCCCACACACACACACACACACACACACACACCAGCAGTTTGAAGCATATTCTGTTTCAAAACCATTTAACTTGTAAGTGAACCGTGATTAGGCAAAACGTGATTCGGTGAAGCGAGCTGGGGTGAAACGTGATTAAGCGAAAAATGATCAACTGAACCAAGTGACTGACGCTAAGAAGAAAAGGCAGAGGAAAAGAAGAGGAAGAAAAACGATCAGAGAATATTTACTGATTGATCACCGGTCGAACTTGAGCGTTTTCCAGCGCTCTTCCTCAGGGAGTGTTAGACAATGTTAGGCCATATTACAGGACGTCATTTTCTTTTTCTTTTTCTGTTTTGTTTTCTGCGTACGCAGGCTGATACTCCTGCGGACACCCCCTGCATAGACAGACAATGATTAATCCCATCTACTCAACAAAGGGAATTGAGTTTTGTGTTTGACCGTTTTTTTTTTATCCCGCCATTAAGGCAGCCATACTCAAACTTCGGGGAAGGTGCATGCTGTGTGTAACGTGTCATCCATACCAACGGCCTTCTCTTCCGAAAGTTGGTGATGGGATTTGACGTGTGTGCAAGATGTTATGCGTGCGTTCATAGACGAAACCTCAGTTTATAGTCTCATTTGAAGGACTGTATGAGAAATGGAGTCAGAATCAATGTTAACTCCGAGGGGAAAAAAAGCCTGCACCGAAACGGCCCGGTGGAGATTCGAACTTGCAATCCCAGGATCACCAAGATTACGAGTCCGGCGCTCTACAACTGAACTATTCCGAACCCCGACAGGACGTCATAATTACAACGATTAAATGAATGACACGGATCCAGTGAACTGATATAGTTGTTCGTGTTTGCTTTAAACACACACACGCACACGCACACACACACACACACGCGCGCGCGCGCGCGCACGCACGCAAGCACGCACGCACACACATACAGAGACAGAGAGAGAAAGAGAGAGAGAGAGATAGAGATTTCCAAGCACAAAATGTGTAATCTTGAAAAAATGCAATCATCCATCTGTCTTTCCATCTGTCTATCCATCCATCCATCTATGAATAAATAAACCAATACATAAATACATAAATGAATGGAACATTCTGTCTACGGATAGACTACTTGTCCGTAGCTGAAAAATGATTGATATCCTGACTGCCACCTGCGTCAAAAGCTGGCACTCTGGGAAGTGGCGCACGCCATGGACTTGGTCACTAATCGCCATCTTTCCCATGAAAGGAAATCTCCAACGGTGCCAGAACTAGCGCAACGTGAGCATGATCAGCCACGCCGGCAAAGCAATACTCAAAATCATTCTGAGTAGACTGCAGCCACAAGCAGACACTACCATAGCTGAAGAAGAGGCTGGATTCCGCAAAGGCAAAAGTACCATCGAACAGATTTTTAACTTACGTACCCATGGCGAAAAACATCCCCGGCACGATGGGGAGTTTTTTTTCCATGTCTTCATTGACTGGAGAAGGCGGTCAGCATGCCGGCGAAACAGGAGGCAGCATGGGCCACAACGAAGAAATTTAACATCGGGCAGAAGCTCACCAACCCCATCCAGCAACTGTAAGCCAAAGCAACCAGGGCGGTGCTCACACAGGGTGCTATCGGAGAATGCTTCCATACTTCAGTTGGAGTCCGTCAGGGCTGCCTTCTGTCTCCCTCATTTTTTTTAACATATTCCTGGAACGCATCATGATTGGCGCACTTGGAGATCATATCAGCACAATCAGCATAGGGGAAAGAACCATTACAAATCTGGTAAGCGGTGAGCTTGTTGAACGACTGTAGCAGTTAAGCTTGTTGAATGACTGTTTGAAACATCAAGAAGATATGACATGAAAATCAGAGCCCAGATGGCCATCCACAACGCCACCATCAGTAATGAGAAAGTTGTTCACAGTCAAAAGCTAGAATCAGTTTTAAGAGATCACCTATCATTAGAAGTGAGGGGTCAAAACCAGAAATCCTGGCGAAGACAACAACAGAACTGTCTGGATTAAAATATATATGAAAGGACAAGAAATATCCAGGAAAACATAAGATTACGCCCCTGTATGCACTGGTATATTCCATCTTCCTGTATGCGTGTAAGACATGGACCCTCACAGTGGATCAGGAAAGAAGAATTCAAGCCATGGAGATGAAGTATTACTGCAAGTTACATAAAGGGACTCTGATCACATCACTTCACCAATCAACAAGCGCGTCAAAACATCAGACAGCACATAAGACCGTACGGAAATCTACTAACATCAGTCAGGGAAAGAAAACTAGGTTGGTATGGCCATGTAACAAGATGCAATGGCCTTGCTAAAACAGTCGTGTAGGGAACTGTCCAAGGAGGAAGACAGGGGGGAAGAAAAAACGATGTACTGACAACAATGCACAGTGGACCGGAAAATCAGCTGGAAAGACCAAGGCCTCGGCACACAACCGACAGAACCGGAGGAACTTGATGAACTGTTCTCCGGTGTGGTGCCCAATGCTTTTCCCTCTCCTCCCCCCCCCCTCCCTCCCCTCCCAGCCCCCTCTCCCCACGCATGTACGAGATAAGTAGAAGGAGAAGAAGAAGAAAAAGAGGAGGAGGAGGTGGTGGTGGTGAAGGTGGAGGAGAGGGAAAAGGTAAAAGACCAAGATTTGGGGCGGATACTGAAAGAATGATAAACAAATTAGTTCTCTCTCGAAGTATCGTATTCCCGATAAGTCTCTGGAGTCTGTATCAGATGACTGGAAGAAAGCGCCGAAGGATGTCTGCCGTTTAAAAACAATTATTCTTGAACAGCAAACGAGTAGGGTAACTGTTGCTTCCACAAGGAAACAAATACACGCCCATAACTCCAAAGGAATGCTACTTGCGACACCGAATCGCCTAGCAGGTATGACAGCACAGAGCACACAGAACAAACAAGGAAACATCTCCAGGGATGTTCCGTGTTTGTTCTGTGTGTCCTTCTTTGTTTATTCTGTGTGCTCTGTGCTGTCATATCTGCTAGGCGATTCGGTGTTGTAAGCAGCATTCCTTTGGAGTTATGGGCGTGTGTATGTTTGCTTGTGGGAGCAAGAGTTACCCTACTTTGTTGTTTATTGTTTACTGTTCCCTGCCTCATATCATGTTTACAATTATTTTTGGGTTTATTGTGACAGATCGGAAATGTTGATGTGTGCAGCATGTAGCCTAAAATTTTAGAATCTTTTGTAAGAGAAACAATGTTTACACATCTGACGGACAACGGTTTATATGCAAGGAATGTCAGCATGGCTTCAGACAAGAAAAAGTATCCCGTATGACTACTTCAACAATGAAACAAGTGGATAGCATACACTTTGAATTAACCTTTAACTCGGTGCCTTGATCATGAGAGATTATTGAAGGCGTAGGGAATCTTTACATTGCCTTGGACACACACTGCTAATGAATGTAAGGAATAATTATGCTGTCATGAAAACGTAACCCAGATGGGCTACACCAATCCAAGGGCAGAAGTCTACTTGGCGATCTGGGATCTCTGTTTTGTTGTTGTTGTTGTTGTTATTGTTTATTTACGTACCCTTTTCGATGGTTCGGACTACCAAGCAAGCAAATCAATAAATAGATAAATGAATAAATAAATAAATGAAAATAGAAAGACCCAAACTCCAGACAGCTTTCAACGGTTAAACTACAACAATAACAACAACAACAACAACAACAGAACAGTAAGCTTACTCTGAATTTTATGGGGCACAATAATGCTGGTTTAAAGAAGCATTGAGTCCTAAAAAATATTTTTTGACAGAATCGCACAGGCTAGGCGTGTACTACTGTTTCTGTTCGGCTGAGATTCATCAAACACGATTTTTGTTTTTGTTCTACAACAGCAACAGTTATCAAGTACTTGAAGATTACTGTAATATTTGACAAAACAAAGGTACAGCTTCTGAAGGAGGGGACAGCAGCCTGCACTGATATCACTAAAGTCATCTTGATTTGTATAAAACACAAAAGCGGGGGGAGGGGTGGGGAGACTCATCTTTCAAATTTTCATACAAGCGGGGCGGGGAGAAGAGGGAGGGGGAGGTGGGAAGGGAGGGGAGACTAATCTTCCAAACAAAAGCGACGGGGGAGGGGGTGAGTACCTGGACGAGGAGAGAGAGGTGGGGGGGGGGGGGGGGTCTCCTTACTTTTCTAGGCAGTGTTCTCTCATATTTCAAATTCCTGCTAAAATTGGCGCGGGTGGGGGTTGGGGATGGGGCACTAATGTCTATATTTTGGGGCTTCAAATTTAGGGGTGGGGTGGGGATCCAGAAAGTAGTTAACCCCCGACCATCCAAACTTTCGTTGGGGAAGCCAGGATAGGTGTGGGTTGCTGGGGGGTGGGGGTGGGGGGGGGTGGGCGGGGAGAAGTAGATTTTGTTTGTTTTCTATTAGGCCTAACTTGTTCATGTATTTTTCCGTTCAGATCAATCGTTTCATATGACACGTCTGCTCTCATCAAAACGGGGGAAACAATCTAACAGTTATTATGAGTGACGCTAATGACATTTGTTTTTAATAGGTGGGAAAAAAAAAACTGTCATGAAACAGAACCAAGTAGTTGAACGGCCTTCATCAAAATGCAGCATTGTTTGAGCATGCGATGAGAAATTCGCCGAAACCAACCCGCCGTGAATCAACAACCGGAAGTCGCTCTCATGGGAAAAAGTGCCCTTCGGCTAAAAAACAAAAAGTCACGTGCGAACATCACTGGAGTTGTCTGCACTCCATATTGACCGCAAGTGAACATACATAATAACAAAACAATGTCTTTTCTGCAGGTGTTATAAAATGAACACAAGAACTTGAGCATGGCTCAAAGTGACAGTGACGTACGAGTGAAAGGCAGTCATACACGACCACTAGAACTGACTTCAATGTGACGAACAGCCACAGCCCACTGCCGGCGTAAAACCGCAATATTAATGCTGAAGTAGTAAGTATTTTTAACACATTTTTTATTTGTGGCAGTGCGTGACACGGTCAGTGGATCAGTCAGTCAGTAAGCACAGCGAGTGAGTGCAAAGTATCAAGCTCGTACTGAGTGACGAACAGTGCGGTAGGATCACCAAGTCATGAGTGTTCTAAGTGAGTTTAACTTCCAGTTTACAAGTACGTGGTGATCACATACTGTTACGCGTGAGTATTTTAAGCGAGTTTAGATTCAAGTTTAAAGTGCATTGTGATCCTGCACTGTCGTGAGAGTAAATTTTATTGTGGTTATAATCATTCAAACGGATTCAAAGTTGAAGTGGTCCATGCAACGAGGACGGTAGGCTAG
>CM031598.1:45726508-45779008 GCA_018398815.1 Conus ventricosus | reverse complement strand
ACATCACCTGAGCCCTCTCTCGTACTGTTGGTGGAAGGAGCAACTTTTCAGGGCTTGTCATCAAAAGAAATTTTTGTTTGTCTCAGGACTGTTAAGAATACTCCAAAATGGATCAGAGTGACTGACAGAATTTGAAGTAGGTTCAAACATGAAATAACACATGAACAACAAACAGGCTGACTCAAGTTAAGTGCAATTTTATACAGAAAACTTTACTTTTGGATACATACAGGTTTAACCTCCCTGCTTGCCCCGTGTCTATTACAGGGTTGTTTTCACGATCTTGTACGCCCGTAACCGTGTCTGTTACAGGGTACTTATCACAAAAACATTTGATTATGTATCAAACTAATGACCAGCAAAATTAAATTATTATGATACCACATCATAGCACAGGGTATAAGAAAAAAAACATGCGAAAAATCTAAGAGATATATCAATAAATGAATGAGTAGTGAACACATGAATGAACCTACTGCAATTTGGCCCTGGCACTCAGCAATACAGAAAAGCTCTTATACTGTGGCATGGAATGGGTTAAGATACACAAAACAGCTGTAAAGTCAGTCTGGCTTTGCTTAGGCTGACCTTTCCTCACTTTACCTCATGATGAAGGGAAGGAATGTGCTATAATCAGAGTTGGAGCCTAGCGGGTACGTAATGTCTTAGATTGTGTCACAGTTGTCCCAAGGAAAGGTGCGCAGATCTCTCTTTCGTTTTATGTGGATGTTACCGTGGCTTGTAGGCCTGCTGGTTGTCCACTTGGCCATGTGGAAGCATGGATTTCTTGTTTCTGTGCTGAATCATTGCCATGGATGATGGGATGATAGGATACAAGGTTTGTGGAGGTGGCAGAACCTGGTTTGTAGATGAGTGGCTAGGATTGCAGCTTGATGAGTTCTCTCAACTTGCCCTCTGAACTTTTAAGAAAAGAATGAAATCACAGCTGATATGTATGTTGTAAGTGATACAAACATAAAAGTATCACCTGTAATTTTCTCTCTCCAGTTCATTTCTTCACTGGGGATTTTAGTGGATTTAGTTAAGTGATGGAGATGGTAAAAAAGCTGCTGAACAGTTGAAGGGAAATAACTCTTTTAGGGAGTCAAATGCTCCGGTGATGTAGCTACCTGTTTGCACACATTAAGGGAAAACAGAAGTATAAGTGAATCATTTGAACAGGTGTTACCAAGTGCTGGCACAAAGTTATCCTGTTAAGATATATTAAGTCATAAATACAAATTATGGATAGTCTCAAGTCTTAGAAACTATATTCAGCTTACATTTTTCCTGGGACAATCAGTGAAATTTGACAAAGGATCTCAAGAGCGTGAGAGATGACCATTCCCCTCTCTGGCATATACTGGTATTGATTCTTGCACTTGAAGATGATTGTGTTCAGTGGGATCATCGAAATTGTTGGACTTGATCTCCTCTTTTGGAGGGTCAAGCTAACCATCATGTTTCTGATGCCTGTTTGATTGACAGACAGTTGGAGGAACATGACAGCCAGTAAAAATTGTCATGGGTGGGGGAGGAGGAGGGAGCTAGTCTTCTGAAAGGAGACAGACACTTCTCAACACGTGCAGTATGGCCTAATGCAGTTTTGAGCAAAGATGACAACAGTCTCTCAGATGTTGGCGGTTCTCAGCCCTTGCCATGATGAATGAAGTTACAGGGTCTACCACATGCCTGAATGTGTGAGCTCACGAAATGCATGAGAGAGTGACATGAACACTAGCTTTCTCTGTCATGGCGTGGGTGGTAAAACAAATACTCGGGCCATTCACTTGCATCATGGTGTGATCAGACAACAAGGCGTGTTGCGGCAATGTTATCTGTGAAGCCGCGCTACAGCGACGTCAAAATTCTCTCCAGCGTTGTCGTCAGAGTTGAGTCTTATCACATTGTGTGAACACACAACAAAGTCAGCCAGACAGATGGAGGAAGGAAGTGAGAGGAGAAAGGAGATGAGGGGGTGAAGCATGGCATCGCAAAGTGACGTAAACTGTTAGCGCAAAGGACTATTTGTGTTTGTCAGAGAGAAGAAGAGAGACGGTGAGAGAGAGAGAGGGTGCAAGGTGATGGCAGTCAGTTTCGATTCGCATTTTTGGAGTTGGTATGTTGCAAAATGTGGTATCTTTATGATGTTCTTTAAAAGGAAGTGAATTTCATTTTTAGCAGTTCCCATGTTACATTTCCAGTTTCTTACGAATTCAATTTTTCATACAGATCCTTGCTTTTTTTTCCATTGGCCTCTTGTAATTTGTAGGTCATATCCTGCTCGGAAAAAAATGTTAGCAATTAAGAGATATGTCTCAGTGTGCTTCTTTTTCACACTCAGTGTAATTTTTTTTTTCTCAGACAGTTAGTGGTATTTACAAATGTATAATTTATTGATATTAGGTTGATTAATGATAGCAGAGACTGAGAGAGAGGGGCAGGCCATTTGCCACAAATGATGTTGACTGAGAGGATGCTGGTTTCAGGTGTCAGGAATCAGGAACAAAGATGAAGGAACAAAGAATAAGGAGGGAAAAGTGCATTGTGTTATGATTACACTGTTTGCTGTTACAAAAAGAACAGCTGGATACTGTTTGTTTGTGTGTGTTTTGTTGATAGGAATAAGGGGCCAGTGCTGTCTACCTGAAAACTGGCACCATGCTGTCTGAAATGTGGGAAACGTATGCCCAACTGTCCAGGAGACTGCCAGACAGAGAGACTGCAGCCAGTCTGCAGGTAGTGTCCTCTGTCATTTTTATTCATTTATTTGTTAATTTGTTTATTTATGTATTGATTTTCCTTTTTGATGATTACAAATCAAGCTAGTGGGGACGAAAGCTTCTCAGAAGCAAACATGCAATAAATCACTGACCTTTTCAAGTGGACTAGACTGGTTTGTATCATAATATCAAAACATGGTACAAATACATAAACATAACAATGTTTTGTCAAAAAGCCATTTTCAGTTTTTAGATTGGTCTGATCCCAGCACTTTTTGTGATCAGTAGTTTGTTCATAATATCAAAACATGGTACAAATACATAAACGTAACAATGTTTTGTCAAAAGGCCATTTTCAGTTTTTAGATTGGTTTGATCCTAGCACTTTTTGTGATCAGTAGTTTGGCTGC
This sequence comes from Conus ventricosus, assembly GCA_018398815.1. Classification (NCBI taxonomy): domain Eukaryota; kingdom Metazoa; phylum Mollusca; class Gastropoda; order Neogastropoda; family Conidae; genus Conus; species Conus ventricosus. Next base: position 45,775,875 of record CM031598.1, on the reverse strand, counting down.
ATGCATTTGTGTTGTTATTCAGTGAATAATCAGTCTGGGCCATGTGATTGCAGAAGAGGCAGATTCTCCTGGACAGATTTCTCCTTCAGTTTTTACAGGAGAGCAGTTCTGATATGAGTGCCACGTTGTGGTAAGTATTAATAACTGTATTGAAGTACTTTGTAGGTGGAGGACGGAAGGATGGAGGGGGAGAGGAAGGCTGTTTCTTGTCGGAATATAGAGGGTAGAACAAAGTCAATTCAGAATGTCCTGTCAGAAACTTACATCCTCTAGATATTACTCCTCACAGCACATCTGTTTAGTTATCGATACACATACATGCACACGCATGCAGGCGCGCACGCACGCACACACACATGTATGCACGCACGCAAACAAAAGCACACTTGTATTTTATAAACTTACGCACACCTCCCCAATATTATTGATCTTTAAAGTGAACATCAACTTTAAGCCAAGGACCAGTAATGCAAAGGTGCATGCAGATATATGAGGCGACACTTGCATGCCTTGGCTGAAAGGCTGGTATTACTGTCTGATCTCTATCTGACACCCATGCACATTGTGAATTTTTTTGTCCTTTTCTTAATCGTCAAAAATTTCAAAAGATTCCATCTGGGCTGCCAATTTTATCAGCCGCCTGTGAATAAAATATGTCATATTTTCTTGCTTTCTGTTTCAGTGAAATGAGAAATGTGTCCAATGAACTGTCCCACGAGTTCATGCACAACATCTACAATGTGACTAATGCCACTGCAGATGTGGATGACATCACTGATCTCGAAAACTACTTGCTGAAAGGCCGTGGATGGATGCTGCTGTACACAATTCATAAAGTTGGCATACAGGTAAGGAAGAGATAGGAGGAGGAAAGAGAGAGAGTGGGTGGGCATGGGTATCAGTAAACATCTTGAGGTGTAGATGATGCACCATTAGTCTTAGACTACAAAACCACGTATTTTCTCATGTCTGGACAGGTTGGATGATGATTCAAAATGTTATGTCAAAATCAGTTTTCACACCCATTAGTGTTAACCCTCTTGTACTCAGATTCTCTGAGGCCAAATTCCCCCTAGTTTTCAGATTTTTTTGGTGAATTTAGCCTTAAAATGGGTATGTATGGTTCATGCTTCACCACAACCAAGAATAAACCTCTAGAGCTACGAAATTCTGCATGTATGGTCACAAGGCTTTGTTCTATACTGTGAGCAAGATTTTGTGCGTCTCGAGGTGAAAGGTCGTGTCACTGTCACCAGAATGTCACCCAGTGTGTCACATGCGATGGTGACAATTCTAATACAGCACACCAACATGCAGTTATCCCATGCACATGCATGTTAGTGTTGTAAAATGAAAGCTGTGGTCTAAGTGAGATGATCTGTCTTCTGTCCGCCTGTTCAGTCCCCACAGGTAATCCACAGAATGTCACACACAACTAGTGTCAATTGTCACTACTGAACAGTTACTGTAGATTCAAGCACAGTTCCTCATTGTTTTTCTGTCACTGTTCTAAGCACCTTGTACATGTCCATATGTATTTATACACTGTATAGCTGTCATCATCATCATCATTCTCTTGCCCATGATGGGCGTAGAGGAGAGATGAGAGACACTCTCGAAGCCAGGCACCGCCATCCGGCCCTGTCCTCTGCCTGTCGCATCAGCGTAGGGCCATCCATCCTGGTCCATTCTTTGATGTTGTCCATCCAGCATTTGGCTTGTCGTCCCCTTCGTCTGCCACCTTCCAGCGTGCCCTGGATGACTGATTTGGGCAGTGAATTGTGGCGTATGACATGCCCGAACCACGACAGCTTCCTCTTCTTGACTGTTGCCAAGAGGGTTCTTGGGGCCTGCAAGTGATGCTATTTGGCTCCTCACAAGGTCGTTTGTTTTCCGGTCTTGCCAAGAGATCCTGAGCAAGTGCCTGAAGCATTTAGTTTCAAACGTCTGGATTCTCTTGGTGGTCTGTGCTGTCATGGTCCAGCTTTCGCAGCCATACAGCAGGATGGACAGCACCAGGGACTTGTACAGCTTCATCTTTGTAGGAAAGCTGATCTCCCTGCTCTTCCAGATCATGTTTAGCTTTGCCATTGCTGCTGTTGCGATCGCTAGTCTGGTCTTGATTTCTGTTGTGGAGCGACCGTCTTTGGTGAGAGTGGCGCCAAGGTATTTGAAAGCGCCCACTTCTTCAAGCTGTTGTCCGTTCATGTAGATTTCAGCATGGGTGTTGGTTGTGCTGTTAACCAGGACTTTGCTTTTTTCTGTGCTCACTTCCATTCCATATGCACCTGCCCTTTTTTCCAGTCTCTTTGTCAGGTCTTGTAGTTCTTCGTTGCTGCCTCCCATCAGGTCGATGTCATCTGCGAACCTCAGATTATTGATGGTTCTTCCTCCGATGGAGACAGTGGAGTGGAAGTCATGGAGGGTTTCACGCATGATGTTTTCCAGGAAGAGATTGAACAGTACGGGAGATAGCAGGCAGCCTTGACGGACTCCAACTGTGGTCTTGAAGTAGTCCCCTATCTGGTTGTTGAGGAGGACTGCGCTGCTGGCGGTGTTATACAGCGCCTGGATGGTTTGGACGAGACCCTCCTCTATGCCAAACTTTCTGAGCACCTGCCACAGATCCTTGTGCCACACCCTGTCAAACGCTTTCCTAAAGTCAATGAAGTTGTGGAACAGGTCTCTCTGATGTTGCAGATGTTTCTCCATCAGTATCCGGCAGGTGAAGATCTGTTCTACTGTGCTTCTGCCTGCACTGAATCCAGCTTGTTCTTCCGCCAGGTGTTCTTCCGCCTCTTTCTTCAGTCGATTCAAGATGACTCTGAGCATGATTTTACTGGTGTGGCTAATGAGACTTATTGTTCTGTAGTTCTGGCATTGGCGTAGATTTCCCTTTTTGGGCAGGGGGATAATGAGTGATTGAGTCCATTCTGTGGGCCACTGTTTTGTCTCCCAGATCTTCTGACAAATCGATGTTACTAGAGTGACCAATTCCTTCCCTCCATGTTTGAGCAGCTCTGCTGGAATATTGTCTGCTCCAGGTGATACAAGCTGCCAACTGAGAAAATTACCATTGGAACCTGGAATGTTCATACACTCCATCAGTGCGGCAAAGTAAAAGAACTAGAGCACGAGCTGAGACGTTACCAATGGGACATTGTGGGTATGTCGGAAGTAAGATGGACAGGCTTTGGAGAAGCAATCACAGAGGAAGGTCACAAGATGTGGTACAGTGGCGAAGAGTCACTACATGAAAAAGGCGTAGCTTTCATCGTACGCAAAGAAATCACTGGATGCATCATGAGCTGCACACCTGTTAACAGCAGAATCATCAGCATTCGTGTGTCAGCCAAACCAAAGAACATCAACATCATACAGGTGTATGCTCCAACTACCAGCCACGAAGATCAGGCGGTGGAAGAATTCTACGAGAAAGTAGAAGACACCATCAGAAAAAACCCCAAGAAAGACATCATCATAGTTCAGGGGGACTTCAACGCCAAAGTCGGCCCAGATGCCTACAAAGACTGGGCTGGAACAGTGGGTCAATACGGCACAGGGGAAACTAACGACAGGGGACTTCGCCTTCTGGAGTTTGCCTGCACCCAACGGCTCACCATTGCCAACACCCTTTACCCCCACAAACTGTCAAGAAGAACAACCTGGCATGCACCGAACGGAATGACTCACAACCAGATCGACTTTGTCCTCACTCCGCGGCGCTTCAAATCAAGCATCAATAAAGCAAAGACAAGGACATACCCCGGAGCTGATATAGGCAGCGACCACGATCTCGTGCTGCTCACAATGAAGATCAAATTGAAGAAAAAGTACCAAGCTGCGCAGCCACGCATCAAGTTTGACCTGGAGAAGTTAAAAGACCCAGAGATAGAAGAGGCATTCCAGGCACAGCTCGGGGGGCGGTTCGCGGCACTCAAAACCTCCTGGACAATGACATCAACGACCTCACAAACAGCTTCAATGAGGCAGTCTGCGAAACAGCAGAGGAGGTACTTGGGCGACAGAGGAAGAAACACCAAGCATGGATCTCAAACGACATCCTTGACCTCTGCGACAAAAGAAGATCACTGAAGAATACGAAAAATTCCAGCCCTGAACAAGCCGCACAGTATCGAAAAACCAACAACCTTGTAAAGAAGGAAATGATTGAAGCCAAAGAACAATGGATCAATAATCAGTGCGAGAACATCGAGAAAGGCATGAAAAAGGGAAACGGCAAACATGCCTTCACCACACTGAAAAACCTCACCAAGACGCAGCAAAACAGATCGTCAGTCATCGAGGATACCTCAGGCGAGCTGCTGACAGAAAGCTCTGCTGTTTTGAACAGATGGACACAGTACTGCCAAGAACTTTACAACTACCCTATACAGCCAGACGACAGTCTGTTTGAGGGGGACTCAACACCATCAAGGGAATCCTCACCACTACCAGTGATGAGAGAAGAAGTGGAAGAAGCCATCGGCAGCCTTCCGGCAGGGAAATCACCTGGAGCAGACAATATTCCAGCAGAGCTGCTCAAACATGGAGGGAAGGGGTATAGCTGTACAGTGAGAAAATTGAGTAGAGTGTCACTGCCAAGTGTCATCAAAGCACTGTCACTGTAAACTACAGGTAAGCATATTACATGTACACACAAACACAGACTAGCAAACTGCCCTACTGTTGAGCCACTTTCTGCGCATGGTAGTCATGGAAACAGTCATTCTTATGAAAGCATAAAGGCACCTGGCAGAAAGAACACATATAAGACGTTTCTACGTGTCGTCCCTTAGTTGTCATACGGAATAATCAGTACAGAGACATAGCTCCGCATTTCATCAGGTGTTGTGTCGAAGCATAAGGAGTCTGGTGTGCCCTTAGCTGCTTGTTTTGTTGAGCGTATCTGTTAGTTTCTTCTGCTGCTAGTTGAAAAAATATGAGAGGTAAAAAAAAGAAATAATCTAATGCGGTGGCAGTGTTCGGCAATGAGTGCGCAGGGCCTGTCGGCTGTTGGAATGCGGCCATGTTGGGGTTGCTTTCACACATTTTCCTCTCCTTCATTGGTGCCGATTTTAACATCATTCTCTTTTCCTAACTCTCCATTTTCATACTTCTCCACTTCTTGTATAATTTGATCCCACTCCTCCGCTGAATACTCAGGAATATCATCAAACTCGCTGTTGTTAGCAGACGACGTTATTGTGAAAATCGGTCAGTCTCACGCACAACTCTTCGCTTGCAGTTTCTCCTCTTTCTTAGTGAATGGAAGTGGTGCCAGCATCCAAAAATAGTGCTGCCACATTACTGGGCTATAGTGGGAAATCCCCAACAACTTTTAGTGGCTGTCCGAGTATTTTCATGGAGTCAGTACGTGATGGAAAAGTACCGTACACATGTGGCGGGCAGCTCGTGTCTGCGGCTGTTACGAAATCTAGCGCGCTGTCTCAGCACTCCCGTCTGCACCCGTTATGAATACAAGAGGGTTAAAAGGCTGCTATATTATATTCATCTCTATCTCTGTGCCTCTGTCGTGTCTCTGTGAGTCTGTCCCTTGCTCTGTGTCCAAGATGGAATACACCTGACGGGTGTGTGTGTGTGTGGGGGGGTTATATAGGTGTGTACAGTGGAGGAAATGGAGCGAACACTCAAGCTCTCACACCACCAGACCACAAGAGGAGAAGATGGTTCAACCAGATTTTATTACAACACTTTTCACTCTTACTAGCACTCTAGACGGGATGAGGACTCTAGCAGAGAAGAGAGAAGACAGTTGAGAGAGACAAGTGGGGCAGAGAAGAAGAAAGTGCTGCCCAGAGCTATCTACCTTATGGGACAAAATAAATAAAGAAAAAAACACTCCCAAACACCCCAGGATCCAGCTAATACCCAAACCTAACCGGCTACAACAATACCCGGAAGAATGAAAGGAGAAAGATAGCTCAAGAAACAATTTTACATCCAACAGGACCTACACAGAGAGAATTCAAAACAAAGCAGATCAGTAACAGCCTCTAAAACACACACACCCGCCAGACCCACATTTACACCACACTGCACAGTTCAAACTTAACTTGGACACGAGTTCATGACCAAGGAGGTTCGCAGAGGGAGGTGGTTTTTGTAGTCAGGCGAAGGACGTTGTTGGCTAGTATCCTGGTCTGAGGTGGAGCAGCTGTCTCAGAGGAGGAGAAGAGTTCACCACCACCAGGTCACCCAGGTTTGCATGAAGACTGGTGCTGGGGTGAAGGGTGACTGCGGGGTCCACGGATGCTGGCCACCCAGCCAGCCCAAGAATGGATGCTGCAACTGAATGAATGGGCGAAAAACTCTGCCCTACGGTGGAGATCAGTCTCCAGATGAGGAACCTCCACCCTAACTGTCCTTGTAGCAGTCAGTGTGTGGAAACGTAGTGGGTCTGGCAGTGTGTCGTAGTACCAGGGTCACTATACAGTAAGTGATAAGGTCAACAACGTCGTATTGTCACTACAAAAAGGAAAAGTGAATTAGTATTAATCGAAAGACTAACTTCTCTCCCCCTTCTTTTTCCCTTTTGGTTGACTTCTCCTAAGGACAGTTTCCTTAGCTAGTAAAAGATTAAAGCTCAAATAAATTCAGATAGAGTTCATTCACGCCACTGTCATGCAAACACATAGAACACAGGACACGAAGAGAACGGAACCAAATGAAGGGGTGATACGGCGAGAATTCCTCGCTCCCCGGCCTAAACGGTTAGCCATTCGAACGCTTATACGTTCTGCGGTTCGTCCCGTGTCTACGAAACGAAAAAGAAAAATTAAATGAAAACTGAAATCTCCGATACCCTATCCAGCCAGAATAACCTACTGAACGAAAGCACATATCTGTCACATCACTCAAGCCCGATATGACCTTCCGAAAAGAGGGGAGATAAGTATCGACTCAAGCTAAATGAAAAGACACAATAGCTTCCCTTTGACAGAAATGAAGGAAAATGTAACTGAAAATGAAAAACAAACCTCCTTGTAACTACTACTTTTTTCTCTTTTTTTTTTTTTCCCCCCACTCATTCAAACTGAGTAAAACACAAAGAAAATTGCCAGATTCTAACAATTGTATATTTACTATTCATAATTCATTTATTGTTTATAACTATGCAGCCTTACATTCGTACATGTACTGGACATGCTTATGTCAAATTGTTTGTTAAATTCATGTCGAACGATGAGTGCGTGAAGAAGGGAAGAAAGTGAAGGAACTGTAGAGTGGAGGGATGAGAGAGGAGGAATAAAACATATTAAATAAAAAAAAAAAGAAATGAAGGAAAACTATGAAGTTAAACATTCTCAACCTGGTCCGAAGTGACCACAACTTCTAGCTACTAAGGACGGAAAACACAAATGAAGACGAAGCGTTCCTATAATTTTATGAGGAGAGAGGTGCATATCTCGCTACCAGTTTCATGCTTGCCCCCATGCTTCAGAGTAGTTACGCACTGAAAGATGTGCCTAAGCCAACTGCACCTGTAAGGAAGAAGAAAAACTTCTGAACTAACCATCAGAAGGCTAGAAAGTCAAAATGATACGATACTTTACCCTAAACAGAACACATGGAATAGTTACCAGAATGGCGGGTGGGCGATGTGCAAAACGGTCCACTTTCCGATCCAAAGAAGGGTAGAAGTCATGACCGCAACGGTCCACACTGAAGTGGGACACCAGGTCAGGACGACCTAAGTTGACTTTTCCAGCTGCCAGGGATAGGGATCCCAAGAGTGACGAATGGTATTCTTCCTAACCCACCGAAGGGTGAAAGTCTATACCACGCAACCCACTCTGAAGTGATTCAGACGAAAACGATCCAGCTGGCAGAGATAGAGATCTCTTCGACTCGAAGGTCGGTATGCGCGATGCCACACCACTAGCCTGACAAAGCTGAGAACAGTAAAAACTGCTCACCTGTAGCACCAGACATCAGCTGTGCACCGCGTGCAAAGCATAAAGTCCAATGTCGAACACAGGGCCCTATACCGACGTCCTGAACAAAATAACACAACTATTGGCCTAAGAGGGAAACATGAAAAAGAATAGAAAAAGAGGGCTTTAAAAGAAAAATAAAGGGAAGTATTGGAGGATGGGAGCGGAATGCACGGACGTAGTGCACCCGGGGTATCAAAAACAGCTCACAGTCGACACCCGGCCAATGAAGTAAAGAAATCACTGCTGACAATCAAGTTTATATGGACTTTAAAAAAAAAGGGTTGCCTTAATGTAGGATGTACGTCCGTGACACTCGTTTCCTTCTCTGTTTCTCTCTCACTCTCTCTCTCTTTCTCTCTGCTCTTTCTCTCTGTCTCTGTCTGTCTGTCTCTCTCTTTTTGCATACCTCTGTCTATCTGTCTGTCTTTCTCTCGCACACACACACACATGCACACATGCTCGGATACAACACATGCAAGTCTGTGCATATCACTGTAGAGAAAGTTTATTAGAAGATACATGATGCTGATCTTGCAGAGCACGTATTGTTTTGAAGAACCTCACTGAAAATGTAGAAACATTGATCAGCAAAAGAATGTGGTTTAGAAGCCATGGGCCAGGACATTGCATCGTGAAAAAAGAAACCAAACTGAAAATCTGAAAACATAGCGGTAATAACAAGCTGTTTGATAAACCAAGGGCCAAGACTGTGTGTAGACAAAGACTGGACCAGGTCATTTTGAACACACTGTCGGGAACAGTCTCTGCAGATGTGTCATAGAAGGTGGGTTTTTTTTTTTTTCAGGGTGTGTACAACAGGCATGATCTATGAAACATACTGCAAACCCGCTGTTGCCGTTCTGTCTGAAACTTCGACAGAGTGAGAATGATGGGCGGGTTTTTGGCCCTTGCAAGGTGAGAGTAACTTTCAGATGTGTGTGTGTATGTATGGGTGTGTGTGTGTGAGAGTGTGTTTGTGTGTGTGTGTGTGGGTGTGTGTGTGTGTGTGTGTGAAAAATCATGCTGTAATGTACAAGATGTTTTTGTGTGTGTGTGTGAATGCTTTTTTTTTTTCTAAAATAGATTTTGTCACTCAGTGTTGTTTGGAAGATGGAGACAAAACTTTCAAACATGAATAGATTACTTAGCATTATTCAATGTCTCCCCAAATGTGTTAGATTGTTTAGGGGGTACTTCAGAAAAGAAAGACTAAACAGGGAATGTTAATATTTTTTCTTCAAAAAAACTTATGCGGTTAGATCACAGAAGGGGGAGAGTAATGCGGTGTGCGCTTGCATTTGTCTTCTGCTGACTTAATACAGAGACAGTGATGAGAATAGGCCTCTTTGGAAAAATGGGTGTGTGTCTACTTTGTTTTTGTACTCCAGTTCTTATAGAACAGGGTATATTACAATGGGGAAAGAAGAAATGCTCTGTGTGTGTTGTGTGTGTGGTGTGTGTGTGTGTGTGTGTGTGTGTGTGTGTGTCCCTATCCACCGTCCTTGGTTTAAAATGTGTTCCACTCGCTCCAGACAAAACTATGGGCCGATCTTTCAGAAAATTTCTAGGTATGTTCATTATGGGTCATGGGTTTATGCCTGATGTTTTATTTACCGTTATGGCCGTTACTAACGGCCATAAGGCCCATAACGGTTTCCTTCTTTATGGAATATCTCAGAAAGTACTTGGCCGATCTCTCTGAAAATTTGTAGGCATGTTCATTATGGGTCAAAGGATCATGCCTGATGTGTTTATTTTTAAAAGTTATAGCCAATTACTAACGGCCAAAACAGCCCATAATGGTTTTTATTTTTTAGAATATCTCAGAAAGTACTTGACTGATCTTTCTGAAAATTTGTAGGGGATGCTCCTTTGAGTCACGGATCATGCCCGCTGTGTTATTTTACTGTTATAGCCATTATTAATGGCCTTAACGGCCCATAGTGGTTTTCCTTCTTCATGGAATATCTCAAAGTACTTGGCGATCTTTGTGAAAATTTGTAGGCATGTTCATTGTGGGTCACGAATGATGCCCGATGTGTTATTTTACCATTATATCCATTACTAACGGCCATAACGGCCCATAATGGTTTTTCTTCTTTATAGCATATCTCAGAAAGTACTTGGCCAATCTTTCTGAAAATTTGTGGTTATGTTCATTATGGGCCACGGATGATGCCCGATGTGTTATTTTAACTGCTATAGCCGTTACTAATGGCTATAACAGCCCATATCGGTTTTTCTTCTTTATGGAATATCTTAGAAAGTACTCGGCCAATCTTTCTGTTCATTATGGGTCACAGATGATGCCCAATGTTTTCTTTTACCGTTATAGCCGTTGCCAATGGCTATAACGGCTCATAACAGTTTTTCTGACAGTTATAGCCGTTGCTAATGGCTGTAACAGCCCATAAGTTTTTCTTCATTATGGAATATCTTAGAAAGTACTTTGCCGATCTTTCTGAAAATTTGTAGGTATGTTCATTATGGGTCACAGATCATGCCATGATGTTACTAACGGCTATAAGTATAGGGGCCCATAACAGTTTTCTTCTTTATGGAAAATCTCAGAAAGTATTTGGCCGATCTTTCTGAAAATTTGAAGGTATGTTCATTATGGGTCACAGATGATGGTCCATGTTTACCAGAATATCCGTTACTAACGGCTATAATGGCCCCAAACAGATTTTCCTCTTTATGCATATTCAAGATAAACTGGGAGTATGTTTATATGCTTTGCATCTTGTTATTAATCTTGTTTTGATGATTTATTGCTTTATACATTTCATGAGTCTGAATGATAGAAAGTCTCTCATCCCATAATTATAGTGTCTAATGCATACTTATGAATTGCTTAGAGAATTATTCATTGAATCAGTTTAATTCTCATAATTGTTTCAAAGGTATTGTGACTTTCCTGCCATTTATTCCATGTACAAATAAAGAGAAATATGAAGAGTTTTTTTGCATCACTCTCTATCACTTGAAGGATATGTGTTTCAGGTGTGGATCAACAGGTGTCAGTCAGCCATTGTTTTCACATGGTGGAAAACCTCCCGAGACTCAACAGACCAGCTGGTTATAATTTCAAAGGGCTAGCTGATCAGAACAAACACAGTTCTGACTTTGCACGAAGAGAGAAAACACTACACAAAAACTTTGTCTTCTCGTGCCAGACAGAAACCTGGCATGAACGAATCTGACCAAGAAGACAGCGATGTCAAGAAGAGCAGACAGCCACGGTTTTAAAAAGTGCTTGAGGACACATGTTCTGACCTCTCTTGTTAAAGAGGAAGAATCTGCATCCGAGGAGGACTTTGTGGATCATACTGATGTTATTGACCTGACAGGCATGTCGGTTGGTTCCTGCTATCTGTTTCAATTGATCTTAAACCTGTTGGAGGATCTAGCTGTGCTGGACGTCACCATGCTTCTGCTAGTCAGAAATTATCTGCCAGCATTCTTCCTGTGCTGTTGGAGATCTTGCGCAGTTACCATGAAAGTCAGAAATCGAAGGACAGGCAGGGACCTAAAAGTGAAGACTCCGTGCCTTTGCCATGGGCAAGAGGGAATAGTTTGGTGCTACTGCAGCAACTTCTGAGGGTGATTTTGACCTTGAGTGGGATCATGGCCACACAGCAGAATGGGGTGCGCATACTCCTGTCCATGAAGGTGGTGCCCAGTGTCTTGTCCTCACTGACCTATTGTCATCCTCAGACTGACAGTATTAATGATGCTTGCACAGGTCTGGACAGAGCGTGATACAAGATGCAGTGTGGGCTGCTTGGACCTCTTTCGAGTGGTTTTCATCACTTGCCTTTTAATCCTTCATTTGTTAGAGATGCGAACGCCCTCATGGAGTTGTTCCGTCGACATGGTGGTGAAGAGTACTTCGCTTCCTGCACATAGACAGTGATAAACAGCATGATGACAAGAAATGTTCTGCCATGGAAGGACACGACAGCCTGTCAAGTGGCTGTGCAACCTGATCCACTGTTTGAAAGTGGTCAAAGTCAACTACATCCACGCCATCAAGTGTCTGAAGCGACGGCATAGGAATTGTGAATACGGCATATTCTTTCACCACCATCATGATATTTTTGGGGCCCCGTTGGAAGCGGTTGTGATGGGTGGTGAGGAGAGTTCCCACATTCAGACCAAGCTGGCCGACCCCTCTCTCGTCAGATGGCCAAGTGGTCCTACCTGTTGCTGGACTGTCATGAAGAGGGCTAAGGCCAAGAGCACCAAGGTGCTGATTCTCTGTGCCTTGCGTGACGAGGGCATGTGCTGCTGCCTTCAGCAGCTCCGTGGTGAATGTCCTGGTTCCTCTGGTACCGGAGCTTTCTCCTGCAGTGAAGAACTACGCCCTAGAGACGCTGAACACCATGCTGCTGGATCAGTTTGGCGGTGCAGTGGAGCACATGGTGGCCTGCTCTCAGTGCTCTGCTGACAAACAGGCCAACCTGCTGCCTATTGACAGTGGCTTTGCCAGCAGCGAGATCAGGGAAAGTCCTGAGCTAAAATCACTGTTGAGGTGGAGATCTCTTCGATTGCTGCGCAAGTACGTTTTGTCGGTCAGTGAGAACATCGCCCTGTCTGTCTCCAAACATCTGATCACACTGGCTGTGAGAGGGAACCGGAGCATCAGAGAAGAGCTGTTCTTTGGGATTTATCTGCATGTGTTGAACATGAAAACAGTGGAACCACCTGGGAGTCCGATGGGGAAGGAGAGGGAGGAGCAGCTGTCTTCCAGTGAAGAAGGAGGGAGGATGGGCAACGTGCCCAACACGGTGCTGCTGCTGTGTGTGTCCTCACTGCCCTATGTCCTTCAAGTGGACAAAGTCATGAGGTTGTTCTTGGAGAAAGGAGGTCTGGCTTGTCTCACCCAGCTCCTGGACAACGAGCAGCTACGAGGGCCAGTCATGGGTTGTGTTCGAAGCCTTGATAATGATTGATGAACAAACCATGATGAACAGACACAGTCAAGCGACCAGCAGTGGCCAGTCATCTGTGGGATATCAGGGAGGGATTGTCATACAGACATTCATCGACACGTTGGCCCAGAAAACCTGTGCCATCACTGCATCATTTCAGCAACACCAGCTGAATAGCCCATTGTCCAAGTCGTCAAACAGACTGCCTAAAAGAGTTCTAAAGTTCCTGCAGGGCTCTCAAGTAAGAAAAAGGCGGCAGAGCCTTATCAAGACACTTCCCAGCGGAGTTCTGATCAAAATCAACAAAGCTCTTTAAATGACATCCACAAGTGCCTGTTAGAAACGGTGCCAGCTCTTCAGGACATGTGGAAGACCTGTGCCAAGCTGTGCATGAACAGTGAGACGTTCCGCACCTGTTACCGCAACTCGCCTTGCCTGTACATTGTGCAAGAAACTTTGGTGCTGGCTCTCAGTCTCATGTCGGAATTCACTCCGACAGCGGCATCCGGGTCCAGTACGCAGCAGTGCAGGAGGGATCTGCAGGAGACCCCGGCAAAGAACCCGTCCTCTCTGGCCTGCCATTTTTCACACCTGTCCTTCATTGAATCGGTCATGGTGTCTGTTTTTCCTGTCAGACCATTCTACCTTTACAGCAGGTGGGTCTCTGAACAGTGCTTCTCTATGATGAATTTTGATATTCCTTGGTGTGTTTTTATGAATGTGAAGAAAGAAGTATAGATCAAGATACATGTTGAGTTTGAGGATTTATATATGGAAAGAAGAGAAATTGAAAGGCTGCTACAATAGTTTCTGTTAGTGTGTGTCCTCGATTTTCAAAGCTCAAGCAGTTTTGATTGATTATCTAAAATCTTCCTGATAACCGAGTAATAGTGCTGTCAATGATTTATCCTAATTTAGTAATAATATCATCAAAATAAAGATGATAATAAAGAAATCTTGTTTGGCTCATGATAGTATAAAAAAGTTTCATGTGTTGCGTTGGTGGCATTATTCCCCTAACACTCATCCCAGTCCCCTCTCTACAACTCCTTCAGTTACATGTGTATACACATCCTGACTCACAGTCTTAATACCAGCAGTCTGTAAGAAGTGACGATGGCACGTCATCATGAGCAGCCAGCCAGAGGAGACACTGAACTGCTCGGTGATGTTGAACGGAATCTGTACTGATCCACTATATGCACAGCACCAGCCACTAACAACAATTTCTTTGTTAAGGAGCCAGTGTGTATGAGCATGCCCCTCGAAAGGTGACTACTAGATTTTTCCAACGATTGTCCTCATGAACCTTGCAAACACAGAGTACACTTTGATGGGAGATCACCCCGGGCATGGTGTTTATTTTCTCATTTCATATTCTACTTGGCAAGCGAAAGGACATAAAGCAGAAACAGATTAGCATGCCACACAGACCTGTTGATTGCAAGAGAAAAGGTCAAAACCTTTGATAGCAATGACCATTTGCGTTTGCCTACTTCGCTTTTTGTTTTTACAGATTCTTGGACAAGGACACTTTTTTTGTCTGTCTGTGTAGTTTGTGCTCAATATTAGGTATCATAGCTGTCTATATAGTACATTATAGCACTATGTAAAGAGGGATTTTTCTGTCGGGTATTACGATAATGCTTTCTTGAGAATAGCGTTAGTTGATTTCATGGTTCTGACCTGGATGTCTTGTACTACTAGATGGAGGGAAGTCATTTCATTCAGAGAGTATTTTTTATTTCAGGATCTATCTCACATTTTGCATACATGATCACGCGCATGCACTCCCCCTCACAAACATGCACGCTCGCATGCACTCCCCCTCACAAACATGCACGCTCGCATGCATACATGCACATGCGCGCGCGCACACGCACACACACACACAATGTGCACTCACACACACAATCTTACACTCGCACACACAATCTTACACACACACACACACACACACACACACACACACACACACACACACACACACACACACACACACACATATATACACACACACACACACACACAGACACACACACACACACACACACACACACACACATGCATACTTAACCATCCACATGGTCATGAAAACAGCATAGTTTATTATATTATAAAAAAGAAGTCAAAGGCAGACTGAATACAGTGTTATCACACGTGAAAATGCCTTAAGATTGCCAATTTTCTGTTAAAAAAGTTCATGAAGCAACTTGGCATGATCATGATGTGTTTTTATGTGGTTTGTTTGGCACTGTTTGTACTGAGGAAGACTTGTTATGGGGGAAAAAAAAGCTTTGGATAGACCCTGGATAGACCATGCTTGTATCAAGGGGTGACAGGTTGTGGTAGAGCTCTGTACCCTGCTCTTTTTGTTTCCGTCTCTCTTCCTCTCATTTATCTGCATTATAATTTCTGAACTGCAAAGTGAACCTTTTTTTCTCAGATTTTTGCCAGGGTGTCTCGTATTCAGAAGCTCCATATGTATAGTTCTATCAGTTTTGACAGTATATAATGACGCCCACATTTTTGCTAGTTTAAACATTACCTGCAGTCATGGTCAAGATTCACTCAAGGCAGTGATCAACCAGTGTGCACATCAGTCCAGACAGAAGCCATGTGCTTTAATTTCAGTTCGTTGTTGTTTATATGCTGATGTTTAGATTCCTACTATATTAAGCGTGCAGTTGCAAACTCTTGTGTGTGTGTGGTGTGTGTGTGTGTGTGTGTGTGTGTGTGTGTGTGTGTGTGTGTGTGTTGTTTGTCTGTGTGTAATACAGTGAAATGATTGCATTGTTTAAAAGCACTGTATTTGTGGATGAAACAGATCTTAAACATAGTAGGGGGTGTGCCTTTTTACCAAAAGAAAATGCCTTTAAGTCCACTAGATTCAGCAGCCTTGTCTCGTGTCAGTATTTGTAGCTTAAATTTTCAGCTGCTTTTCTGTTGATTGCTTAGAGGGGCAGTCTAGGAAAGGTAGGATCACATGCCATGTGTGAATGAAAGTTAAAAATAAAAAAAAGGAAAACTGAGAAGTATAGTGTCATTGAACAGATCTGTCATTGAACAGTTCTCAGGTTGCTAATCCAAGTTTCTTTACAGCGAGCGACAGGTGGGCATCGTGCGGCATCAGTGCGTAGGAAAGCTGCCCACAGAGTTAGTATCCTGACTGTATTTCCTCTCCCTGCCCCCCCCCCCCCCCCAGTCCCCCCTCTCTTCCTTTGCTCTCCCTCCCACCCCTTCTCCCCACGTTTGTGCTGTGCTCTGTGAAGTATGAACTCGCTATTCATGCACAGACGTTTGTGCTTGAAAGAAATCATATATCTTAACTGTACAAAGAACAAGTCCATGTGAGTTGCTTAGCGCTCCTCAAGCAAGTGATTTATTGCCTGGCTTGGAACTCAAATCTTATGAAATGCATTTTGATAGTGGGAATGACAAATGAACTGAAAATGGGCCTTTTGATGTCAAATTGATAAAAAAAATCAATATTTTTGTAGTTAGCCAAATCCCACATGCTTGAAAATGGGCCTTTTGATGTCAAATTGATAAAAAAAAAAAATCAATATTTTTGTAGTTGGCCAAATCCCACATGCTTTCATGGAAATTGTGGGGAAGAGGAGCCCTAGGTCGGCTTGTGCTGTACAGCTTGTGTGTATTCACTCACAATTTTATGCAGTTTATGCAGAAAGACCATATCAGGTTCAAGAATTTAATAGGAAAGAAGTACAGGGCTCTTAGAAGGTGTTGGGGATTTTGTTTTCTTTGCCTCCAAAGTATGTCTTTTAGAAAAATGCATATTAAAGCAATTAATTTTGCTTTTTTTCTATTGTTTCTGTTCTGAATTCATCCTTGCACCTTGATTTATGTAGACTGCTGAGAGCAAGCCAACTTTCTTTTTTTCTTCTTTTTTTTTCTGTCCCAACCTCTGCGCCACCTCAGAGGCAGTGTACTCATGCCGCTCATTCCGACACCCCGTCCACAGCCACAGCCTGGTCGGTCCCGCCGCAACCCCGGCACCGGCAATCCACAGGGAGCAGTCGGTCAACTCAATGTCAAGTCGTCAAGAGGCAACCCACCGGAGGAGACACTGCACTGCTGCCGAGTCACTTCGGTGGTGTTCAGTGACGCCTGTTCTGATGTAACATACGCAGGACACCACCAACTAAGCCCCCTACTGACGACAATAATTGCTTAGTCACGGAGCCGGCGTGAGTGAGCTCTCCCTCCGGAGGGTGCCACCACGCCCGTCCAACGACAGCTCCCATGGACTTGCCGATACCGGTGACCCCAACGAAAACAAACCAAGGCCACAGACGTGGAGAGGACATCGAAATTGAGGTCACCATGAGAGCAGGGCATGAAGGGCCACAGAACCTGAGACTTTTTTATGCTGATCAATG
Organism: Conus ventricosus; assembly: GCA_018398815.1. Lineage (NCBI taxonomy): Eukaryota > Metazoa > Mollusca > Gastropoda > Neogastropoda > Conidae > Conus > Conus ventricosus. The sequence continues at coordinate 45,758,577 of CM031598.1, read as the reverse complement.
AGAATGAGGATGCTACGGCTTTCCATTTCGGTCTGAGACTACATGACAGGGCTGTACTCTACGCTTCCTTTCATAATATATCCCGGCATCAACCAGGCCTGAGAGATACAGGCACCTGCAGTGTTGGTCAGGAAATTTGAGCAACACTCACAGAAACGCATCCATTAAGTGGATGAAACTCGACTGTGTGGTCCCAGTCTTCCCAACTGAGTGTGCAGCAAACTCAACTCTGGGTAGGAGCCGGTCGGGGCAGAAAGACCCACATGACTCTGATGGGATTCGAACCCACGACCTCCCAGCTGGGAGTCCGCGATGCTAACCACTTTGCCACGGCGGCTGGTGAGCAAGCCAACTTTCAGATTGGTTTCAAAGCATTCCCCAGCACCCTACCCCATGTACTCCTACCCTGACTCAGCCTGCTTTGCCGTGCCCAGTCACCATCTAACCACAGCTCTTGCTGGAAAGAATAACAAGATGCGAAGCATATAAACATACTCCCAGTTTTCCAAACCGCTTATAAATCAGCCAAGTGCTTTGTGAGATAAGAAATAAAGGCAAAATAACAGTTTTAATGATAATTTAACCGATGTACACTTTTGAAACTGGTATTTTAATCCTCACTGGGCTAAAGCCTGTGTACATACCAAATTTCATCCAAATCGGACAATATGTCAAGAATAACGGTTTTTAACGGTCAGATTTTGAAACACTACATGGAAGTGCCATTTGTGTGTGATAACCTTTCTATATACAAAATTTTATTAAAACCCACCAATATATAAAAAATAACGGCAAAATAATGGTTTAATGGTTATATAATCAATATACACTTTTGAAACCGGTATTTTAGTCCTCACTGGGCTAAAGCCTGTGTACATGATATCAAATTTCATCCAAATCAGACAATATGTCAAGAATAACGGTTTTTAACAGTCAAATTTTGAAACGCTATATGGAAGTGCCATTTGTGTGTGATAACCTTTCTATATACCAAACTTCATTAAAATCCACCTATATATATAAGAAATAACGGTTTTTAACGGTTGTTTAATCCATGTTCAGCATTACATAACTTACATATGGACAGAGGCTCCGATTTGTCACAAGATCATCCAAACCGCTTATAAATTGGCCAAGTACTTTCTGAAATATTCCATAAAGAAGAAAAACTGTTACAGGCCGTTACAACTGTTAGTAACAGCTATAACGGGGCAAACTAAAACATCAGGCATCATCCGTGACCAATAATGAACATACCTGCTAATTTTCATAAAGGTTGGCCAAGTACTTTCTGCGATATTCCATAAAGAAGAAAAACCGTTACAGCCGTTAGTAACGGTTATAACGGTAAACTGAAACATAGGGCATTATTCATGACCCATAATGAACATACCTACAAATTTTCAGAAAGAGCGGCAAAGTACTTTCTGAGATATTCCATAAAAAAAGAAAAACCGTTACAGGCCGTTACAGCCGTTAGTAACGGCTATAACGAGGTAAACTAAAACATCGGACTTCATCCGTGACCCATAATGAACGTACCTGCTCATTTTTACAAAGATCGGCCAAGTACTTTCTAAGATATTCTGTAAAGAAGAAAAACTGTTACAGGACATTACAGCCATTAGTAACGGCTGTAACGGTAAACTAAAACATCGGGCATCATCCATGACCCATAATGAACATACCTACAAATTTTCAGAAAGATCAGCCCAGTAGTTTTGTCTGGAGCGAGTGGAACACATTTTGAACACGGACACACAGACAGACAGACACAGACAGCATTTCTTCGTTCCCATTCTAAAGTACTCCCTGTTCTATAAGAACTGGGAGTGCAAAAAGATTAGTGCATATGTCTATATATGCCTGCCTACCAGCCTCTTCTGTAGGATTTTGTGGTGATTATTCAGTTCACAGTTAAATTGTTTGCTTTATGAGTTAATCTTTGTAGTCAAGTTGTTTTCTTTTCGTTTTTGTACACCCAGTTCTATAGAACTGGGAGCACTTTAGAATGGAAACAAGAAATGCTATCTATGTGTGTGTAAGTGGTCAAAATGTGTTCCACTCGCTCCAGACAAAACTACTGGGCCGATCTTTCTGAAAATTTGTAGGTGTGTTCATTATGGGTCACGGATGATGACCGATGTTTTAGTTTACCGTTATAGCTGTTACTAATGGCTGTAATGGCCTGTAACAGTTTTTCTTCTTTATGGAATATCTCAGAAAGTATGAGGCCGATCTTTGTGAAAATTAGCGGGTATGTTCATTATGGGTCACGGGTGATGCCCGATGTTTTACTTTACCCCGTTATAGCCGTTACTAACGGCTGTAACGGCCTGTAACGGTTTTTCTTCTTTATGGAATATCTCAGCAAGTACGTGGCCAATCTTTCTGAAAATTTGTAGGTATGTTCATTATGGGTCACGGATGATGCACGATGTACAAGTTTACCGTTATAACCGTTACAACCGTTACCAACGGCTGTAACGGCCTGTAATGGTTTTTCTTCTTTACGGAATGGCTCAGAAAGGACTTGGCTGATCTTTGTGAAAATTAGCAGGTATGTTCATTATGGGTCACAGATGATGCCCGATGTTTTAGCTTTCCCCGTTATAGTCGTAACTAACGGCTGTTATGGCCTGTAACGGTTTTTCCTCTTTATAGAATATCTCAGAAAGTACTTGGCCGATTTTTGTGAAAATTAGCAGGTATGTTCATTATGGGTCATGGATGATGCCTATGTTTTAATTTACCCCGTTATAGCCGTTACTAATGGCTGTAACGGCCTGTAATGTTTTTTTTTCTTTATGGAATATCTCAGAAAGTACATGGCCGATCTTTCTGAAAATTTGTAGGTATGTTCATTATGGGTCACGAATGATGCCCGATGTTTTAGTTTACCGTTATAGCTGTTACTAATGGCTGTAACAGCCTGTAATGGTTTTTCTTTATGGAATATCTCAGAAAGTACTTGGCCGATCTGTGTGAAAATTAGCAGGTATGTTCATTATGGGTCATGGATGATGCCCGATGTTTTAGTTTACCCCATTATAGCCGTTTCTAACGGCTGTAACGGCCTGTAATGATTTTTCTTCTTTTTAGAATATCTTAGAAAGTACTTGGCCGATCTTTGTGAAAATTAGCAGATGTATGTTCATTATGGGTCATGGATGATGCTCGATAAGATAAGATAATGTTGCTTATAGCCCAGCCGACCGCAAAGGGCCACATCAGGGCTGTCACCACATTAAAATCAACTCACAAGTCATTCATTCACACAATTCTTTAAAATACATTGAAAAACCATCCGAAAGTTTGTTAAAAATCTTTCCACTGTAAATGAACAAGGTTTTCATGGAATCTGCCGTAAAATGTTTATGTCTCACATCGTGCAAGTCCCAACACTCTAGAAGAACATGTTTCATTGTGAGTGGCACATGACATGGAATGCACCACAGAGCTTCTTCCCTCTTTAAAAGGTAGGAATGGGTAAAATACGAGTGGCCGGTGTGCAGCCGGCACAGAACTGTTTCTTCTTTTCTTCTTTACGACCACCAGACAAAGATGAGAGGAACTCCTTAAGGTTTGGACGGATCTGAAAGAGTTTGTTATTCGTCTGTGTATTCCAATCCTCCTGCCAGAGGTCTCTGACATAATCGTTAATTTTGGGTTTCAGATCTGAGCAGGGATATATATGTTTGACGGTTTCTCTGTTGTGGCATTCTTGGCTAAACGATCAACCATTTCGTTCCCTCCGATGCCAACATGACCAGGAATCCAAGCCAGAATAATGTTGTAACCATCCACTTTCAACTTGGTCAAAAGTTAAAAAAAAGTGTAAAAGTTCTGGGTGCTGAAGGTTGCGGCCAGCTATGGCCTCCAACGCTGACAGTGAATCTGACAGAACCAGAAAGTCCCTCTTCTTAGAATGTGAGATTATCTTCAATACCAGAACCAGAGCAGTAAGTTCAGCGGAATAGACAGAAGCATCTGAAGTTATATGTTCTAACAGTATCTGAGAAGGAGCCACAGGGCAATAGGCTGCACAGGCCACTCCATCCTCAGATTTGGAACCGTCAGTGAAAATTTTCTGATAAGATGGAAATTTTGAACAGAGGTCAGCATACAATGCCTTGTATGTCAGAGAGCTGGTAGACTCTTTAGGAAAAGCTGCAAGATCAAAACAAATCTCAGGTGTGAAAAAGGTCCACGGAGGTTCATCTGGAAACTTGGAAAAATCGGACACAACTCCTAGGTCTAGACCTGCATTCCGCACGTGAGGCTGCATACGAAGACCAAACGGCGGAATACAGTTAGGGTTGTTTTTAGGTCTAAACCTGCATTCTGCACGTGAGGCTGCATACGAAGACCAAACGGCGGAATACAGTTAGGGTTGTTTTCAAATTTACTTTGGAATGGAGGATCAAAAACACAGTCATAGGCAGGGTTTTCTGGTTCCGAGAACAGTCTGATATAATAATTCAAAGACAGTTTCAACCTGCGGTACAGGCTGTACACAGGGTGGTGCGGAATGCTCCAAGACAGAGACGAAGCCCTTGATGGTGGATAAGGTCCAAGAGTTTTAGGTAAGATGATCTTGCAGAGCCATACACAGCACAACCATAGCCCGATGTTTTAGTTTACTGTTATAGCCGTAACTAACGGCTGTAACGGCCCATAACGGTTTTTCTTCTTTATGGAATATCTCAGAAAGTACTTGGCCGATCTTTGTGAAAGTTAGCAGGTATGTTCACTATGGGTTATAGATGATGCCCGATGTTTTAGTTTACTGTTATAGCCGTTACTAAAGGCTGTAACAGCCCATAACGGTTTTTCTTCTTTATGGAATATGTCAGAAAGCACTTTGTCGATCTTTCTGAAAATTTGTAGGTATGTTCATTATGGGCGACGGATGATGCCTGGCATTTTAATTTACCGTTATAGCCATTACTAACAGCCCATAACGTTTTTTTAAAATGGAATGTCTCAGAAAGTACTTGGCCGATCTTTCTGAAAATTTGTAGGTATGTTCATTATGGGCGATGGATGATGCCCGATGTTTTAGTTTACCGTTATAGCCATTACTAACGGCTATAATGGCCTGTAATGTTTTTTTTTATGGAATGTCTCAGAAAGTACTTGGCCGATCTTTCTGAAAATTTGTAGGTATGTTCATTATAGGTCATGGATGATGCCCGACATTTTAGTTTACCGTTATAGCCGTTACTAATGGCTATAATGACCCATAGTGGTTTTTCATTTTTATGGAATATGTCGGAAAGTACGTGGCCGATCTTTCTGAAAATTTGTATGTTCATTATGGGTCATGGATGATGCCCGATGTTTTAGTTTACCGTTATAGCTGTTACTAATGGCTGTAACAGCCCATAACGGTTTTTCTTCTTCATGGAATATCTCAGAAAGTACGTGGCCGATATTTCTGAAAATTTGTAGGTATGTTCATTATGGGTCACGGATGATGCCCGATGTACAAGTTTACCATTTTAGCCATTACTGACGGCCCATAACGGTTTTCTTCTTTATGGAAAATCTCAGAAAGTGCTGGGACGAACTTTCTGAAAATGTGTAAATATGTTCATTATAGGTCACAGATGATGGCCGATGCTTACCAGAATAGCCATTACTAACGGTTACACCAGCCCAAGATGGTTTTTTCCTCTTTATGGAATATCTCGCGCGTATTCAGGATGAACTGGGAGTACGTTTATATGCTTTGCATCTTGTTACGTTTAGTTTACTGCCTCATCTTCTCTGCTTTGTCGAGCACATCACTCCCGCTTTGCACCACCCCTTCCCTCCTTTTATCCTTAGTTGCAAAGTGAGGCAGCTGCAGGCGGAAATCTAAACAAATCTTAAAAAGTTAATGTAATTAATCTGCCAAACATGAACAAACGAATCACAAGGCAAAACATGATGTGTTTCGATCGCTTAGGTCTTCTTCAGGCGAGATAAACAACACTCAGGACAACGAAAATAAAGAACGAGCAATCGCTTATTTGGTCAAATTCGGCACAAGATGTGCAGTTGTGTATCTGGTCAAATTCAACGCTCATCTTGCACCAAATTTGACAAGATGAGTGATTGCTCATTCTTCATTTTCGTTGTCCTGAGTGTTGTGTATCTTGCCTGAAGAAGACCTAAGAGGTCGAAACGTGTCATGTTTTGTCTTTTGATTTGTTTGTTCATGTTAGGTGGATTTATTACATGTTTTTTAAGACCCTTTTATCCTGCCATAAACAGCCACATCCTGGCTTGCCTTGTCAGTCTGCCTCAGCAAAGGCAGTCCACAAAGAGCAGTTACCCGATATAGGCAACCCATCAGAGGAGACACTGCACTGCTGTTGAGTCATTTCAAAGTGTACAACGGTGCCTGTTCTGATGGAACATGTACAGGACACCATCTCTTTAGTTGCCTACTGACAGTAGTTGCTTAGTCGTGGAGCCAGCAGGAATGATTGTCTCTGTTTTGGGGGGTGCCCAGAACTGCCCGACAGTCCATCCAGCAACATTCTCCTGCCTCATGAACTTGCCAGTAGCCACCACTCTAACACAGATGTACTGTTGGCATTGACATGAAGAGAGATCAGCTAAGGTCGTAATGTATGCAGGGCAGCAAGGGTAACAGAATTTGAGACCCATTTTCTTTTTTTAAATCTTTAATTGAAGATGAGTGAACAAGAAAAATGTCAAAGGGATGTCATGGCTTTGTGGAGTTGTTTATACAATATTCTTTGTTGTGGATACATACATGTATAAAATGCGAGAGGAAATCTTGCCATGTAACTTATTGTATGGTTGCCTGTCAAGTTTTATGATGACTCGCTACTCAGGCAGTTACTGTGGATTATCATCCGTGTGGAGCATCTCATAGTTCATGCACTAGGTGTCGGTTACTTATGATAATGAATATTCTCCCTCCTCCCCTTTTTCCCTCTCCGACTTCCTCTAGAACAAAAGAAAAACAAACAAAAAAGTTAACTGGTTATCACACTACATGCTAATTGGTATTTGTTTGTTGTTTTTATTTAATGTCTACATCAAGTTGTTAACCAACTTGACAGATGGTCTTGTTCTACTGAACTCATGGTATTATGATTGATACACATTAAATATGTGTAGATAGTCATAAGGTTGAGATTTTTTTATGATTGTATATTTGTTCTTTACTAAGATAGTATCAGATGTTGTTGATTGTTTGGATGTAAGTAGATGCTCTCAATAGTGTCAGTTTCTATGTTTAAATAGGCTCATTTGATTTATCAAACGGTACTGGAGGATTTTCTGGTAACTCGCATTTGGTTTTGCTGAAAAGAACACTACTGTTGCATGACCCTTGTGTAGTCAGGTTATGTCATATGCCGGGACTGATTGTCCAGGAGGGGCAGGAAGAAGACATGTGGCTCCGGGTCAAGTCCACCCTGGAGCGGTGTGTGGAGCTGGAGCCCAGCAAGCTGAGGGCGGTGTTTGACATGCTCCTGAACGCGGCCCAGCCCCAACTGCCGTCCATCCTGGAGTACTCCTATGCCCAGATTACCTCCACCCTGGTACGACGATGCTTGGGGCCACCACTCTTGTTCTATTTATCAGTTGTTTTTCTCTTTTTTTTTTTTCTTTTTCTGGTAATATCACTTAACTCTCTTCAGTTCTTTCGCATGAATTTCAATCAACGGTTATCGACGGTTTTCTTCCTGGAATTATGGTATTTAAAACACCATTTTTGTTATCTGAAGCAGTATATCACTTTAAAAAAAACCCGAAATAGACACATTCATCACAAAAAATGTTAATATTTTATAAGTAATGCGCAGAATGTTACGAAAAAAGAACATCTGTCATGCAACATGCAAAAATCTCAAAAAAAAACTGTTGAGAGTTAAAAAAAAAGAAGTCACTGCTGTGTAGGTAGGGAAGGAAGGGGGCGGGGAGAGGATGACGGGGTGGGGCTGTAGGGGGATGGCTGGGGTCAAGGACATGGTATGTGTATCCAGGATCCTTTCAGCAAGTTTTCATGAAAACTACGAAACTTATTTTAAGGAGACTTGGTGAAGAGAGGGAATGTAGCCCAAGGATCAACCCATCGGAATTTAGGTGCTGGTCTGTGGCGCGGTTGTGGATCAGAGAGCAGATGTAGGATTTGTTCGACCTTTGCGGAGGTCTGCACTCTCCTGGGTGCCCTTGTAGGTAGGTGTTTGATTGTGATCAAGGACTGAGAGCACCCATCAGTACTCATTGCTTGTGATCAAGGTCAGAGAGCAGCATTGATATTCATTGCTTGTGATCAAGGTCTGAGAGCATCATTGATATTCATTGCTTGTGATCAAGATCAGAGAGCAGCATTGATATTCATTGCTTGTGATCAAGGACTGAGAGCGGCATCAGAGCTCATTGCTTGTGATCAAGGACTGAGAGGGGCATCAGAGCTCATTGCTTGTGATCAAGGACTGAGAGCGGCATCAGAGCTCATTGCTTGTGATCAGGACTGAGAGCGGCATCAGAGCTCATTGCTTGTGATCAAGGACTGAGAGAGGCATCAGAGCTCATTGCTTGTGATCAAGGACTGAGAGAGGCATTAGAGCTCGTTGCTTGTGATCAAGGACTGAGAGAGGCATTAGAGCTCGTTGCTTATGAATATGATCATAGACTTGAGAGAAATATCAATACTTGTTCAAATTGTTGCTTTTGCACTTGTTGCTTGTGACCCAAAGACTGAGAGCAACACTAGCATTTCTTGTATTATGTGATCATGGACAGCTACAACACAGACAGCAGATTACGGAATGATGTGTTTCAACTCCACTTATTTTACTACTTCTGTTCATTTCACTGTGGATATGGCGCAATATTCAGGAAGCAACATTGATTTTTACAGTTAGAAAATAATTTTGCTGATTAAAGATAATCTGGTGGTGGTTTTTTTTTTTTTTTTTTTTTAATGTCCTGATTTATGATTGGGTTCTGAGTGTGTTAGTGTGCCTGTTGACAACAGAATCAACAGGATGTGGAGGAGCTGGATGATGAGGATGAAGTGAAAAAGATCGCCCACCACTGGAGCGATGAAGAGTTTGAGTGCCTCTACACGGAACAGGGCTACGAGGCAGACACTGAAACCAACCTGCAGGATGACTGGCACAAAGGTAAAAACAATGACGCACAAAGGTGAATCATTGCAGCATAAAAGCAGACACAATTGGCATAAACGTAAAATACTGAACAGAAATAAATAACACTGGTTAGTGCAAAGGTAAAGCATTGTCTGGTGCAGAGGTTAAGCACAACTGGCATCAAGGTAAAACATTGACAGGTCCAAAGGTGAAAACGCTGACTGGTATTAAGGTAAAACGTTTGACAAGCACTAAGATGAGACACTGACATGGCACTAAGACAAAATTTCAACATCAGGGTTAAATATTGACTTGACAGAAAGGTACAGTTTTGACCCACATTGAGTTAAAACATGACCAGCATGAAATTAAAACATTGAATGGCACAAAAGTAACACTTGATTTTCACAAAGACAAAACTTTGACTGGATGGAGTCAAGGTAAAAATGTCTGGCACAAAGGTAAAACATTGACACTAGTGACAGGCGCAAAACTTAAATGCTGGTTGGCAAGCAAATTTGGGTGTGTCCATATGGAGCAGCCAGAATTACATGAGTAGGAATGGTTGTGGGGAGGGAGAGGGGTTGGGAGGCACAAAAGATGAGACAGTTCCCTCCCCGATCCCTTCCCCTAAACCTGACTAGCACAAAGGGGAAGCACTGACTGGCATCAAGAAATAGCACTGACTTGCGTAAAAGTAGAACTCAAGCACAGAAGTAAAACCTTGGTACAAAGGTAAAACAGACTGACTGAAAGCACTGAACACACTTAACTCCTTCCATGTTGCTAGTTTTTTTTTCTCTCTTCGGTTTCTGTAGGAACTATGGGCAAATTTAAAGAAAGAAGGGCAAAAAGTAGCCAGTTAATGTGAAAATTTGAAATTCACATTTTATTTGAAAGACATGGATGTATGGTATAAATGCCAATGGTATAAATGCCAAAGACACCTTCCTCTCCCTTTTTAAAGAGTTGTTTACTTTGTGGAATAAAATTGGGGAGAGAAATTCAGAAAGTAGCCAGTTAATGTAATCTTTTTTTTTTTTTTACTTTACACAGCGTTTATGAAGACATGAATGCATAATATAAAAGCCAAAGAACTCCTAAAAAAAACCTCCCTGGTTGATAAGTTGTTACTTTGCAGGATACAGTAAGGACATTTGTTCATCACAGAAAAAGAACATGACAAAGATTGTCTCCTTGGAAGTTTCTTTTTGACAAAGAAGAGAAACAAAACAAAACATTACTGCCTCTATTTCCTGTACAATGACTGTAGACTGGTGTTTAGTGGTTTAGCTTCAAAGGAAATGATTCTGCACTGATCTCAGGTAACACATTACTGATGTTCACAGCCAACTGGATATGCAGATGTTAGTATGGAAAGAGTTGACCATTATGACAAAAGAAAGGGAGTAAATTCCGTGTACAATGCCTTGAAGAATGAGAAGCTGTCTGGAAGAATTGTTACAGGAAAGATGGGTGTTTGTGCTAATTAAATCAGCGAGTGTCAATGGCAAAACAGAATCATATATTGTGGATGTCACGACCGACCCCTGGAGGTCTGCCCTGACAGGATCGGTCTAGATGGGAGTGAAGGGAATGACTGACCTCACACGCCTCGCAAGAGACCACACAGAAGGATTACGATACAACACCCCATTTATTCACACCAACACACGCAATCACAAATAAATATTTCAACGCACGCACCATGCACAATCACAATCAAGCATTCGAACACACACAACATGCACAATCACAATCAAGCATCTCAATACATGACATACATAATCATAAATAAATAATTCCAGCACCCATCCCTTTCCCTATCATGCAGTGCCCTCACACTCCTGCCTCTTCAAAGTCTACTGGGAACACCCTGTCGCACTGGGTGCCCCAAACCGGTTCGGTTCTTGAAGAGAGTTGTTCAAGGCCGACACCCTTGACACGCACAAACAGACGTGTAGAGCGCGTCCCGGGGGACGGGGCGCCGTTGCCGGAGGTCCCAGACGGGGATCAGGACCGTCCAGCCAAGTCCACGGGCTTTTCCACCAGTCCGTGGCCTCAACCAGTGCGTGGTCCCCACCAGTGCGTGGCCCCAACCAGTGCGCGTTACCAACCATGCGCGGTCCCAACCAGCGTGCGTTACCAACCAGTGGGCAGTCCCAACCAGTGCGTGGCCCCAACCAGTGCGTGCTCCGGGTGAAGTCCCCGGGAGGAGGGAAAAGATAACTGGGAGGAAAGTAGAAAGACGGGTACTGGAACCCCGCAGTCAGTACAGTCTGACACATGCTGTTAAACCTTAACGGCCACTCGCATGATGGGCGAGGGGAGGTCTACTAAATACACCACAACATCAGCCCAACACAGACCTGAGCATAACGCAGCAAACCAACCAAATCAGGAATGTTCGTTAAAGTCTTCTCATATGGGCAGGTAAGAGACTGCATTAAAATTAATAGGCTATAAAACAAATATGAATTATCTTCATCCTTCTCTCACTCACACTTAATATTTTCCTTTCTTAGGAACTGAACTAATAAAGCAACCATGGCTTTACATCTGCCACCACATTTGCAAATAATAATTCAATGGCACAATTATCCCCACATTTTATAGCAACATTTCAAAACACAAATTTCCAACCACGCATCCAAACGACTAATCATGCGTACGCACGCTCGCGAACATAAAACTCGTTCTCCTTGCACACACAAACAGACGGTGGCCAAAGAATGTGAGCCCGGCAATTGTGACAGGGGCGGACGAGCGAGACCAAGCAAGTACCAACCCTGAATTACCAGGTTCTCTCCCATCCCCGCCGACTACCGCATCACCAAATGCATAAAAAGGAGAAAGACTTTAAGATATAATTTTGACTGGCCAGGTTAAAGATTGAATTAACCAGAAAAAGGTCTCAAACGATATTTCTTTTACAATTTTGAAAACAAAAGAAAATTGCGCAAACAGAGAAGAATAAGCCGGCTAACAACAACAAAAAAACAACAACAACAAACCACGAAACTGATGCTTACCAGCTACCCGTGGGTGACCCAAAAGAGGCGGGTCAAACGACTCTCTCTGCCCTCTGTCCAGTCGAGAGGACAGCAGCGCAGATGCGGAAAAAGATGAAGTGATGTCTCTCTCCTACAGGCCGACTGTAGGAAAAGAAAGTACCGACTGTACCTTCGACGATATGGTGAAGAAACCAGGACCGGAGCAGGCGCTCCCAGAGACATCTTCCGCTCGAGTGAAGTCAAAACCTGCCTCAGCGATGGCGGCCAACATGCCACGCTACGTCACGGTGAGAATACCTCAAACCTAAGAGGAACCTTGCACGTGCGGCAGGTGAAAAGACAGGTGAGAGGCCGATAGAGACAGCCAGTACAAGAAAAAGATACCAGCCACCCGTGAACCTGCAGGATGAATTGCACGGGCAGTGGAATTAGAGAGAGAGAGAGAGAGAAAGTAAACCTAACCTGAGCTAAACCACACCAAAGGTGCAACCACACCACAAGCCACATTAAGGGACGGATATACGACAACAACAACAACAACAACCAAATGAACAATTCCACCACCCTAGATGGGTCAATCATCATAGGCCTCGTAACAAACCCGTGACAAACCCCCCTTCTAAAAGCATCTGTTTCTCTGAGATACAGTGCTCCTTTGAACCTTGACGCATGTGCAAATTCACAACAATGGGACCGAACCCAACCCTCTGTGACCGACAGAGTACGACAAATCCAATACAAACGTTCCACGATAGAAACACAAGGAAATACATGATACTACATTTATCAAACAACTAAGCAAACCTTCCAACAATGAAAATAACAATCCAAACCATTGGCGATTCACTACCGTTAACATCACTGAAGTGAAAACTGTCACTACACCTGATACAGCGACCAAAAGGGGATATAACCCTGGTTGAGGGGAAGTGTCCCTCTGACTGATTTCTCCAATGTGCTGACTACGGAGCTCGGCTGAGATAGTCAGCATCCGTATTGCTGGAACCCTTGATATGGCGGAAAGTGAACGCATGACTCTGCAGTTCCACTGCCCATCCCATGAGTCGACGACTGACTGGCCGATCCGGTCCAGGTACTGGAGAGGATGGTGATCACTCTCCAGCACAAACTCACGGCCGTACAAGTAGGGGTAAAACTTCCTGATGCCCCACACGACTGCTAAACACTCTTGTTCAATCGTGTGGTATCTAGTCTCTGCATCATGAGTTTTTTGCTCGCGTAAGCAAGCGTTGGAGTCCCTTCCCCTGATCCTGTAGCAACACTGCCCCAATCCCCACTGCAGAAGCATCAGTTCGCAGGACAAAAGGGAGACCGGGATCTGGGAGAGCCAGGACTGGGCGGGTGGTCAGGGCCATCTTCAAGGCGTCAAAAGCCTGTTGGCAACTCTCACCCCAAACCAAACGTTCTGGCTTCCTCCCTTTCGTCAGGTCAGTGAGGGGCAGGGCAACCTTCGCAAAGTCCTGGATGAACTTGCGGTAGTATCCCGCAAGTCCAAGGAATGACCGCAATTCCCTTTTGGTACCAGGAGGCTTGGCACCTGCAATTTTTGGCCACCTTGTCTTCCTCAGGAGCGATCAAACCCCGCTGCAAATGATGCCCCAGAAAAGAAATCTCGTCCTGACCAAGCTGACACTTGGAAGGACGGGCTGACATCTGAACCTCGCGCAAATGAAGAAACAGGCGACGGAGGAGCGAGACATGCGAGTTCCACTCTACAGAACTAAGTAACAGGTCATCCATGAAGTTGTTCAGATCTGGTGTATCGAGAGGGAGAGCAATTGTCGCATGACGCGACTGAAAATTGCTCCAGCAGTTTTGAGGCCAAAAGGCATCACGTTCCACTGGAACTGTCCCTCAGGCGTCGTGAATGCCGTTTTGGGTTTATCCTCTCGGCGCATGGAATCTGCCAGTACCCCTTTGCGAGATCAAACTTGGAGAAGTAGTTGCCTGACTCAGCTGAGCGAAGATTCTGTCGACATCCGGCATAGGTTCAGCATCAAACCGGAGAACCTTATTCAATCGACGAAAATCGACGCAAAACCTCATTTTGCCATCCTTCTTCTTTACCAAGAGGATGGGGGATGAGTACGGGGAACTCGCACGTTCAATGACCCCTAACCTTAGCATGGCCTGCACTTCCTGTTGGATGGCAGACGTCTGGGAGTGAGCAGAGGGTACTGTTTAACCCTAATTGGGGTCTCGGTGGTTAATTCCAGTGTACACTCGCCAAGGGTACTGTGCAGGGGACGATCTGTGAGCACGTCCTGGAACTCCTGGCACAACCTGCGCAGTTGATCTGTCTGAGCTGAGGAGAGGCTTGTACCAAAGCAAACATACCTGCCACGACTCCTCCTCGACGAGAGGAACAGTGGGGATGTCCTGAACCACCGACACGGCGTGCTCGTCGCCACTCTCCACAACGACAGGGGTGAAGCCTGCCTGGCACTGAGTTCGTCGCACGTATGCCTTCAAGAGTTGGCATGATACAGGCGTTCTTTGCCTCGCACGTTGAATCCTATAGTCCCAGTCACTCACCCGACTGCAGACTATGAAAGGCCCTGCCAAGCCAGCTGCAACTTGTTCTTCTTTTGTGGAAGGAGAAGCAACACCTCATCACCTGGCTCAAACCAGCGTTCAACGCTGCGCCGGTCGTACAAAGCCTTGTACTTGGTTTTTGCCGACTGCAAGTGTTGCTGAGCAAGCTGGCAAGTGTCAGCGATGCGGTTGCGCAGATCGACCACATAACGACTTTCCTCCTTAACAACCGGTTCCACATCGTCGTGGGTCCACATCTGCTTCAGGATGTTGGTGGGTCCTCGTACCGTTCTGCCATACAGGAGTTCAAATGGGGAAAACCGCATGCTTTCCTGTGGAACCTCCCTGTAGGCGAACAGTACAGCAGGAATAAAGCGATCCCACTCACGAGGTTGCTCTGCACATAGGCGACGCAACATCTGCTTCAACGTCCCATTGAAACGCTCGACAAGGCCATTGGCCTGCGCATGATAGGGTGACGTTGTCTCCTTGTGAACATTGAGCAGAGTGTTCACTTCCTTCATGATTTCGGACAGAAACTGGGTCCCCTGGTCCGAAAGGATCTTCTTGGGCACGCCAGTGCGCGTCCAATCTGCCAGAGAGCTTCAGCAACCGTAGGGGCATCGATAGTCCTAAGTGGGACAGCCTCTGGGTACCGAGTCGCGTAGTCCACCACTACCAAGATGTAGCGGTGACCGCGATCGGATGGTGGCTTAATAGGTCCCACCAGGTCGACCCCAACCTTGCTGAATGGCTCCCCAACCAGTGGCACTGATCCCAGGGGAACACGCCTCAAGCGCCCCTTAGGCGTTGTCCGTTGGCAGACATCGCAACTGCGGCAGTACTGCCTAACCTGTGAGTTCAATCCCTGGCCAGAAGAAATCCTGTCTAACTCGCTCGAGAGTCCGCTTTGAGCCCATATGACCTGCCATGGGTGAATCATGGGCCTGCCGAGAACAGATTCTCTCAAGCTTTGGGGAACGACAAGCTGCTTGGCCACACGATCTGCCTCAGTGAAAACCCTAAAGAGGATCCCCTTGTGGAGCTTAAAGCTCACCTTGGCGTGTCGGGCCGACTGAGCGGGACGACCCACCAGTTGTCGCAGGCGTTGGACATCCAAGTCCCTGGCCTGAAGACGGATCATGGTAGCAGGATCAGCCCTGGCCAGAACCTCGACAGAGATCGGCTGTAGAACGGACGCAATTCCTGTTCCTGCTTCTTAGCTTTGGCGCGTGTGGTAACTCCCACACACGCCTGTACGGGCAGATCCGTAGACAACGGACTGACTGCGTCCGTCCGCAAAGGTGATAGTATTCCCTATAAGAGGGAATACAGAGGTCGCTCCACCGCAATGGCCCATACTTCGCCACAGAATAGGGGGTGGAGATAGAAATGAGCACAGAAGGACGGGTGGAGGTAAAACCAGCCTCCAACCCGCACACATCATAACTAGCGCCCCGCCGGGGCCTCAGGAGAAACCAAATCCTTATCCACAAAGATCGTTGATGCCCCCGAATCCCTGATGGTGTCGACCAAGGAAGACCCACAACAAGAGAGAAACACTGGGCACTCCGTACCACCAGAAGCTGGGATGGAACCCACGTTAGCCGAGGCACGAGGACGATGGAAAGGACTAGCCCCATGACTACCGGCAGCTTTAGGACAATCTTTCCTAATGTGGCCAGGACGACCACAAAGAAAAACACAGTCGGGGTGCTGAGGTCCCGATGAACTGCCTGCCTTGTTCGACCCGCTAGCAGTCGCCGGTGCCCTATTGCCACTAGGTCCCGTGAGGGTCTTCCTGTCCGTATCTGGGCGGTGCCCATAAGCCCTACGGGCTTCAGCAAACACCTCAGCGGTATGAATCGCAGCCGCGAAATCCTGAGGTGCTGTCTCGCCTATACGGATCCTCAACTCTGGGGACACAGTGTTGGTGAGCTGTTCAATGAGAATCAGATCCTCCAGCTCCAGCTAGCCAACTGACGCCAGTACCCTAGCGTTTGCGCAGCCTATCTCCAAACTGCAACGAAGGTCTCATCGTTGTCTTCTTCATGGACCTGAACTTCCTCCTGTACGTCTCTGGGGTAAGGTGGAAATGCTTACGCAGAGCCAACTGCATGTCTGCATAAGACGCGCCTTCATTTAGAGTGAGCACACACTCCCTTGCAGCACCAGATAATCCAGAAAAAAGGTGCATGGCCTTTTGTTCCTCAGACAAATGGTATGAACCAGCAACCTTGTCAAAATGCTCTAAGAACATATCAATGTCCTCACTAGGTCTGAACTCTGGAAGCTTTAATTTTGGGCCTCTAACTCTATCACTTGCCCGCTGATTATCCCCCTGATTTACAGATGCGGAGGCCGCGAAAGAAGTTGTTTCCATCTCCTCCCTGCGCAGAGCCTCCTGTCTAGCAGTCTCCTCCCTGCGCAGAGCCTCCTGTCTAGCAGTCTCCTCCCTGCGCAGAGCCTCCTGTCTGGCAGCCTCCTCCCTACGCTGATCTAACTCTTCCCGACGGAGAGCAGCCTCTTCCCTACGCTGAGCCTCCTGTCTAGCAGTCTCCTCCCTGCGCAGAGCCTCCATCCTGTCTAGCTCTTCCCTACGCTGCCGCTCCAGAAACATCAGGACGGAGGTGATGTCCTGGGCGGGGTTCACCACTCCCGACACGGGAGGATGACCCGTCTGACCCGTCCTTGGGTCTCGACCTTCCCATGAGGAAAATCTCCCGGGGCATGCTCCTTACGAGGGGAGGCATGGAAAAGAGAGGGTTTTGGTTTCTGCGACCCAACAGAAGCCCATAGTTGCTTCGCTATACTCTGACGCTTCCGAGCGGAAGTGCCAGTCGGGTCTCAGCAGGAAAATCCCCTAGCGAAGAAGAAGTGAAAGTACTCACTGGACTATCGGCTACAGCACTGGAATAAGTGGAAGTCACTGTAGTCGAAGTGCTGGTACTAATAGTAGGGACTACATTTTGAACACCTTTCTTCTTCGACGCACGCGTCGCCACACCACCAGCACCGGACGTTGCCATGACAACAATATCCTACGGTTTTCAAATACGGGGGAAAGACGATTCCACTTGAAAAACAAATATTTTAGGGGTGTGTGTATATGTGTGTATGTGTGTGTGTGCGGTGTGTGCGGACAAGTTCCGGCTGCTCCCACTCTGGCAACACCGCGCTCCACAGCACGAGCAACAGTGCGGTGGGGCTCACCGAAAAAAAAAAAAAAAACAAACTATGTCCGGCTGCCCCCACTCTGGCAACAGCGCTCTCCACAGCATGAGCAACAGTGCGGTGGGCTGGCTGGAAAAAAAACAAACAAACAAACTGGCAGACGGGATCCGGAGAGAGGAAAAAGTGACACTAACGTCCGATACACCCACCTATACTCAATAATCACCCGGTAAAAAAAAACTGGCTAACTACAAAACAGGAATGGAAGACTGAGCGGCAACAGAAAGGAAAAATTTACGGCCGAATCTGCGTGAGGCACCCGACGGAAGGAGGTCTGGACGCGGTCGATTCCCCCTGGTCTCACCTCGACTCCCCAGCCACACAATGTTCCTTCAGGCCACCAAGACTCCCTACACGCTAGAGTCACCCAGCCAACCACCCACAAACAAACATGACAAACTAACTAAACGTATACAAAACAAACAAAACTGGACAGGTACTTCCGCGAAACGAGAGAGAGACAGCCAGAAACCCTTCACATCCCGGACGAGCCCCCACAAATGTCGCGACCGACCCCTGGAGGTCTGCCCTGACAGGATCGGTCTAGATGGGAGTGAAGGGAATGACTGACCTCACACGCCTCGCAAGAGACCACGCAGAAGGATTACGATACAACACACCCCATTTATTCACACCAACACACGCAATCACAAATAAATATTTCAAACGCAACGCACCATGCACAATCACAATCAAGCATTCGAACACACACAACATGCACAATCACAATCAAGCATCTCAATACATACATACATAATCATAAATAAATAATTCCAGCACCCATCCCTTTCCCTATCATGCAGTGCCCTCACACTCCTGCCTCTTCAAAGTCTACTGGGAACACCCTGTCGCACTGGGTGCCCCAAACCGGTTCGGTTCTTGAAGAGAGTTGTTCAAGCCGACACCCTTGACACGCACAAACAGACGGTGTAGAGCGCGTCCCGGGGGACGGGGCGCCGTTGCCGAGGTCCCAGACGGGGATCAGGACCGTCCAGCCAAGTCCACGGGCTTTTCCACCAGTCCGTGGCCTCAACCAGTGCGTGGTCCCCACCAGTGCGTGGCCCCAACCAGTGCGCGTTACCAACCAGTGCGCGGTCCCAACCAGCGTGCGTTACCAACCAGTGGGCAGTCCCAACCAGTGCGTGGCCCCAACCAGTGCGTGCTCCGGGTGAAGTCCCCGGGAGGAGGGAAAAGGTAACTGGGAGGAAAGTAGAAAGACGGGTACTGGAACCCCGCAGTCAGTACAGTCTGACACATGCTGTTAAACTTAACGGCCACTCGCATGATGGGCGAGGGAGGTCTACTAAATACACCAACAACATCAGCCCAACACAGACCTGAGCATAACGCAGCAAACCAACCAAATCAGGAATGTTCGTTAAAGTCTTCTCATATGGGCAGGTAAGAGACTGCATTAAATTAATAGGCTATAAAACAAATATGAATTATCTTCATCCTTCTCTCACTCACACTTAATATTTTCCTTTCTTAGGAACTGAACTAATAAAGCAACCATGGCTTTACATCTGCCACCACATTTGCAAATAATAAATTCAATGGCACAATTATCCCCACATTTTATAGCAACCATTTCAAAACACAAATTTCCAACCCGCATCCAAACGACTAATCATGCGTACGCACGCTCCGCGAACATAAAACTCGTTCTCCTTGCACACACAAACAGACGGTGGCCAAAGAATGTGAGCCCGGCAATTGTGACAGGGCGGACGAGCGAGACCAAGCAAGTACCAACCCTGAATTACCAGGTTCTCTCCCATCCCCACCGACTACCGCATCACCAAATGCATAAAAAGGAGAAAGACTTTTAAGATATAATTTTGACTGGCCAGGTTAAAGATTGAATTAACCAGAAAAAGGTCTCAAACGATATTTCTTTTACAATTTTGAAAACAAAAAAATTGCGCAACAGAGAAGAATAAGCCGGCTAACAACAACAAAAAAAACAACAACAACAAACCACGAAACTGATGCTTACCAGCTACCCGTGGGTGACCCAAAAGAGGCGGGTCAAACGACTCTCTCTGCCCTCTGTCCAGTCGAGAGGACAGCAGCGCAGATGCGGAAAAAGATGAAGTGATGTCTCTCTCCTACAGGCCGACTGTAGGAAAAGAAGTACCGACTGTACCTTCGACGATATGGTGAAGAACCAGGACCGGAGCAGGCGCTCCCAGAGACATCTTCCGCTCGAGTGAAGTCAAAACCTGCCTCAGCGATGGCGGCCAACATGCCACGCTACGTCACGGTGAGAATACCTCAAACCTAAGAGGAACCTTGCACGTGCGGCAGGTGAAAAGACAGGTGAGAGGCCGATAGAGACAGCCAGTACAAGAAAAAGATACCAGCCACCCGTGAACCTGCAGGATGAATTGCACGGGCAGTGGAATTAGAGAGAGAGAGAGAGAGAAAGTAAACCTAACCTGAGCTAAACCACACCAAAGGTGCAACCACACCACAAGCCACATTAAGGGACGGATATACGACAACAACAACAACAACAACCAAATGAACAATTCCACCACCCTAGATGGGTCAATCATCATAGGCCTCGTAACAAACCCGTGACAGTGGATTTCAGTGTATAAAAGCAGGTGCAGACAGTGATTATGAAAAAAAAAGTTAGTTTTGTATTAAGTATGGATTAAACACAGTGATGGAGTATTCTTTTGAGAAAAAAGTCAAAAAGGGGAAGAGCAGAAATGTGTCTAAGCATTCACTTTACTTGATTCATTCCTGCATTCCTGATATTCCATTTATGGTGTGTAGTTGTTTTTTTTTTAAAAAGAGAAGGAGGGTAGGTTTTTTCATTTCATTCCAGTTGAGAACATTGATCCTCCAGGATAGGAGAACCACCATGCAGTGATAATTATTTCCTAAAAATAGGGGGTCAGACTCATACGAAAAACTCACTTCCTAATTTTCAAGGGGTCACAAAAATATTTAGGGGGTCACCCGTTAACATCTGCTAGAAAATGTAGTGAAAACACACACACACACACACACACACACACACACACACACACACACACACACACACACACACACACACACTATGAGCATGCTCTCACTGGCTCACACTCACAAATGCACAGAGAAAGAGATAGAAATACATTAGAAAAGAGATGTTTATAATAGAGACAGAAATACATTAGAAAAGAGGTGTTTATAATGAAGTTAATAAAACATTCCAGACAGTGCTAAATGTTATCTATTTTCATTTGTGTACCTATGTTTTTAAAGTGTTATCAACTAACATGAGTAAATGTGAGCACCTACACTGTCAGGATTTTAACAGTGAAGCTTGATTTGTGGAATGTCCTCTTCGATTATCATCACAGAATTTCCACTAAGCGAGCCATTTCCTTGAATGTTGAAATACTTTATTGTATGACCAAATTCCAATCACCATGCAATGATTATCAGAATCCTGGTGGAATCTACGACAAAACTGTAGACTGGCCATTCTTGCTCTGTGAGCAACACGTTCATACATCCAGAACAGAGCCATTTTAATTATCCGAACTGGTCATGTTGCATAGATCGTTCAACTTTTGTTCCATTCGCTGGATTATCACCCACAAGCCACAGCTGAGCTGTTGGATTTTGATTCTGAAAAGCTGAAATTCTATGGTTTTCCGTGCTTTTCCCTGACCCACTCAGCTGAATCACGTGATCTTGTGGTCCAATCAAAAGACTGGATAGGCCTAGTCTATTTTGACAACTCTTGTTAGTTTTCAGTAGAGAGGATTTCTCAAGCAGAAGTGTTCATCGATTCAGAACGTTCTAAAACGTCGAGGAAATTTATGTTTTTAACTTCGATTGTGGCGGACAAGATGAAAGCCCATTTGCTTGATGCGCTGCTCAGAGTTGCAATGCGTACAGGAGAAAATCAGTGCGTCACGGTAAAGTTTGGTATGTTTTTGTGACGCACTGGCCTGAATTCCAGTTGTCAGAAGGGAAGTTTATGTGTCAGAGACGCACATTTGTGCGTAAGAATTATCACTGCCATGTTTGCGTTTTGTGTGCATGCAGAGATGGAAGGCAAAGTAACGGGGCCGGGGTCAGGCGTGGCAACGGTGCGGTGTTTTCCGGCGGTGTTGCGGCTGTTTGTAGAGCTGCTGGTGGCCAGCCAGAACAGCACCTCCGGCCAGACTGTGTTGATTCCCGTCCTCCTCCGCCTGCTGCACATGCTGCGCTCCTCCCATGCCACCGCCACCGCTGCCTGCAAACAGGTCAGGGAGGGTTGTCTACCCTGGTCTGTGTAGAAAGGAGTTGAGTGTGGATGTTGGTGGTATTACAAACCTCAGCTTGAGGGTGTTTTGCGAATGGTTGGTTGTAATGCACGGTTTGGTGTGCGTGTGCATGCGTTTGCTGTCTCGCATACACAGAGGCATGCATGCCCATGCGACATATGCACTCAGACGCACATGTGCACGAGTACCCGCTCGTACAACACACATTTGCACACATACAGACATATACAACACACACACACACACACACACACACACACACACACACACACACACACACACACACACTCACTCTCTCTCTTTTCTCTCTCTCTCTCTCTCTCTCTCTCTCTCTCTCTCTCTCACATGCATTTACATGGCACTAACATATATACAAATACATTTAGACTCCTATTTAATTCATTAAAAGAGGGTGTAGTTTGTAAGCTTCTTTAGAGAATGCTTTTGAAGAAAATATTCCCTTGATTATGGCTAATTGTGACATGTGCACACACACAGACACACACACACACACACACACACACGCACACGCACACGCACATCTACATGGCACTAACATGTATACAAATACATTTAGGCTCCTATTTAATGCATTAAAAGCATATGTAGTTTGTAAACTTCTTTTGAGAACACTTCTGAAGAAAAGGTTCCCTTGATTATAGCTAATTTTAACATGTGCACAGACACACACACAGACACACACACAGACACACACACACACACACACACACACACACACACACACACACACACACACACACACACACACACAACACTCTTACATGGCACTAACATATATACACATGCATTTAGGCTTGTATTTGATACATTAAAAGCAGGAATAATTTGTGAGCTACTTCAGAGAATGCTTCTGAAGAAAATGTTCCCTTGATTATGGCTGATTTTAACCAAGAAGTTGTCGATGAAGCATGACTGTGTACATCAGAGGTGCACTTCATATAACTGTGATTCTGACCATGCACAGGGTCTGCTGGAGCTCATACTGAAAGGGTTCCAGAAAGTGTTCCTGCAGCCCGCAAAGCAGCAGCAGAGTGAGTTATACATACAGAAGTTGTGTGTGTGTGTGTGTGTGTGTGAGAGAGAGAGAGAGTGAGCGAGAGAGAGTGTGTGTGTGTGTGTGTGTGTGTGTGTGGTGAGAGAGAGAGAGAGAGAGAGAGTGTGTGTGTGAGTGTGTGTGTATGCCCCCAGTTTGTTTGTGTGCGTCCCTTGTTTGTACTCATGATTTAAACTTGTATTATGTTAGGGCTTGTATACCAGACTCTTTGGAAATTATTGTTGCATATTTTTTTTTCTGTGGCCAGTTTTCTGCTTCGGTGTCTGATGAGATTTCATTTATGTACATGGTTTAACCCTCTTGCATTCGCATTTTCCAGCCTAGAACTGCTCCTAGTATTCGTATTGTTTTGAGAAATGTAAGCTAAAACTCACCTACTGCCTTTGAAAGGCTGTAGTGGACAAAGTTTCCATTGCAGCGCTGTCAAATTTAGTATACAAAATTCTAATACATCATATTTCATAATGCAGAGATGTCACATGTTTGGGATGCATGTGGGTGTCATTGTCACCCTGTTTGTCACAAAACAATGGGACATCAAACGTTGACAATGTTACTATAATACACCAGACAGACAATAACATTGTCGGCATGCATTTGTTAGTATAAATCATCAAAGGGTGTCCTACCTCAACTTGTAAACAGCAGTCCTGGTTCAGTAAATCCAGTTTGGGGTGTCACTAAGTGTCACATGATTGTCACATACTCAAACATGGGGCCAGGTAACTTTACAGGGTTTTTTTTTCGTCCTAAAAGGTGTGTTTGTCACTACTTAACGACTTTTAACACCGGAATATACACAGTCACAGAAAGAAGTAAAATCCATTCTTTACACTCTAACAGTGGTGTCTGGTCGCACACGTCAGGAGGGTGTCACCACTGTCACATGTCACCAATATGGTAAACACTACTCTTGATCCATGGTTTCTACCATGTTTGCTGCATGGCAGAAACCATGTTTTCGACATCACCCCACTGATCCGTGGCTCGCTTAAACCGAAGACCAGTCGACCATAGCACCAGAGTCTTGGCTGACGTTTGATCCCAATTATGACGAGCACAGTTAAGTATGCGCGCATCTCCGCAGGTGTCGTATCCTGCCAAAGTAGGTCAGGTTGTCCCACTTTGCCATCTGCTGCCTGGCGTACAGGTTCGTCTGGTAAGGCAGCTGTAGTAAAAACAACTGCAGCAGGAAGAGAAAAAAAACCCAGAGGTGTATCTGTGTCTGGCAAATCATGATTTGGCCCAGTCTCTTCCTCAAAAGCTGAACCACAGGTGCGGAAGTCGCCGGTCGCCACGTGGTCACAAACGCAAACAAAGGCGCATCATCATCTTCATCACTTTCTTCTGCCTTCTTCTCCCTCTTCTTCCTCTCAAACATCCACATCACTTTCATTTAACTCCTCTCTTTCATATCTTTCTACTTCTTGTAATATATCATCCAACTCCTCTTTCGTATAATCCAAAAAATCGCCGTCAGTAGAAGCGCTAGCAGACGCCATTTTCAGAAACAAGGCGATGCCGTCTGCAGCAATGGAATGCGGTCAGTTCACGACCCTAGTCTTTGTGACTGAATTGCTTCCCACACCCCATACTACTGCTAAGATTTCATTGGACCCTCTCAGGGATCCACGTTTATTTTTGGCCAGCCCTGACTTAAAACAAGCTCGCAGTGTGTGAGGAAAGTAACGCGGCACGTACGGCCGGTTGCGGCCGAACGAACAGCAGGGGACCAAACACAGCGGCCGGATACGGCGAAACGAATGCAAAGGGTTAAGTCATCTGTCGAACCTTTTCTGTTTAACAGCTGCATAAGTCACAAATTCAAAATGTAATGTGTTACAGAAAAGGAGTTTTAACAAGGAGAATCACCACAGTTGACACATGCTTTCTGTTGCAGACCAGGCACTGTATGAAATACTCCTCACAACCGTACAGGTTCTGGACAAGTGGAAATCTCTTCCCCAGAGCTGGGATTTCTGTTCAAGTTTTCCTTCAGACAAACCAGGTGGTGAGTTATTGTGTTTGTCAAAAATAGGAGATGTCTTGCTCATCCAACACATGCACCTGTCCAGTTGCTGGTATAAAATGGTGGCTGCTTTGTGGTACAGTCACCAGAGGGACAAAACTGTGAAGGTCAGGAGAAAATAGGGTTGATAGAAATGAATACTTGTCCCTGTATTAGGCTGTGTGTGTGTGTATGCTTGTGTGTTTGTGTGTGATGTGTGTGTGTGTGTGTGTGTGTGTGTGTGTGTGTGTGGTGGTGTGTGTGAGACTGTGTGTGTGTGTGTGTGTGCATTTGTGTGTGGGATGGGAGGTTAGTTTGTGACTGGAGAACAGATTTGAATGTGTTGTGCATGTGTGTGTTGTGTGTGAGTGTGTGTCTGTGTAGTGTATGTGTGTGTGTGTGTGTGTGTGCATGCGCCTCAGGTGTTAGTATTTTGGATACTCTTTTCATACTTTTCTTGGGTAGTTTGTGCTTGTTGACAGGACTCCATACTGTCCACCCTGACTGCCATCGTCGAGAACAGCTGGGTGGCCCGTCATCCTTCCTGACTTTTCCTGTCAGTGCCAACAGATGGTACTCCACCTAGACCACCGTTTGCCCCAAGGTACGTCAGCAAATCTCTGTCATGACCGGCTGAGCTTGTCGCTTTGTCCCTGTCTGAGTGTCCCCCATTTAGGATGCCTCTGGTGACAAATGTTCTTCTGACTAAAAAAATTTATTAAAAAAATTTAAATCTGTATCTGCCAAACATAAGCAAATGAATCACAAGACAAAACATGACGCGTTTCAACCTGTAGGTCATCTTCAGGCAAGCTAAACGCCCATCTTGTGCGGAATTAACGGGATAAGTGATTGCTTGGTTTTTTCCTTTTCATTGTCCTGAGTGGTGTTTATCTTGCCTGAAGAACATAAGAGGTCAAAAGGTGTCATGTTTTGTCTTGTGATTCGTTTGTTTTGTTTGGTGGATACAGTATATAATTAAAAAAAAAAAGATTTGTTTAGATCTCCACCTGCAGTCATCTCACCTTGCAATTAGAAAATTTGGACCAATTAAAGTACGCTCATTGCATATCAATTTTACAGATCCAGTTGATGAAATTTAGTATGTCTCAAGAGAAAGTGCAGTATTTTTGCCACTTGAAAATGACCCCTTTTCTTGCACTCAAGCGTAAGACCTATTTTTTTGTTTTTTTTTGATTTTATTGGGGAAGAAAAGGGAATGGCTTTTTAGTGCTGTGCATTTTTTGGGGCGTGCACACTGATTGTGTGTGGGAAAGAGGGTTGGGGAAGAGGAGGATGGGGATGGGGGAGAGAGGGGTGGAAAGGGTAAACAAAGGCTTGTGTTCCTCAAAAATTATTTTGGGATTTTTAAGTAAGGGGGAACAATGTGGTAAGTTTTTAATGTATTTAGGGGGGGTAGGTGAGGGAAAAACAGCGATCGGAGTTTCAATTTCCAAAAAGAAATGGCCATTTGACTTGGTTAGCGTGGTGTGTGTGTGTGGTGTGTGTGTGTGTGTGTGTGTGTGTGTGTGTGTATGTGTGGTGTGGTATGGGTGTGTTGTGTGTGTGTGCAGATTCCAGTCCATCGGGTGGGGGAGTGTGTCATCAGTACAGTGTGCCGTGAAGAACTTTCGTGGCCCCTTTGAGGTCGGCTTTTTTTCCCCCGGGTTTTTTGGTTGTCTTTGGGGACCTGCCTCCCCCCACGACACGACTTTACAGACAGTTAAGTGTTTTTGTTGTTTGGGTCCCTGTTTTCAAGTTTTGCCTTCATTTTCATCAGATCAAAAAGTTCAGTAAGTGCCCGGGAAAATTTCAGCTGTGCTTGATTTCTTAGAATGGAAGGGAGTCAGAATGACTGGTTTTCTGTCAGCCCCCGTTATATTTTTAAAAATTGAGGAGTCTCTTAGGGGAGGTAAGATAAAGACTACACAAAACATGGTTCTGGCTGAAAATTTGTTTCAAATAATAAATTTCAAATGGAGTGTCACAATTTAACCATTGAAACTTGTCAAAACAGAAAGTTGACAATGTTACATAAACACCGACAGAAATAACATGCGCATGCATTGTTAGTAAAATCTCAAAGGGTCCTACCAACTTGTAAACAGGTCTGGTTCAGTAAATCCGTTTGGGTGTCCTAAGTGTCAATGATGTCACATACTCAAACAGGGGGCCAGTAACTTTACAGGGTTTTTTTTTTCGTCCTAAAAGGTGTTTTGTCACTACTTAACGACTTTTAAACCGGAATAAACACAGTCACAGAAAGAAGTAAATCCTTTTCTTTACACCTAACGTGGTGTCGGGTCGCACACGTCAGGAGGGTGTCACCACTGTCACATGTCACCAATATGGTAAACACTACTCTTGATCCATGGTTTTCAACCATGTTTGCTGCATGGCAGAAACCATGTTTTCGACATCACCCCCCTGATCCGTGGCTCGCTAAACCGAAGACCAGTCGACCAGTAGCACCAGATTCTTGGCTGACGTTTGATCCAAATTATGACGAGCCAGTTAAGTATGCGCGCATCTCCGCAGGTGTCGTAATCCTGCCAAAGTAGGTCGGTTTTTCCCACTTTGCCATCTGCTGCCTGGCGTACAGGTTCGTCTGGTAAGCACCCTTAGTAAAAAACAACTGCAGCAGGAAGAGAAAAAATAACCCAGGTGTTTTTCTGTGTCTGGCAAATCATGATTTGGCCCAGTCTCTTCCTCAAAAGGCTGAACCCAGGTCGGAAGTCCCCGGCGCCACGTGGTCACAAACGCAAACAAAGGCGCATCATCATCTTCATCACTTTCTTCGCCTTCTTCTCCTCTTCTTCCTCTCAAACATCCACATCACTTTCATTTAACTCCTCTCTTTCATATCTTTCTATTTCTTGTAATATATCATCCAACTCCTTTTTCGTATAATCCAAAAAATCGCCGTCAGAAAAGCGCTAGCAGACCCATTTTCGAACAAGGCGATGCCGTCTGCAGCAATGGAATGCGGTCAGTTCCCCGACCCTAGCCCTTTGTGATTTAATTGCTTCCCACACCCCATACTACTGCTAAGATTCATTGGACCCTCTCAGGATCCACTTTTTAAATTTTTGGCCAGCCCTGACTTAAAACAAGCTCGCAGTGTGTGAGGGAAAGTAACGCGGCACGTACGGCCCGGTTGCGGCCGGAACGAACAGCAGGGGAGACAAACACAGGGGCCCGGGATAACGGCGAAACGAATGCAAGGGGGTTTAAAGTCATCTGTCAAACCCTTTTTTCTGTTTAACAGCTGCATAAGTCAAAAATTAAAAATTGAAATGTGTGTACAGAAAAGGAGTTTAACAAGGAGATCACCACAGTTGACACTGCTTTCTGTTGCAGACCAGGCACTGTATGAAATACTCCACACAACCGTACAGGTTCGGGACAAGTGGAAATCTCTTCCCCAGAGCGGGGATTTCTGTTCAAGTTTTTCCTTCAGACAAACCAGGTGGTGAGTTATTGTTTTGTCAAAAATAGAGAGATTCTTGCTCATCCAACACATGCACCTGTCCATTGCGGTATAAAATGGTGGCTGCTTTTTGGTACAAGTCACCAGGGGGGAAAAAAACTGTGAAGGTCAGGAGAAAATAGGGTTATAGAAATGAATACTTGTCCCTGTATTAGCAGTGTGTGTGTGTATGCTTGTGTGTTTGTGGTGTGGTGTGTGTGTGTGGTGTGTGTGTGAGTGTGTGTGTGTGTGTGTGTGGAGACTGAGTGTGTGTGTGTGTGTGCATTTGGTGTGTGGATTGGGAGGTTAGTTTGTGACTGGAACAGATTTGAAATGGTTGTGCATGGTGTTGTGTGTGTGTGTGTGTCTGTGTAGTGTATGTGTGTGTGTGTGTGTGTGTGCATGCGCCTCAGGGTGTTAAAATTTTGGATACTCTTTTCATACTTTTCTTGGGTAGTTTGTGCTTGTTGACAGGACTCCATACTGTCCACCCTGACTGCCATCGTCGAGAACAGCTGGGTGGCCCCGTCATCCTTCCTGACTTTTCCTGTCAGTTTCCAACAATGGTACTCCCCCCTGAACCACCGTTTGCCCCAAGGTACGTCAGCAAATCTCTGTCATGACCGGCTGAGCTTGTCGCTTTGTCCCTGTCTGAGTGTCCCCCATTTAGGATGCCTCTGGTGACAAAAGTTCTTCTGACTAAAAAAATTTATTAAAAAAAATTAAAATCTGTATCTGCCAAACATAAGCCCAAAAGAATCACAAGACAAAACATGACGCGTTTCAAACCTTGTAGGTCATCTTCAGGCAACTAAACGCCCATTTGTGCGGAATTTAACGGGATAAGTGATTGCTTGGTTTTTTCCTTTTCCCTTGTCCTGAGTGGTGTTATCTTGCCTGAAGAACATAAGAGGTCAAAAGGTGTCATGTTTTGTCTTGTGATTCGTTTGTTTTTTTTTTGGTGGATAACAGTATATAATTAAAAAAAAAAAAATTTGTTTAGATCCCACCTGCAGTCATCTCACCTTGCAATTTAAAAAAATTTGGACCAATTAACAGTACGCTCATTGCATAACAATTTAAAAGATCCAGTTTGAGAAATTTAGTATGTCCCCAAGAGAAAGTGCAGTTAAATTTTTGCCACTTGATAGTGAACTCTTTTCTTGCACTCAAGCGTAAGACCTATTTTCATGTTTTTGTTTTTGATTTTATTGGAGAGGATGGGAATGGCTTTGTATGTGCGTGTGCATGTGTGTGTGTGCGTGCACACATGCATGTGTGTGTGTGGAAAGAGGACGGGAAGAGGAGGATGGGAATGGTGGAGAGATGGTGGTGGAAAGGATAAAACAAAGGCTTGTGTTCCTCAAAAATTTTAAGAGGAGTCTTAATGTAATGGGGAACAATGTGTGGAAGATTTTAATGTATTTAGGGGCGTAGGTGATGGAAGAAGCAGCGATCAGTGAGGTTTCAATTTCCAAAAAGAAATGGCCATTAAGACTTGGTTAGCGTGTGTGTGTGTGTGTGTTGTGTGTGTGTGTGTGTGTGTGTGTGTGTGTGTGTATGTGTGTGTGTGTGTAGTGTGTGTGTGTGTGTGTGTGTGCAGATTCTCAGTCAGCATCAGGCGTGTGGAGTGTGTCATCAGTACAGTGTGCCGTGAAGAACTTGCAGTGGCCTCCCTTTGAGGTCGGCTTTTCCCTGGCTTTCTGGTTGTCTTTGGAGACGCTGTCCTCCACCACCACGACACAGACTTCACAGACAGGTTAAGTGTTGTTGTTGTTTGGGTCCATGTTTTCAAGTTAGCCTGTCATTTGACATCTATGATGCAAAAATGTTCATTTAAGTGCCGGAAACTTTCAGCTGTGCTTGATGTTCATTTAGAAGTGGAAGGTAGTCAGTAATGACTGGGTTTTCTGTCAGCCCCTTGTTATGATTTTCATATATTGAGGTAGTCTTCTTGGGAGAGTTGGATGAGAGGAATAATCTGTTTCCAGCTTTGTCATGATGTGATGTCATTATGTAAGCAGGCAGCTTGAAGTAGAATCCTCAAGATTTGAACTCAGAGCCTTGGGTGTGAAAATGCAAGTCTATAACAGATGAAGCCAGTTGGGCATGCTAATAGAGAGAGAGTGGAGGGACTCAACGACACATTCTATATTACACACAAAACAACGTAATAGAATGACTTCGGATGATTGGTTATATCCAGTTTGTACTGTGTATGAATCCAGACTGAAGAGACGGAGTGTTTTGAAGTTCAGAGGCAGTTTTTTTGGTTTTTTTTGGTGCAACAACCTTGGTGCCTTGAGGGTTTTTCATCTTTGTTTATAAAAATAAGTGACAATGGGGGCCGGATAGCTCAGTTGGTAGAGCGTCGGACTCGTGATCCTGGGATTGCGGGTTCGAATTTCGGTATAGGGGGATTTTTCCCTCGGAGTTAACATGGTTCTGACTCCATTCCCCACACAGTCCTTCGAATGAGACTATAAAAACCCAGGTTCCGTGTGTGAACATCTTGCACCCACGTAAAATCCCATCACCAACTTTCGGAAGAGAAGGCCAGTTTGGCCGTTGGTAAAGGATGACACGTGACACATAGCATGCACCTTCCCCAAAGATGGAGTATGGCTGCCTTAATGGCGGGATAAAAAAAGGGTCATACACACAAAACTCCACTGCCTGGCTATACAGGCAGTGTCCGCAGGAGTAATCGGCCTGCGTACGCAGAAAGAAAGAAAGAAAAGAAAGTGATAATGGAAGATGATAGATTCGATTGAAAAGACAGGTAATAATTTTATTGACTCTGAGTTTGAAATATTGGAAAATGAATGCATCCAGAGTTAGCAACTTGCCTTGTTGAAGTACCACATAAAACTCATTTTCTTGAAACCCGTGGAGACACCATTTCCACAATGATCAGTCCATTGCGAGATTGCAACTTTGTACCATTCAGAATGTCGCAAAGATTTCATTTAATGAAACGCAAAACTTCGCATAATTGATCTTGACAATTGACTGTTGTTGAGGTATGGAAGAAGAATTAATACTTCCAGACGAGCGCCGCAGAGCAGCGTCGCTTCCCTGCATGCGCGTACACCGCAACCGTCGCAGACGCGCGATTTTCGCACTTTCTTATTTTATTTTACGTCTCCTAATATAAACCTAACAAGCAATTGTTATATATCAAGGGAAAGGTAAAGCGCGAACTTTGTAATGAGCATAGAATTAAATATATTTTGGTAAAATAGCAACGCTAGTTAAGAACAACATAAGTAAATGTAGGAAACACAATCTTGTTTACGTTCGTGTTAGTATTAAAA
>CM031598.1:45713150-45725508 GCA_018398815.1 Conus ventricosus | reverse complement strand
ACAGATTACTAGACTAGTACTCGGCCTCAGACCCCCACCTCCGCACTCTTTGCCAGCCAACCGAAAAGAACTCACGATGACGCCGATTCGTGCGCAGACGTACTCTAATCCTGCCACCTGTTGAGAAACCTGAGTGACCCCCCTTGACAACGGAACCCACACACACACCCACACGGCCAGTGTCAGAAAACCGGCTGACTCGCTTCTCCTGGTCTAAAAATAGACTAAAGGCGTTGAGTGGGCCCCAACCACAAACTAGTTTATCCCTACCGGTTTAAAAAATAACCTTCTATTGAACTACCTCGGTCGCGCTGTAAAAACCCCAAAACTGTCACCAACACAGACTGACTGCTGATGACAGAGTGCGAACCGAATGCGCGAGCTCGTACCGTGTGACCTGGTAACGTGACAGACGAAGGCTCAGATCTGACACGTCACATTGCATGCGGTCGGGGAAAGGTTAAACCCTTTCTGACACCATCACAAAGCCCGAATTGTCATGCCGCTTATAGAAAGAGATCTTAGACCCACCACTCACAAAGGCCGAATGTCATGCCGCTTATAGAAAGAGATCTTAGACACCACTCACAAAGGCCGAATGTCATGCCGCTTATAGAAAGAGATCTTAGACCACCACTCACAAAGGCCGAATGTTCATGCCGCTTATAGAAAGAGATCTTAGACCACCACTCACAAAGGCCGAATGTCATGCCGCTTATAGAAAGAGATCTTAGACCACCACTCACAAAGGCCGAATGTCATGCCGCTTATAGAAAGAGATCTTAGCCCACCACTCACAAAGGCCGAATGTCATGCCGCTTATAGAAAGAGATCTTAGACCACCACTCACAAAGGCCGAATGTCATGCGCTTATAGAAAGAGATCTTAGACCACCACTCACAAAGGCCGAATGTCATGCCGCTTATAGAAAGAGATCTTAGACCACCACTCACAAAGGCCGAATGTCATGCCGCTTATAGAAAGAGATCTTAGACCACCATCACAAAGGCCGAATGTCATGCCGCTTATAGAAAGAGATCTTAGACCACCACTCACAAAGGCCGAATGTCATGCCGCTTATAGAAAGAGATCTTAGAGCACCACTCACAAAGGCCGAATGTCATGCCGCTTATAGAAAGAGATCTTAGAGCACCACTCACAAAGGCCGAATGTCATGCCGCTTATAGAAGAGATCTTAGACCACCACTCACAAAGGCCGAATGTCATGCCGCTTATAGAAAGAGATCTTAGACCACCACTCACAAAGGCCGAATGTCATGCCGCTTATAGAAAGAGATCTTAGACCACCACTCACAAAGGCCGAATGTCATGCCGCTTATAGAAAGAGATCTTAGACCACCACTCACAAAGGCCGAATGTCATGCGCTTATAGAAAGAGATCTTAGACCACCACTCACAAAGGCCGAATGTCATGCCGCTTATAGAAAGAGATCTTAGACCACCACTCACAAAGGCCGAATGTCATGCCGCTTATAGAAAGAGATCTTAGACCACCACTCACAAGGCCGAATGTCATGCGCTTATAGAAAGAGATCTTAGACCACCACTCACAAAGGCCGAATGTCATGCCGCTTATAGAAAGAGATCTTAGACCACCACTCACAAAGGCCGAATGTCATGCCGCTTATAGAAAGAGATCTTAGACCACCACTCACAAAGGCCGAATGTCATGCCGCTTATAGAAAGAGATCTTAGACCACACTCACAAAGGCCGAATGTCATGCCGCTTATAGAAAGAGATCTTAGACCACCACTCACAAAGGCCGAATGTCATGCCGCTTATAGAAAGAGATCTTAGAGCACCACTCACAAAGGCCGAATGTCATGCCGCTTATAGAAAGAGATCTTAGACCACCACTCACAAAGGCGAATGTCATGCCGCTTATAGAAAGAGATCTTAGAGCACCACTCACAAAGGCCGAATGTCATGCCGCTTATAGAAAGAGATCTTAGAGCACCACTCACAAAGGCCGAATGTCATGCCGCTTTAGAAAGAGATCTTAGAGCACCACTCACAAAGGCCGAATGTCATGCCGCTTATAGAAAGAGATCTTAGAGCACCACTCACAAAGGCCGAATGTCATGCCGCTTATAGAAAGAGATCTTAGAGCACCACTCACAAAGGCCGAATGTCATGCCGCTTATAGAAAGAGATCTTAGACCACCACTCACAAAGGCCGAATGTCATGCCGCTTATAGAAAGAGATCTTAGACCACCACTCACAAAGGCCGAATGTCATGCCGCTTATAGAAAGAGATCTTAGAGCACCACTCACAAAGGCCGAATGTCATGCCGCTTATAGAAAGAGATCTTAGACCACCACTCACAAAGGCCGAATGTCATGCCGCTTATAGAAAGAGATCTTAGAGCACCACTCACAAAGGCCGAATGTCATGCCGCTTATAGAAAGAGATCTTAGAGCACCACTCACAAAGGCCGAATGTCATGCCGCTTATAGAAAGAGATCTTAGAGCACCACTCACAAAGGCCGAATGTCATGCCGCTTATAGAAAGAGATCTTAGACCACCACTCACAAAGGCCGAATGTCATGCCGCTTATAGAAAGAGATCTTAGACCACCACTCACAAAGGCCGAATGTCATGCCGCTTATAGAAAGAGATCTTAGACCACCACTCACAAAGGCGAATGTCATGCCGCTTATAGAAAGAGATCTTAGACCACCACTCACAAAGGCCGAATGTCATGCCGCTTATAGAAAGAGATCTTAGAGCACCACTCACAAAGGCCGAATGTCATGCCGCTTATAGAAAGAGATCTTAGAGCACCACTCACAAAGGCCGAATGTCATGCCGCTTATAGAAAGAGATCTTAGACCACCACTCACAAAGGCCGAATGTCATGCCGCTTATAGAAAGAGATCTTAGACCACCACTCACAAAGGCCGAATGTCATGCCGCTTATAGAAAGAGATCTTAGAGCACCACTCACAAAGGCCGAATGTCATGCCGCTTATAGAAAGAGATCTTAGAGCACCACTCACAAAGGCCGAATGTCATGCCGCTTATAGAAAGAGATCTTAGACCACCACTCACAAAGGCCGAATGTCATGCGCTTATAGAAAGAGATCTTAGACCACCACTCACAAAGGCCGAATGTCATGCCGCTTATAGAAAGAGATCTTAGAGCACCACTCACAAAGGCCGAATGTCATGCCGCTTATAGAAAGAGATTGTACGCACCAAGAAAACAAAAGCAGCCCAACTGGTTATATAGGTGTGGTCAGCTCCCTTTCTCCCATTTTTTACTTTTTGATGATCCTGATAAAATGGTGATGTTTGAAGCCAGAAGCTGTATAGGCATAAGGCATTTGTGCGGACAGGTAAGTAGAGGAAAACAAAATGTCCAAAGTGACTGCAGTCAAAAGTTTATGAGGTTTCATGTAAGTAAGGGAATGGGTAATGAAAGACTAACACTTCGTTAAATAAATTGGCAGAAAAAGATGGTACAGGTAATAGGTAGGTCACTTGCTAACCGAAATTGGGAGGGGATGTTCTGCAGAGGTTGAAAATAGTATATAGTGATAGAGAAACGATTCAACACAGAATTTTGGATGATTGTGAAGAAGGAGTAGGTGTATGGAGGGAATATTAACAGAGGTTCCACCGTAGTCTGTAGTGTTTCAGGTGTGCGTTATGTGTGGTGCGTGTGTGTGTTTGAAAGAGGTGCTACATTATGGTGTGAAAGATTGCATGAAGTATGCAGCGTAGTTCATAAGTATGATGGCTGTTACTGGATTTATAGGAGGATAATGGTTTTTGCAGGGGTAAACCTGGATCGAGAAGCTGCGTCCTTCATGCCATCCTTGCCAGACTGCATCCACCTGGCATCGCTTGGGGACAGTACCAAGATGTTTGAAGTGTGGATACATGTCCCTTCAGCAACTTTGCTTTTCAGGTTGGTTGTCATAGATTTCTGTTCTTTCTCCTGGACGTTTCCTTTAATCTTTGTACTTGCAGGGTGTTGTAGGTTAAGAATGAAAAAGATGATTGTAGTGATTGTGTGACTTGATATCTTTTAGGAAATCATTTCAGTAATTCTAAAATGCCACCTTAGCAGTGTAGTTAACACAGCATGGAAGTGTTTGCAGGTTAACCTCGGTAAGCTGTTCAGATTGTTTGAAACTCTTCAGTGAAAGCGGTTCTTCTACTGATTGAAGTACTTAACAAATGTGAACAGTGCACATGTGAGTGAGCACATGCTCCTGTGCATAACTGTTGAAAAGCATTAAATATTGTAACATACAAGTTGACAAAGTGTCATTCAGTTTGAGTGAAGATGAGTGTCTTGACATGCCAGTGATGAATTTTGGAGCTGAAACTTGTCGCCATCCTGCGGAAACATTTTGAAACAGACGAGAATGAAATGTTATCAAGAAATTGAGATAGTGAACAAAAAAAAAAAAAAAGATCTCCGGTAATCTTAAGTCTATGAGGTGTGTGGTTTTAAACTGTAAGGTAATAATTGTCTTGACAGTTAACATATATCGAATTACATTCAGTTAAATTTCAAACTGGGGCTGGTGACTTGTCCATGATTTTCACATGCAGCATTACATTTCTTTTAATCGATTAGCTCACTGGTGGTGTGATTTCTGCATGTAAGAAAGCAGCACTGCCTGATCGGCTCCCTACCAGCCGTTTTATACATGTATGACCACAAAGATATGAGGGGGACACCAAAGAGAGAGTGTGAGATCAAGGTTTCATTCTTGTCCTTGTTTGAGTGCTTGGATAATATGAACATGTTTTCAGATTCTGACAGAATTCTTTTGGTCTCTGCCTAGCACATGTCACTTGTCAGTGGTTTGGTGTGATTTGTTCCATCTCAGTTTGTTTGAGTAATGTGTTTGGTCATCAAGAGGTACTCTGTGTGTGTGTGTGTGTGTGTGTGTGTGTGTGTGTGTGTGTGTGTGTGTGAGTGTGTGTTTCTGTGCGTGTGTGTGTGTCTGTGTTTCTGTGCGTGTGTGTGTGTGTGTGCATGTGCGTGTGTGTGTGTGTGTGTGTGTGTGTGTGTGTGTGTGTGTGTGTGTGTGTTTCTGTGTGTGTGTGTGTGTGTCTGTGTGTTTCTGTGTGTGTGTGTGTGTGTGTGTGCATGTGTGTGTGTGTGTGTACTGCTCTGTATTAGGTTGACCTCCCTGAAGTGCAACAACAGTGTACTGAGGGAGGCGGTGCTGGGACTGGACCTGTCCTACCTGGAATGGCACCACATCGTCCTGTCCTACATCGACACACTGGACGGCAGCACTTCTCTGGGAAAGGTACACTGATCCAAACAGAACTGCCATTAGCACCTCTGTAGGTTAAAATCTGTAGATCACAAATGAACGGAAACTGAGGGAGGGAGTGGAGGGGGAGATACAGGCAGACCTTAAGCATATCTGTAGTGTAATGTTTTGGATCACAAAGGTGTGACCAACGGTCAAATGAAGTTACCAGTTGATCAGTATGCATATGTATATGTGCACAAGCATGCATGTGTCTACTTGTGTTTATTTTTCAGACTTGTTACCCTGGCGCAGTGTTAATGATATACATAAGCAAGAGAGGGAGAAAGAGACAAAAAGAGAAAGAATGAAAAAAAAGGTTAAATAATGAAGTGTCTGGTGCATTTTCATTCTGTTTACAATTATCAGAATCAAGTCTTTGATGTCAACAAGGTGAATACTGTCTTCCAGAATTCGAGATCAGTTTTTGTCTTTTTTTCTAATTATGTATTAGTTTTCTTCAGGAAAAAGATAAATGGAAATTTTACTTCTAAAACAGTATGTGTAGTTTTACGATACACTTTCCTGTCCAGACAAATGCCTTATCCCTATATGGCATGAAACATCACCATCTTATCCGGATCTTCAAGAAAACGAAATTGTGAGAGAGAGCGAGCTAACCATGCCTTCTTAACCAGTCAGGCCAACAAGTGATCGGCCGTAGTGAGTTCACTTTATGACACATATCCGTACATAGTTCAGTGTTTGCACTTTTCCAGGCAACGTGGGGAGGTGGAACAGCGTTCTAGTGCTGAGACAAATGATTATGTTATAAAACTACTTTTAGTAGTAAAATTCCTATTCCTTATTCTGAACTGTCTAAATGCCAGAATTTTGAAAAGGATGGTGGGAAGACACTGATCTGACAAGGAAGGCAATGAACCCTCACGAGAATGTTTCCTCAAAGTTCTCCAAGTATGGAACTCGGCTTCAAAGGCCTCCAAGAGCCTTACACTGAATGTCCCCATGCTTAGTCTGGAGGCGAATGGATCAGTTCTTGCTGTCCCGAAGGTAATGAGGCAATGTAGAAAGCAGTAAGAATACCTGTTTTGAGAAAATACAGACAAAGAAGAAATAAATGACCCGTGAGCAAAATCAGGAAAAGAAGGAAACCTTCTTCTGTGACATGGAGACGAGTGGGTACTAACAGTATCACCCCCAAGCAAACTGTAACAAACACACCCAAAACTAACAAAAGGACAAAACGAAAAAGTGCAAGCGAAACTTGCATGCAAAAAAACAGTACTGGCAGGGAGTGATGGTGCTGGGTGATTGTGTTGCCCCAAACGGGCAAAGTCAGTGGGTAATCAGTGGGGGGAGTGTTGCAGGTGAACGACTGCAAAGCCCCTTAGGCAGCCAAGAGCCCGCGACTTTAGACAAGTCCCTAAACAAGAATCTTCTGAAGATGGTCTGTGACTTCCAGCCAGTTGCGCATAGAGCGTCTGCTCCTGCAGTGCTTAGGAAGAGGGCAAAACTGACGGATAGAAACTGGACCCATTGTGCCCATGTATCCGTTCAGGGAGGTGGGGGGGGGGATGGTGGGAGGGGGGGGGGGGGGGTAGCAGTTTCTGGCCAAAGGTGTGGGCCTGCCGAATTACCTGCTTGAGCCAAAAGTTTAAATATTGTGGATTTAAAGTATTTCTCAGGCTTCGCCATGAAAGGGATCTCTGGGGGCTTACTCTGGTCTTCAGAGATACCTCTTCAGTGCTCTGACAGGACAGTTAACCTTGCTCCATCGTCAATTGCCTGGGCATGGGATTGGACGACGAAGGGACAATGGAGGCAAGGTCATCATCGGGGGGCCACTTTTCAGGCTTGTAGTTTTGGCTAGGAAAGAACGGGCATGTGGAGAGGATGACTGCGCCATCCTCGTGCCACTTCAGGGTCCGTGGGTCCCCGGAGAAGGTGCAAACCTTAGTCACTCTACAAGCAAAGCCAGAAAGCATGTTTTCTGAGTGAGGTTCTCCACAGAGCGTCTGGAGGCTGGCTCAAGTTCCTGAAGGCCAGGTACTCCAGGACCTGTGGAGTAGTAGGAATAGGGACTTCTCACCCCTCAAAAACGGTACACTCCACTTGGGACACCTACTGGTTCCAACAGTCCTAATGAACAATTTACTACAAATGCTGTAAGGAGTGAGTGATGGCTGATGTCAGGGTTTCCCTTAGGGATGTTTTCATATGAAATTCTCCCTCATGAAGGAAGAGAGAAAGAAGCCTCCTCAACTGAAACGAAAGTGAGCTTAAAAAAACACTTGAGAGGATCCATGAGTGCAGAAAAAAGTAAGTCCTAACTCTGAATAACAGAAGGGGAGCATGTTCCTTTCCCAACAAAAAGGAGAAAACTTCATGATGTTTGGGTACAAGTCATGAAATGGACTTGGTAAGGGTGATCAGTCTGTCAGCCTAACTGGTGTGGTCATCTCCCTGCTCTCTGTTTTTTTGAGGATTCTGATTATATGCTGATGTTCCATAGCAAGTAAGGATAAGTCATTTCTTTGGACAGGCAAGTATGAGGCAAACGTATATCCCCTGACCCATCTTTGCTTGATATTAATTTCCACACTTTCCAAACACAAATACTATGCCTGTCACTATTGAAGAGCGTTACGGTGTGGTGTATTCCTTGATCTGGCATATTGATTCATGAGCGATTCATGGATGCTGTGTTCAGCTGACGGTGCGCGTGGACGGACTGGTGCGCCAAGAGAGCGTACTGGACCATCCTGCCAGCATGTGGCACTGCGCAGTGTCCAACGCCACGCCCTCTCTCCACCTGGGCCACTCGGCCTGGCACAAGATGAAGCGGCGAATGGGCCAGTACAGCCTGGGGCCTGTGATCCTCTTTGCCGGTAGGTCGCCTTGGGCAAGGGTGGAGGACGTGTGTGCTGGCTGTTCATTTTGTTGCCCCTAGGCCTTAAAATCCTCTGCCATTTGAAACAACTCCATGCCATGCGCACCACCATCTCTCCCTGCATATCCCTCACCCGACTCTGCCTTTCCCTCCCAACTGTTAAGCATCCCCCCCCCCCCCCTCCCCAATCAAACGCCAAATAGACGAACAAAAAAGTATTCATTGTCGAGAAAGGGATCTGCCGCTTAACAATAAAAATGTCTCGAATGCACCGGATTAACACTTTTTAGCCATTTTGGACATCCTCCCTTCTGCATCCAGTGTGTCTGGGATGCAGGTGCTCGTTTCTTCCAGTACACTTGAGTTTTCTAATTTATGCATGGCTGTTTTAAGCCCTGATTTGGTTGGACTGATTGATTTTGTTTGTTTGTTTGTTTATTTTTTGTTGCGAAGGTGTCCCGTAAGTAATAAAATTGACACAGTTTTGCAGTTGCAGACCAAATTGACAATTTGAACTTACAGTTGTTCTGGTGTTGCTGATAGGTATGTGTGTGTATGGGGTGGATGGGTGTGTGTGTGTGGGTGGGTGGATGGGGGGGGTGTGTGTATGAGTATGTACATATGCAGGTGTGTGCATGCATGCATGTGCGCTTCTAGATGTGTATGTCGGTGCAACGTAAGGTGTGTGTGTGTGTCCTTCATTTAACGTCTATCCGCTATTCATGATATCAGACAACCAAAAGTTAATCTGACAATAAACTCGTCTCAGTCTGTGTGTGTGTGGATTGTGTGTCCCAGCTTGTGATCAAAAAGTGCAGGATATTCAACCATGAAAGCATGTTATTTCCAGCATCTCTTAGTGTTTCATTAAAAAAAAGTTTTGCAGCCCCTGTGTGACAGTGATTTCACAGTGTTCCATGTCTGCAGACTGCAGCCTGAGCTCGGAATGGTGGTTTCACCTCTACGCCCTGGGTCCCACGTTCGGGGGGCTGGGCAAATGTGACTGCGGTTTCCCACGGGTCAGTTACGCTGGCTTGCTGACCAGAGACCTGCTGAAGAACTGTTCCCTGAATCAGGACGTGCTGGCAGGGGCTGCCCCTGTGGTTGACTGGGAGAAGGCTGTGGTGAGTGTCCTGGGAGGTGTACGGCGGTTTGGAGTTTAGGAGTTCAGATCATCAAACAGCCTTCAAGTCCGTAACTTTAACATGATGTGGATAGGCTTATTGCATCATCTTGCTCTTCGTTGGATTTGGTTTTTCATTGTGGTGTTTGAGGCTGTCTGAACTAGGCTAGAGGCCTAGTTTATCTGCTGTACTGCGGGAGTGTATTCTGGAAAAGTCTTGATTGAGAAGCCCCCGTCTGTCTGAATCTCATACATTCATACTCAACAGACAGAATGGCGCATTTGTCCATGGACCTTCCAGACATGTTTATCCACACATTTGCACTGTGTTTTGTGCATATGTTAGGTGAAAATATGACAAATGTGACAAACTAATAAAAGTTATGTAAAAAAAAAAAAGTTTCAAGA
This sequence comes from Conus ventricosus, assembly GCA_018398815.1. Lineage (NCBI taxonomy): Eukaryota > Metazoa > Mollusca > Gastropoda > Neogastropoda > Conidae > Conus > Conus ventricosus. The sequence continues at coordinate 45,715,819 of CM031598.1, read as the reverse complement.
CAAAGTTCCTGAAGGGTAATTGCACTCTCTGAGTGTAACTGTAGTATTGTCTTGGTGTGTTACTACTAGAGAACTGTTAACGGTTACTACATGTGGTGACTACCTCAGCAGTCTGCTTTGTGATGGCAGGTGAAAATGAATTCCACCCTCTCTTCCCATTCCCCCTGATATTATGAAAATGTGGGTGATGACACACTACCACTTCCTCGACTTTGGGTGTTTGTACACACTCTTTGTAGAAAATACACTCATATTCGTTGAAAAGTATACTAGAAACAGTGTGAGGATGAACAGATCTGAGCATCAAGAATGAAATTGACACAAAGAGAGGTGTGGTGCTACCGTAGAAAGATTTAACAACAACAACTACACAAAACACTGATGCATTGATAGCCGTATTCAGTCTAATTTCACCAGGAAAAAGATATTTACTCCTGCCAGTGTTCTTCAGCTGCAAAGATGGAGTGAGTGTCAAGGGCATATCCAACATAATTGCTTTGAAGATTCAGATGTCTTCTGTTATCACACCACTCAACATCAAAATTGTTCAGAATCATTCTGTGCCAGCCATGAGAAAGTTTCAAGGACCAGAAACGCTGTTTCAGATTGCTGGCCAGACTACTCGGCACAAGGAAAGTGCCACATCAGGCATATCCAGGGAAAGGGAAAGAAGTCCAGTTTTAATTTGTTGTTACTATCTTACTTTTAATATCTAGTGCAATGTGGGCAAACTGTCAGGCTGCTATCTGAGAGTAGACTTAAGTGACAACTGGGTTCAGTAGACACGGTGGAATGGTGAAAAACTTGTATGGAATCAGACAAGAATAAAAGGCACACTTGTATTTGGGGGTGGACACACCCTGTCATTTTAGCAGAAATTTGTTTCTCAAAGAAAAAGAACAAGTAACGAACAGTTACCTGCTGAGCTTGAAAAAAAAAAGTAAAAGCTCCAAAGGAAAGCAAGTAAAGCGTTGCAGTGCTTAGCATTATGTACCAAAGTTGTAAAATTATGAAAGGAATTGCTTTTTATTTGGATGTATGACAGAGTGCACTGTAATACATAAAGGGAGTACAATTGTCAAGCATTGAAAGGTGTCAGGGAAGCAAAGTTTGACCAGCTTTGTGAGTATCTGTATCACTGGGACCTGGTTGACGCTCTGCCGTATCATGAAAGGATGCATATAGTATTGTGAGCAGGAAGTGCAGCAGGACAAACCTGAGTGTGACTGTGTCTATGAGAACCGGAATGAGTGGCATGGGAATAAATGTTTTTCACCACAGGTCTCGCAGATATGACAGCAAGATGTGTAGTACCCATTGGTCATGCTAGTGCATTGTGCCAGCAGTCTGGAAAATATTCTCATGTAGTACAACAGACAGCTAGAGAAGAAAAGGGTGGTGTGTGTGTGTGTGACCGGAAGCAAACTTTGAATGGCAGTGTAGTACAACAGACAGCTGAAGAAGAAAAGGGTGGTGTGTGTGTGTGTGACCGGAAGCAAACTTTGAATGGCAGTGTAGTACAACAGACAGCTGAAGAAGAAAAGGGTGGTGTGTGTGTGTGTGACGGGAAGCAAACTTTGAATGGCAGTGTAGTACAACAGATAGCTAAACCACATAGGGAACAGGGAAGCTGGGCAAAAGTGAGCAAGTGTATGTGGAATTCAGATAGCTTCAGGGTGAGGACTGGAGTCCGACAAGGCTGCCTCCTGTCGCCTTTTCTTTTCCTCCTGGTGATCGACTGGGCCATGAAGAGGTCAACAGCACACAGAAGAAATGGAATCCAGTGGACACTATGGGACCAACTTGATGACTTGGACTTCGCTGACGACCTAGCCCTGCTTTCCCACAGCCACCAACAGATGCAAGACAAGACAACAGAGCTAGAAGCCACCTCCTCACAAGTTGGTCTCAAGATCCATGAGGGCAAGACCAAGATCCTTAAGATCAACACGGAAAGTGAGGACCCAGTCACACTGCATGGAAGCGAGCTGGAAGAAGTGGAGGCCTTTACATATCTGGGCAGCATCATTAACAAGCAGGTGGCACAGATGCAGACGTCAGAGCAAGAATCGGCAAGGCGAGGGCAGCATACTTGCAGCTGAAGAACATATGGAGCTCCAAGGTGGTATCGACTCGCACGAAGATCAGACTGTTCAACTCCAACGTCAAGTCAGTGCTACTGTATGGAGCCGAGACATGGAGGACAACAAAGACCACCACCAGGAAAGTGCAGACTTTCATCAACAGATGCCTGAGAAGAATCCTCCAGATCCACTGGCCCAACACCATCAGCAACTCAGACCTGTGGCAGCATACCAACCAACTGCCAACCGAAGATGAGATCCGGCGCAGAAGATGGGGATGGATTGGGCACACCCTGAGGAAGCCAGCCAGTAATATTACCAGACAGGCGTTGTCATGGAACCCCCAGGGAAAACGGAAAAGAGGACGGCCAAGAAACACCTGGCGACGGGACCTTAGGCAGACAGCAAGAAGATGGGACACACCTGGAAACAACTAGAGAGGGCAGCCCAGGACCGAGGACTCTGGCGGACTGTTGTCGGCAGTCTATGCTTCGGGAGGAGCGACGGGCAAAACTGACTGAACTGTATGTGGAATTAGTATGTCAACACAACGCACATTTAGACACACCACACCACACAACACCA
>CM031598.1:45555650-45710650 GCA_018398815.1 Conus ventricosus | reverse complement strand
ACCTTTTACTTCAGGAACGCATCCAGGAAGATGTGCCAGCGCTGTCTGGAGTGTGTGGTCAACATGTGGCCACCATCGTGGCCAGTGTGGTTGGACGGCCACCTGACTTGGCCTTGCTGGCCAGCGTCACCGACTTCCTGTTGCAGCTGTACCCCCCTTCTACCAAATTCATCAACTACACCCCTTCAGCTTTCTACCTGCACCCTGTGTGGCGTGAGTGGATAGATGTCTGGTTCATTTTGTGCCTAGAGGTTCACTGTTTTTTTGTGCATCAGTCAGAACACAGTGTGTTTCTGTCGGTGTCTGTTTGTCAGTGAGAAGGATTATGCCAAAATTACTGAACCATTGTCAATAAAACTTGGTGGAAAGATGGAGTGTGGTCCAGGGACAAATTCGTTAAATGTGGGAGCAGATCTGGTGGAATGATCCAGATCAAACAGTTGATCCAGGATCATTCAAGATTACTAAGTACGTGGGGATAATCATTTCAGACCATACCACATTTGATCATGATCTGACTCGAAGGGCAGATCTAAGATTCATTAACTTTGGCAGAAGTCTGCTCTCTCAACTTAATGCCCATCTTGTTTCGTATTTGTTAAATCATTTGGAAAAAAAGTAAATCGTGTGGGAAAAAAAGAAACAAACAAACAAGCTCAGGTAAACAATTCGTTTGTGATCAGGTAAGGGGGAAACCTTAGCTCCCAGTGAATATGTGTATTAAACAGTGGGATGTCTCAATATAGACCTCAACTAAAGGGAGACAAGTCTTTAAAGTTTGGCAGGTCAGCGTAGTGCAGACACAGAAGAAAGTGTTCCAAACGAACAGGTCCTTGAGAAGAGGGAGTCTGTAATGGGAGGTAGATTGAGTGCAGACACCAGTTGCAGTGGTTAACATTATGGAATCCTGGCTTGGAGGGTGTGGTTTTGAATCCCATCGGAGCCATTCATTTGAGGATTTTTCTGCCGTGACTGGCACATGCCTACAACTCACTTTACTGTGAGCTCCGTTGGGACAAGTAGAATCACTCACATGAGTTTCATCCACAAAATGGGTGTGTCTGTGAGAGTGCTCAAAGTTCCTGACCAGTGCTGTAGGTTTTTGTATCATTTGGGTCTAATTGTCACCAGGATATGATGTGAAAGTAAGCGTCTATACACGAGGAAGACAGTCTAAGGCTGAAATAGATTTCCCTAAAGTTCATCATCAGAAAAAAAAAAAAGTGTTTCGTACTTGACACCAACGAAAGTCTTTACAGGAAGGGAATCTTTCTTTTGGTTTTTATTAGGAAGTTTTACTGCAGTTATATAGTACGTGTGATCTATAATTTGGGTTTTCAGATTCCCCTCTAGTTATATTTTGTGGTTGTCTGTTCCCTTGGCTTTTCTTTCTCTCTTTTTTTTTTAACCAAGTAAAGTGTTTCCTCCCCCCCTCCATCCTTTGATTAGTTCCTTATTTTGATATTTGTTTATTGTTAAATGCATGTTGAAACAGGTTTGGAAGGAAAGGGCAAGGGAGGTGTTTTCTGCCAGTGCTTTTCACAGAGACTAGTTAGGAACTTGTCTTCTGTATGAAGCATGCTGCAGAGATTGTAATGATAGCTGCATGGTGAGAACACTGGATCCAGGGTTTGAATCCTGGAGAACGTGGGTGATGAAGGGTGGAGAGTTTTTCCCACCAGCCAGTTTAGAAGATCTTGAAGCCATTTTGCATGCACTGCTGGGTACAGAGAAGATTAATTGTACAAGTTAAAGGCCCTCTATTCCACCCTTGAGTTTGGTTTTGAAGGAGAAAGGGGAAAAAAATATCCAGAATAGACTTGCCACAACATTATCATTTGAAAATTGATGTGGGTTATGTAAAAAGAGAGTCTCTGTTAGTGTGCCCATATTTTTTCATTGTGAAAATTTACTAGGTGACTGCCCATGTATCGGTGGTTTCTGTTTATTGCATTGAATATGAATGATGAAGAGGAGATACAGTTTGGCGTTGGTTTGACTATTTTATTGTAAACAATTGTCAGGATGGGCAGCAAGTAGTGTAAGAGATAATTCATGCTGATTATGATAATTCTTTAGATGTTACTGTCATATTTCTTAACTGATTTCCAGTATTTGGAACAGTATGACGTTTGCATACTGGATGATTTTGGATAAAAACTGGAACACTTGTAACAAGCATTACAGTCAGTTCGCAGAGGCTCAAAACAAACTGAACTATTATGAAACCAGACACCATAGCTTAAAGTGAAAACATGGAACACTTTTAATTGCTGCAGCTTTTGACTTGAAAGCTGATGTTGCTTTCCAGTGAGTGAGGAAGATCAATGGCTGGGTGCATCGAAGGAGAGCATGAAGAAGGCCGGAGATCACAGAGCAGAGAGAGTGTCAGAAAGTGTGCAGCATGCATCAGAAAGTGGTGAGTTCTGTGTGGTAAAAATCAAAGGAGTGTTGGTAGTTTTTTTTGTGTGTTTTTTTTTTTTTTTGGGGGGGGAGCGAATATTTGGTTATGTGTAGTTGTTGTTAGTTGTTGATTTGCAGGGTTTATTTCTTTTATTGGTTTTGTGAATGCAATGCTGTGCGTAGCTTACTTTTATTTTTTTGAGAAAATAGTCAGGTGTGTGTTCTACCTTGCACAGCTCTGTCTGTCTTTGTCTGTCTGTCTGTCTCTCCGCCTGTCTCCTTCACCCTCCTCCCTCTCTCTTTCGTTTAGTCTCTTTCTGTCCTCCACGTTTTTTCTCTCTCTCTCTTTCAACCTCTGAATGTCTTTCTGTCTCTTGTTTTTTTTTTTTTCTCTCCCTCTTTTTCATTTTCATACTAACTGGGTTGTTTTTTTTCCAAGAAAACTTCACGATTTTCAGTACCGATTTGCTAGGAACACTACTCTTACCTGTTCCAGATAAAGAAATGGAACATGTGCAGTTCAACACGCATCAGGATGGATCAACTGAGGCCTCTTGGGACAGTGATGAGAGCTCGGGAAACTCAGAAGACGAATTAGCTCTGCAGGAGGTGGACAGCTCACCTCTCTATCCCCTTTTGGAAGCAGCCCCTGATTTCAGTACCCGCAGCTTTTGTTTGGACGAGGGCTTGGGACCTGCCAGGATCTCTGAGGACCCAAGCGGGACCAGTTCAGAAGGAACTTTTGAAGGGGATTCCCAGATGTCATCCATTCAAGACTTGAACCAAAATGATGACCATCACAGGAAACTCAAGGTTCAAAAATCTGCAGAAAGGTACTGTGAAAGCATCGGAGATGAGAGTAGAACTCCGGAACAGGTCTCTTCATCTGCTGCCACAGTGAACAGCCATGAAGAGCTGGGCTGTGACAACAGAATCCAGGCCAAGGGCCACGAGAACCACAGCCTAAGCAGTGATGGTTCCGAAGAAAAAACAGGTGCTGAATTAAAGAAAAGCTGCAGAAATAACGCCCATGATTCTTCACCCATGCCGGATTCTGATACCAGTGCGAAAGAGGAGCTGCAGGTTATGAATAATAGTGATGGTCAAAATGCCTCTCTGAGTGACTCGAGCCATCAGAAGGATCAGGAGGACAGCAGTCCATCTTCCACGTCATCGTCCCAGAATTCTGCAGAACTGATCACGGATGCCATGAGTGCAGAGGAAGGACTGGAAATGTTGTGTTTGAGTGAGTTTGCTTTATCCTGCTTTTCTGTTTTCTTGTGCTCTTTTGAAGCTTCATTGATTGTGTGCATAGTTTAAGATTTTGAAATTGAAACAAACATCCAAAGATAATGGTAGATTGCCCCCATTTTCCTGAAACTGTTTGAGTTTGAACGTTCAGACTACTTCAATACCTTGTGTGTGTGTGGTGTGTGTGTGTGTGTGTGTGAAAATGAATGTGTGTCAAGGCAGGGTTCGTACGCTCCTTGAAACTCCTTGCATTCTGACAGTGAATTTTAAGACCTTGAAAACCTTTGAAAATCAATAAAATGTGGTTCTGTTGACCAAACCTCCTTGAAAACCTTTGAAAATCAAGCCATCAGCTCCAAAAAATTTTTAATTTGGCAAAAAGAAATGGCAGTTTGATTTTTTTCTGCGTTGAGGCAAATGAAAAATTATTTTAAAACAAATTTTTACATTTTTGCGATCCTGGATTGCCGTCTGCTATTACCAAGGGAGGTAATCTGTAACTTCATCAATTTTGATCAAATTATCTCCTTTGGTATCAACGTTCGCGACGACGTTTGTAAACTTTTTTTTAAACTAGTTTTTTTTTTTATACTTTTTTTTCCTCCAACCAATCTCTTACACACCATGTATAGTCTGTATGTTCTCTTACAAATGGACATATTTTTTTGCTTATTTTAGTGTTTTGGCATTTAATACAAAGAGTCTGAGTTTGTTAATGTTCTAATGTGTGGTGTACTGGCACACTCACTCTGATAAAAACTGAAAAAAAAGAATTGGCAGTTTGATTTTTCTGTGTTCAGGTTGATGAAAAAAATTATTTAAAAACAAAGTTTTTTGTTGTTTTCTTTGTACAAAAAAATTGTTTTTAAATATTTTTTTTCATCAACCTTAACACAGAAAAATCAAACTGCCATTTCTGTTTTCAGTTTTTACGCAAGTATTGTAGCCTTGAAATAGAAAAGGCACTCCTTGAAAACTCCTTGAAAACTCCTTGAATTTTGTTCTTGGGAGTCTGTAGGAACCCTGCAAGGAAAGATGAAAAGTTCTATTCATAAGTGGCCAAAGTTGCAAGAGCAGCACCTTTTCCTATCTGTGAATGCATAAACAGATGTAGACTAGACTGAAACTATGAATAGAAACCATTATTTCTTCATTGCAACCTTACCATATAATTTGATTGAAAGCTGAGGTCACTATGTCGATGATGACCTTTCCATATAACTAATTGAAAGCTGAGGTCACTATGTCGATGATAACCTTTCCATATAACTAATTGAAAGCTGAGGTCACTATGTCGATGATGACCTTTCCATATAACTAATTGAAAGCTGAGGTCACTATGTCGATGATGACCTTTCCATATAACTAATTGAAAGCTGAGGTCACTATGTCGATGATGACCTTTCCATATAACTAATTGAAAGCTGAGGTCACTATGTCGATGATGACCTTTCCATATAACTAATTGAAAGCTGAGGTCACTATGTCGATGATGACCTTCCCATATAACTAATTGAAAGCTGAGGTCACTATGTCGATGATGACCTTTCCATATAACTAATTGAAAGCTGAGGTCACTATGTCGATGATGACCTTTCCATATAACTAATTGAAAGCTGAGGTCACTATGTCGATGATGACCTTTCCATATAACTAATTTAAAGTTAAGGTCGCTGAATCAGTTGTAACCTTTCCGCATAATTTTGATTGATGAAAGTCGACGTCGCTGGAGAGGATATTCTTTACATTCTGACGTGAACTGAAAAAAATCATCATGCTGTGTTGATGATTGTGATTGTGAAAGTTGTCAGATGGTGAGGGTTGTTGATGGTGAAGGATGTTGATGATGATGAGGCATGTTGTTGTTTGTGAGGGTGTTGATGGTGATGGGTGTGTCGTCATGTCAGGCCTGCTGCAGTACCTGTGGAAGGTGGTGAAGGACGTTGATGGTGAAGGATGTTGATGGTGAAAGATGATGATGATGAGGCATGTTGTTGTATGTGAGGGGTGTTGATGGTGATGGGTGCGTCATGTTTCAGACCTGCTGCAGTAACTGTGGAAGGTAGTGATGGATGTTGATGGTGAAGGTTGTTGATGGTGAAGGATGTTGATTGTGACGAGTCATGTTGTTATATGTGAGAGGTGTTGATGGTGATGGGTTTGTCATGTTTCAGGCCTGCTGCAGTACCTGTGGAAGGTGGTGATGGAGCAGCCCGTGCAGAACATGACACCTGTCTTCTGTCAGGTCATCAACCCACGCGCCCTGCTGGTGCTGGCCCAGAGCTCCTCCTCACCCATCCGCATCGCGGTCACACAGGTAACGATCGTACCACAGTGGGTTTTTTTTGTTTTTGTAAAAGATGTGGGTTGGTTCTGCAGGATGTTGTGAGGGGTTTTCCACTAGCTTAAAGAGTCTCAGGATTCTTCCTTCCTGTATATTGCTTACATTCAGGTTGAGGTGATGTTTATTCTCATACTTACCTGTCCAGACAAATGCTTGACCCCAGCTTGGTGTGTAACAATGTCATATTATCAGGATTCTCCCCCCACCCCCCACCAGCCCTCCCCCACCCCCACCCCCCCCCCCCAAAAAAAAAAATTGGGAAAGCCCCCAGATAGACAAGCCATGTTTTTCTCTTTTACCTTGGTAGAAGGACATGCCTCTTTCTTTTGTCTCTGTATTTTTTTTTTGGACTTCATTTCTGTTCTTTATAGATTCCCACAAACACCCTCTCTTGTTAGCTTTCCATTTGCAGGGCAAAGCTTTTCAGTCTTTGGCTTCTGTGTAACAAATTTTAGGATGGTCATTCCTGCAAACTGCTGTGTATCACAGCTTCATTTCAACAACGGTCACTCATTTCGTCATTTGCATTGGCATCTGCTGTGTCAGTTTTGAAACCTGCTATTTCAGCGGCCTCTCATGTTTGGTCCTCCTGTCACAAGTGGTTCTCTCAGGATGATTCACATTGGACCTGCGTCTCCTGTATTATGTGTTCTTGCCTTGCAGCTTGTGTGAGATTTGGTCAGGTGCGACATGGCATTCTGTGTGTGATTTCGATGTTTGCATCAATTTCTGTTTCTCATACCTGTAAGGTGGTTGGGCAATAAATTATCCCTGTGGTGATGTATTGATAGACAAGCCAAAAGGCAAGGAAATGCACAAAACACAGTAAAAAGTTTCGCTTAGAAGAAAAAGATACGCCTGAAGGTGCAACATTATTTTGATACATGGTACAAAACAGGGAAGTGAAGTTTTGACAAATATATTTGTTTAGACATCACAAACAACAGACGTAAGAAATATTCAAAACATCACTCTCTGTATCGCAGCCACATAAGAATGTCTCTGTACGTTAAAAAATGCTGAATGTTTACAAGTGTTCACCCCGTTAATGATGCCTCACAAGTCTCTACCTGCCCTTGCCAGGTGGTGAACGCCTACCTGTGGCGAGCTCCAATAAACTCGGACATAAAAAGTGCTCAAAACATTTCTCAAATGCTGGATGTTTACAAGTGTTAATGATGCCTCACAAGTCCATACCTGCCCTTGCCAGGTGGTGAACGCCTACCTGTGGCGAGCTCCCATGGAGATGCTGGAGGAGTTCCTGCGTGAGGACGGGCTGTTTCTGCTGGCCAACCAGCTGAGTGCCTACCCCGTGTCCCAGCAGCAGGTGGAGGTGGCCCTCTCCCTCATGCTGCAGCATGCCTTCACCTTCCGCGACCAGTCAGTCTTTACCTTTTGTCTTTGGCTGGGCAGAGAGAAGGAGTGTGTGTGTGTGGTGTTTGGGTAGGGAGAGGAGGAGAGAGGAGAGGGTCAGAAGGAGAAAGTGGGGCAGTGATGATTGATAATATTAGATATAGATGATAGTGATGTTGGTCGTGGTGGTGGTGATGATATGATAAGATGTTTTTGACTCCCTTGCTGTAACTTCCTTTTCCTCCACCAGGCTTTTGACTCGTTTTCTGTTTTGATGTCGACTGCTCCGTCATGTGTATAGTGTGGTAGAGATTTTGATGACTTTCAAAATTATGGCCAGAATGATGATGAGGAGGACAAAGAGTGCACTGATTTTCAACAGTTGTCCCTCCCATCTCATGTGTGTTCAGCAAGTGTAGATCAAAAAGGTGAACAGAATAAGGTACAGGAGATAACCATGGTTGTTTCAGAAGCACTTTTTATCACATTCTCTTACATAATTGGATTTTCTACTTTTCATGACCTGGTCGAAGATCATCCATTTTTAAAAACATGATTGTCAGTTTCTTCTTATTTCCTTAAATCAACAGCATAACTTTCTCAAGTAAGAAGCTCATGAATTTCTCTTGACATTTATACATGACATGAATATGATTCAAACAAAAAACAAAAAAAAAAGAGAGATTTCATGTTTTGTTGCTGTAGAGTTATGTCTGTATATTAACAGCATCCAGTTCCATATCATTTGAAGGTCCTTTGTGAACATATTCCTTCTTATCCTGAGTCTAGCCACATGAACATGCATATACATGTGTGTGTGTGTGGTTGTGTGTGTGTGTGCAACAGCTTCATGGTGGGGGACATGGGACAGGTGAATGAACTGCAGCAGGTGGCTCCGGTGCTGGTGCTGTCCATGTTGTGTGGAACACTGCCTGATGTGGCTCTCTGTCACAACACCCTCACCGTCCTCGCTCAGGTATGATATGTGCCTTCTTGCAGGGAGGCGAGAACTGTGCAGAAACTTGCAAATACACTTTTTCATAAAACAAACATCCAAACACCCCCCCCCCCCCCCCCCCCCCCCCCCCCCCCCCCCCCTAACCCCCCGCAAAAAAAAAAAAAAATGAAACGAACAAAAACCACACACTTTGACAGTATCCATTTAAGAATGTGAAGGGATCACAATTCACTCAAAGTGCATTCATAAGGCTGAGGTGTTTGTTTTGTTTTTTGACTTTTTTTTTTTTTTTTTAAAGTGTTGGTTGGCCAGCTTTGACCAATCCAACTGGGTTTCATTGTGTACAAGAGACATGAACCATCATACAGATTTTTCACCATACCAGTGATGTTTGCACTGAAGAATTTGATAATGTCCAGGGCTGCAAGTTACCTAGTCTGCAAGGACAGTGTTTGTATAGACGAATCAGATTCATGTGGGATAGTAAGCTTTTCGCCCAGTCCTGTTCCATATCCCTCCTGTTGTATTACTTCTGCACTCTCAGCTGTCTAAGGTGGCAAGGCCATGTGTTGGGCAAAGTCTGCAGTCCGCTGTAATGACCTTGCCCACCTCAAAAGATTTTTTTTTTTTGCTGGAGCTCCGTTGGACTGTACCATGTCTGGCATCTCTGGTCACCTTAGTCAGGGCAGGACGCAAGCAACATTTAGCTCAGGGGCTGTGGGTCATTTCCCCTTGGGCTGTGCTTTGTATGGAAGATCTTAATTGTGGAGAGATGGGAGAAGTCTTGGGAATCGTCAACATATTATTTTACTTTGATTATCCTGAGCAGTATTGTATTCCGAGGGGCACATTCCAGCACAGACATTCGATTAGTGGGAATGATAACATAACACAACAAAGTGGAGTAACAAATTTCTATGTAGGTGAACAGAAAACAATGGCCCGAGGTTGACAGAAATATACTGGTTTGATCTACTGTAAGTCAGTGCATTCATGCTCAAGAACACTTTGAAACGTCCAAGAGAGACAAAGTCTGTCAAGCCCCAGCACTTACTGAACACTCTTGAAAAGTCCAGGCTAGCTTTGAAATTGATTAGAATCTTTTTCAATGTTGTTTTTTCATTCATCTATCCTATGGACATCATTCTTGACATTATTTTGGAACAGAATATTTGTTTGTTCACTCAAAAATGTTAGATGTGATGGTTTTGCTGGAAATATGTCACTTTCTGAAGGGGTTGTGGGTACTAGCGACATTTTTACCTGTATATGAGAGCTGTGAAGGTGTACTGTGTGGTCAGCTGGGCTGTGACAAAACTAAAAACTATTTTTCTCCTCGTCCATGCATCATCTCCAGTAGTGTCCATGTGATACAGCTGTTCGCTACACTTTCTTACTGTTCTCACTGGGTGAGACTGGGGTAGTATTCCTTGTTGTTTCGCGTCATAGTCCCTTCATTTCTTGCGTACCATTAAAACTCTGTCGGAGCACTGTCAGGATCTTTGCTCAGATCATGAGGGGGTGAGGAGAGTTGTTATCAATGATGTTAATGATTTAGATCAGATGAAGACTTTTAATTAGCACTCATTGCGTTGCAGGTGCTGGAGAACAGTCATGTGATGAGCAAGGTGCTGATAGACCTGGGCATGCCAGACACACTGTGCAACCTGCTGTACACAGCGCAGCGCTACCATAGCAGGTGAATATAGAGCATTGTGGGTGTGTGCCTTGTGTATGTAAATGTGTGTCGGCCTGTGTGCTCTGAAGCAGCGGTAATGAAATGAGATCGGCTTTTGCTAACAGATGGCAGTGTTTCATCTTTTCAGCAACAAGAATTATTTTAATATTAACATATGCACGTTCATGTGCACATGTACATAAGCACATACACAAACGATCACAAAATAAGATACATCAGTGGAGATTAGAATTAAGTAGATCATCATGGCCAAATTATCGAGGTTCAGCATGGGTGGTTAATTTCACAGTTATTGAAAATATTTTTCAGTCAGCAGGGCTCTTAAGATTGATGTTCACACCCATTGAAATCTAGGAAACGTTCCATTTGTGAATAAAGCGCAACAGGGTGTAGAAAATCTTTCACCCATAAATAAAGCACGGCAGGTTCTTGGGCACACCAACTCTAGTGTGTACAAACAGCTTTATTTCACCGTTATTAAACAGTATATTATTTACTGCAGATAAACTATTCACTGCGGATAAACACTCGCTGGATTACGTTTCTTTCTCCTGCAGTTGTGTATGCTGGGTCCCCTAAGCTCTGATGGTTTTTCCCAGCTCACTAAGATAGAGTTATGCATGATATCTCCTGTGAGAGGAGACTGAAACGTGCACTGTGCTTTGTGTGTGCAGCTCCACAGATCTGGAGGGCATGGACTCCGGTCAGCTGATACTGCTGGACGTGCAGAACATCTTCTGCCTTCTTGCTGTTTCTCAGTTCAGGTGAGGAGACATGCCAGTGATGTCTTTCCGGACTTGTGAAATTGTACAATACGTGGTGATGCTCAAACCCAGACAGCCAGCCACTGATCAATGTGAGCAGATACAGAGGTGGGAGCCACGTTGAGCTGATAGTGTCTTAAAAGCAGATGACCTAGCATGAGCTGACAGTGACATTATGGATGTATTCATTATCTGCCCATGCTGAACTGTCGAGCTCTAAGGGCTGTGTCCCATAGAAGTTGTGCAACAACTTTATATGCCAATGCAATGCATGGAGCTTGGTGTTTCCTGAATTTTCCTTCAGCACTACTTTTGTAACAAATAGGTTTCAGAGCAATTTTGCATATGAATTCATTTCCCAGTGCAGTCTGGTGAAGTGCGTTTCTTGCATTTGATGTGTTGAATTGATTGACGGTGCTGTTGGTGCATATGTTCCTATGCCTGTCTTGACAGTCGAATAACAGAGGAAAAGTGGACAGGACTGCTTTAAATTCACAACATAATTAGAATATTGCTTTGGATATATTCCATTGCTGTTTCATCTGTAGTATGCAGCATTGAAGACTGAAGGAAACAGTCACCAAAAATCAGGTAGGCAGATTTCTCTCATGATTAATTTTGTGGATCTGTAGAGTATTCAGTGGTGCAGTGCTACGGCTCGAGATTGTGGTACTTTGCTGTGGGTGTGTTGTTGCGTAACTTGCCATAAAGAAATGGTCTTTGAAATACTCACTGGTTGAAATTGTGTTGACCTGTTTGCAATGGGTATTTCACCTGGAGACATTGTTGTGTGACATAGGCCTTAGTCTTTTTTTTTTATGGGTTCATTATTCCCAGCTGGGATGTTTTGAATTGCTTTACTGCTGAACCTTGGTGAAGGCAGGTCAGTGGGCGTGCAATGGGCAGGTCAAGTTGTGATGTCAGTAGTGTATCCAGGCTTGTAGGCCACATCACAGTTAGTGACTGTGCTTCACTTTTAAGTTCTGCTTAAAATGAAACCGATTCACCTGAATAAAAGTGTCGTTGTCACCTGTTGAAAAGGGAATGACAAACAGTGGTGCCTGTTGACCTGATCTGTTTGCCCCATCCACCATAGACAATGTTTACAATCCTTTGTTGATGAGTATGCTTGTCATGACATGCAAGATATTAAGAGAAGTCAATATTGCATGATGAATAAGTTATCTTTAACGCTTAGGATTCCTTTTCTCCCTTTGAAAGTTGTATAGAAAAAGAAACACCCGAAGGTGCTGGGGAGGACCCAGAGAAGCACTGTCTTCATCTGCCCTTAGAGCAGTCCTGTACCACCCTTGGAGGCCTGCGCTGTGTTGACGATGGGTACAGGCACGCACAGGACACTCCATTAAGATATCAAGGGACATAACTACTCCTGAACAGAGGTAAATTAGACTACAGGATGCAGCTCATAACAGCCTTAAAGTAGCATCCCCATGGGTGTACCAGCCCGTATTTCATGACTGCAGAGCCCACCGGCGAAAAACACCACCCTCCAGCTGCCGAGCACACCCCACAGACCCAACCACCCCTGCCCACGGACAGATGAAGACAGTGCCACTCCAGACACAGCCAAGCTTTCGCCATACGGTCTTATGTGCCCTCAAGAGAGAATCCAAAGTTGTAGTCTTTCCCACTGTCAACAGGACTTTCCCTGTGGTCAGTGGGTCTTTCCTCACCGTCACTGGACCTTTCTCCAGGGTCAGCCTAGTTAAGGCAAAGAAGAAAAAGAAACACCCGAAGGTGCTGGGGAGGACCCAGAGAAGCACTGTCTTCACCTGCCCTTAGAGCAGTCCTGTACCACCCTTGGAGGCCTGCGCTGTGTTGACGATGGGTACAGGCACGCACAGGACACTCCATTAAGATATCAAGGGACATAACTGCTCCTGAACAGAGGTAAATTAGACTACAGGATGCAGCTCATAACAGCCTTAAAGTAGCATCCCCATGGGTGTACCAGCCCGTATTTCATGACTGCCTTTTTCTTTGTACAAAGACTTTATTTCAAAAGGTCTTCATCTTGATGTAATTTATAGATAAAAAACATTATCAGACTAAAAACAAATATATTATCCATCTCAGTCTCATATTCATTTAAAAGAAAAAACATTGTGTGTTGTACCCAGTGCTATGTGCGTACCTTATGCTTGCCTGCCTACACGTTTATGTTCTGGTTGTTTCAGCTGGGGTGGAGTGGCTCATTACCAGCAAGTGGAGTACCTGTTCACCATTCTGCAGGCTATGGAGGACAAGGAAAAGAGCAGGGGAGGTAGGGTGCATTGTTTTTCTTTTCAACCAATTCTGTTTTAAAACTTTTGTGACGGTAGTGCTCTCAGGATCTGTTAATGTCTTGATAAGGTTATGTTTCTGTATTGGAGTTTGAATACTGTTAAGAGAGGGAGAGAGATAACATTTGTGTGCTGGAAATGCATCTGAAAAGTGGGACTGAATAATCTTGATGATTGTTAATGGTATTAATGATGTGGCAGACACAAAAAGAACATTGTAACTTTGCATATCTTTCAGGTTTGTTAGTTGTTTACTCTCATTTTCATGAAAAAGAGACTAGAAATAGAACAGGATGTTGCATATTTATTTTTCACAAACTCTTTAGTTTCAAAATGAAATCTGGATGAAGAATAGAACACACCATCCTTACATATACTTTACATGTCTCAGTACCCTGATGGAAGGTTGGTTGGTCCAGAGAGCGGTGTCAAGAGGGCAGAAACAGCAAGGGCGCTGCAGTTCGCCATGGTGGTGCGCATTCTGGACTGCGTGCAGTCCCTGAGTCTGGACATGAGCCGGGCGACCAGCAACTGGCTGTCCACCCAGTCCACCCCGTCTCTGCAGACCAAAGGTCAGGATCACAGTGGAGTGCTGCCCCTTTACAGACAACCGTTCACAACTAAGTCACAACTAGAAGTTGGAAGTAGCAGCGACTTCGCATATAAAAATTTGTTAGTTGTTGGAGTGTGTTGAAGCATAATTGCTCTAGAATTTAAAACGACAGCAACAAAGTCCAGTTGTGAGCCTTAATGGTCACGTGGAATCATGGATGCATGCATGGATTTATGTGACGTGAGGATATTCTTTCTCTCTGTCTCTGTCTCTCTCTCTCATTCTTTCTGTCTCTCTCTCTCTGTTTGTCTGTCTGTCTCTCTCTCTCTGTTACTCAGACATACTCATGGGTATGCATGTACTGCAGACGCATTTTGTTTATTTGAAGCAAAGGGCCGGTTGTGTGCAATCAGACATTGTGTAGTGAATGTGTCTGTGTACATATTTGTGTGTGTATGTGTGTGTCACACAGGTTCAACACCTAACCTAGTGAAAGGCTTCTCCTCTGGCCTCATGAGTGCGGCCTCCGTCCAGCAGCTGTCCTCCTCCCAGTGGGGTCAGAAGGTCAGCCTGCCCCGTGTCAGTTTATCCACCTCCGCCGGGCTTCGCTCTGTGCACTCCGTACCCCACCTGGCCGCCTTTCTCAGCAACGCTGACAGCCTGTATGCCAGCGTGGACCGATCCAGCGATGACCTGACTGGCATGGGCAGCAACCCCAACTTCACACGTTCCACTTCGGAGGAAGGAAAGCAGACCTTGCTGCAGCGACTGTTTGGACGGAAGAAGAAGCTGGAGTACGTCTGTGTCAGTCAGTCGGAGCTCTTGGAGCGCTTCAGGAAGTTCCTGGTGATGGCCGTCGATCTGGCTGTGTTTCAAGGTGAATGTGAAAATCTGGCTGTGATTCGGTGTCGGTCATTTTTTCAGGGGATGATGGGTATGGAGAAAGTCTACTTAGTTGCCTGGATTTGGTGGTCTGTGTGTGTAGCCGATAAAAAATGAGTATTGACATTTTCACTTGAAAAATCGTTCCTGTGAACTTGAAACTTGGCATGATTGTAGACATTTAAAAAGACCTTCTCAGCCGTCAGTGGTAGAATCAAGCCTGTTTATGAATACAATTTTGTCATATTTTACTTGCAGGCCCTGAAATATTAAAAAAGAAATGGGCAGGAGGATGTGAATTTATTCCAAGGAATGCTGTTGAGTCAGGATCGAAAGTGATTTGTATAGGAGAACCTATTTTTTCACTGTAGTTTCCACATAAGGTATCCCTCTGCCCTCTGATGCTTGATGTCAGGTGAAAGTGAAGACCACTCGCTGCTCTCCTCCCACCTTCACCCCCTCTTCCCCACCTCCAGCTTTTACAAAATTTTGGAAGATTTGTACACATTCTTTGTAGAAAATGCACTCATTTTAGTTGAAAAGTTCACCAATAGCAATTTTATAGTAAATGAATTGAAATACCTTAAGGTTTACTACTTTATAAACAAAATACTTCAAAAGTTACAAGTAATAGCTATTAGGAAATTATGAAAAAGTATGATTTACTTCTGATCAATATGAAAACAAGTACTTAAAAAAAAATACTGCTTTAGATACTGATAGCAACTTTGGAAATTGAACTAGAAAGTGTAAACTGCTTCTGAAGAATATTGAAAAATAAACAACTTTTTAAGGTGCCACTTGCCACTTTTTATATTGATAGCTTCTGAACTCATGAAACAAACAAGGAATAAACAGGACACATAAAACATGGATATCGGGAACAACTTAACAATAAGAAACATGCCAGGAAGGAACCAAGATACAAAAGCATGAAACAAAATAAACCAACACTTGGCTGTCTGTGTGCAGACCGTCAGACGAAAGTCAAACCACAGACACAGCACACCCTCAACTTCCTGGCGGAGCCAAGCACTGCCAGTCTGGACGACCGCTTCCTGAAGCACCTGTTCACCACTGTCTACCAGGCTTTGTCCATTACAGTGGTGAGACACTTGGCTCTTTTCATTTGAAAACGGATCTGCTTTTTATACTGAATTTTGTTTTGAATGATTTTCAGGGTGATTTCTAATGGTTTGTCGAGTTTCATGCCATATCAACAGGTGCTGTTGAAAAGAGGGTAGTTCATAATGTGCCCGAGTCATGAATTTGATAGTGCAAATTGGTTCTTGTTTTTCCAGTTCTTAGTGTGCATTCGTTTCGTGTTCTGAAGGCATTATTGGTACTGTTTTAAACCATTACCACTACCAGTGTCATCTTTGACATTATACAAATTAATCATCATCTTGCCCAGATAAGCCTCACTTAGATCTATAATGTACCATGTCTGTTTAAGATTAATTCTCACTGTTCCTTTTTGCAGCAGATATTAATTATGCTTTCAGCGCATAGCTGTTTGAGTGTAATGGATTCTGGGTAACAGCAGTTTAATATGTGGCAGCTTCTGTGGTTGATAGTGCTTCTGTGCCCCAGATACAAAACAAAATTGTATGACCATCCCTTAACCTCATTGCTGTTTGACTGTCTACTTTTTGTGTTTGCTCTCAACTTCTCCTTGCCTTGTCTGATACAAAATTCAGACTTGACACACATCAGAATGTTTTGAAAAAAGTATATACAAATCACTCACTGAGCAAGTGTTTTGAAGATGTGTGTATTGTGTGTGTGTGAGTGAGAGAGAGAGAGAGAGAGAGAGAGAGAAAAGAAATAAATGCTTGCATCCTAGACGTGTGTTTTATAATACTTCACAATAAATAGGTGGGTTTTTTTTTCCATTTCTTCTGTGCTTATCTCTTTTTCCCTCTCTTATGTTTAGGTAAAGGACCAGTACCACAAAAGAACACGCAACCAAATCATGTTCAGTGCGAAAGATGTTCTGCGCATACAGTTTGGTACTGAAATACAGTTGTCTTTGTCGCACGAAGGCCAGTAAAATGATAATTAAATGTTGGTGTGTGTAGAAGTAGTAGTAGAGGAGTAATCCCATGACTGTCAAGTCACACGGTGGGCCATGGCAGGCACATGAACAATGCCGCTGTTGTATTTTGTGAGCGTGTGTGCATGGGTGTGTGTGTGTGTGTGTGTGTGTGTGTGTGTGTGTGTGTGTGTGAGTGTGTGTGTGTGTGTGCTTGCGCGCATGCGTGCATGCGTGTGAATTATAGCAATTCGGTGGTCAGTGGCCATGTTTGACTGTACCTATCTCCTTACCATGTGTTCTGCTGCATGCTGGTATTTTCATGGTTCCCTGACCCACCAAACTCTGACATGGATACTAGGATCTTAAACATGCTATCTGTGTGTGTGTTCATGAATGTATGTTTACATACATATAAAGGGAGATTATTTGCTCTTGTGTCTGCACATACAAAGACTTGAGAGACTTACAAATATGAAAAAGAAAAGGATCCTGCCAAGCACTACTAAAAGACAAAACCTAAACTCTTACAGATTCAGGGTGAAATGTTGTATTCCCTGGACTGTTGAATTCGTCGGTGTGAGTTGACACCAAAGTAAGTGATAGTTGCTCATCCCAAGAAGGGCTAATTTTGATTTAGCCACCATCTGCAGAGCAAGATCTCAACATAAAGACAGAGAATCTTTCCAAACTTTGTTGCTACATTACATCCACACAATCAACAACACACACACACACACACACACACACACACACACACATCTGAAATCTTTCTTAGAAATTTGTTAAGGAGAATTAAAGGTTTTGTGAAAATCCCAGTAGACACTGGAAGGAAAATATTGGAATGGAGAAAAAATTGTGATAAAAGTTCTGCCAGACGAGAGATCTTGTTTTCTCTTCTCATACTGTTAGCAGTAGCTACTAGTTCATATAACGACAGTGTGTATCTTTCCAAATAGTTTTACATGTAAAGCACCCTGTTCAACACTGCTTCCCTTCATGTGCGCATGTTATGTGAGGTTGCGGAGGAGGATACTCATTCTAGATGTGTATTGAAGAAGGGAGGGGAGGGGGTAGAGACATGAGTAGGGGATGGGGGGGAGGGGGGGCATGGCAGGCGGTGGATGAGGGTATGGGAAGAGCAAGAGTTAGAAAGCAGGGGAGGGTACAGAGGGAAAAAGTCGGGAAAGCTGGAGCATACAAGCCATTATGCGTGCACGTGTGTGTGTGTGTGTGTCCTACTGAGGGTGTGAAATGCTTCAAATGCAGGAAATTGTGAAAATGTTCTATTATTTTTGTTATCGGTATGTATTACTGAATATTGACCACTTAGGTATACAAATTAACCTTGCTGTCGTGATTAGCCGTATATTTTGAAAACCGCGCTAGCAGGTGGGACACAATACATATGTTATGGGTGTGCTCAAAGATTTAATTGAAACAGTGTGTCTGATGGGTTGATACTATTGTTTCAGTGTGGTCGATTGCTGACATGCATGATGAGCCCGAAGATGGAGTTTGACCAGAGGATCTTTACCGTGTCCTACCTGATGGGGGAGAGTGGTGGGCGGGATGTGGTGCGCATTCTGGCTGGAGCGCAACTTGTGGTAGGTCCCCAGGGTCACAATTTAGTTGGGGTTTTTTTTACAAATTTTTGCTGTATCACGTTCTGTGCCCTCACATTATTTTAGTGCTGCTTGTCCCAACTTCTCAGTACATAGCTACACCCAGTTCTCATCCAGTTACAGCTCTGTGCTGTAGTTCACAGGGAGGCAGTGATTTCAGGGTGTCATGATGCAACCCATCAGAGGAGAGCATGCAGAGCTTTGAATCATTTTGGTGATGTCCATTGGTGCCTGTTGTAATCCAGCGTGTGTAGGACATCACTTTCTAGGCCCCACACTGACAACAGTTGCTCGGTCATGGAGCTAACCTGATTGTGCTCCCCGTCAGGAAGGCACCACCACAACTTTTCAGCAACATTCCGCCATAAATTGGCTGACACCAACAAGATTGACGTAGATTCACCTCGGGCTTGGGTGTAGAGAGGAAATTGAAACAGAGGTCAGCACAGGGCTAGAAGATGAAGGGACACAAAAGTTGAGACAAGTCTTTATACAATGATCGTTGAGGGTGATGCTGATGAAGAATATGATGCTATGGACTACCATTCTGGTCTGAGATTTCATGACAGGACTGTACTGTATGCTTTCTTTCTTGATATAACCTGACGTAAACAGCCAGACATGCAGATGCCTGGAGTATTAGATAGGAAATTTGAGCAACTCTTTCGAGATTTACATCTTTAAAGTGGATGAACCTAAGCTTTGTGGTTCCAGTGTTCCCATTTGAGCCAGTTGCGTGCTCGGCCACAAAATGGATGTTTCTGATGGAATTCCACCTCATAAAATCCAAGCCTGCACCTTCTGACACTAACCACTGGGTCATAAATGGGTTGGTCAGGATTCCCATAATCCTTTTAGATCATAAATGGGTTGGTCAGGATTCCCATAATCCTTTTAGATCATAAATGGGTTGGTCAGGATTCCCATAATCCTTTTAGATCATAAATGGGTTGGTCAGGATTCCCATAATCCTTTTAGATCATAAATGGGTTGGTCAGGATTCCCATAATCCTTTTAGATCATAAATGGGTTGGTCAGGATTCCCATAATCCTTTTAGATCATAAATGGGTTGGTCAGGATTCCCATAATCCTTTTAGATCATAAATGGGTTGGTCAGGATTCCCATAATCCTTTTAGATCATAAATGGGTTGGTCAGGATTCCCATAATCCTTTTAGATCATAAATGGGTTGGTCAGGATTCCCATAATCCTTTTAGATGTCTGTAAGCTCTGGGATTTGACGGGAGCAGGCACTGTGTGTTGTGGGCCTTAGGATTCCATTGAAAGTCCTTTTTGACTGCAAGTCGTCCTTGCACAGCATCTCAAGTACTTACATGTGCTTATTTGTAGTGAGAGGAGGGGGTGGGTGCGGGGAAGGAAGAAAGATCTGAATGAAATCTGACTATAACTTGCTCAGTCTTTCGGTAGTGCATTGGAATGCAGTAAAAGGCGCAATTCCATTTGTCCATTTACTGTTAGGATAATCGATTCAGCGTTAATAGGAATGAAGAAGGCATGATTTCATGTATTCGGGTGCAGATATGGCAACAGGTAAGATTATGGTAACATTTGTCTTGATAAGAGCATGTAGTAATCAGTATCTGTCATGTAGCAGATAGGTCAACAGATGCTATATATCTGTAACAATAACCATAAGCGGATGAGTAGAATTGCATCAGAAAAAATGCAGCATTGGTTTGGCATTGAAAATGAACGTGAAAATTTCTTTGACAGTGCTGTAGAATGTGTATGTATGTGCACATTATATTTTAAATTGTTTTATGAATTCATTGATGATTATGATGAATGTGTGTGTGTGTAGTGCACAGAGCTGGGTCTCCACGTTCACGACCTGCTGTCGGTGTGGCGTGACTGGCTGAACCCCAATCAGAGAGACCTGGTGCTCATCTTCCTGACCATGCTGCGCCAGTGTGGCTGCACCATCACCTCACCTGATCTCACTGTCGCCACAGAACAGACAGAGACCTTCAAAGAGGTGAGCCGAGTGATGGGGTTCTTGTCTGATCTTTACGAAAGGAAAGCAAAGATGCCTTCATCGGTGTGTGTGTGTGTGTGTGTGTGTGTGTGTGTGTGTGTGTGTATACCTGTGAGTGTGTGCCTGTGTGTGTGTGTGATTGATTGTGTGCATGGGGGAAACTTCTTCAGCCTGAGGACAGAATCCGTTTTATGAAATTATTCGAGACGGAATTTTCCATTTTTCGTAAATATGAAAAAAAAAGAAGAAAAGTTTTTCAGAACAAGTCTCTAAAATTGCGCAAATTATGTATCGAGTGCATCTTACCATAAAGCGGAAGTGCTGAATCGGAAGTACTCTTTATTTTAGGGAACAAAGATAAAGCACCATTTGCCGAAATCTAGATTTCGAGTTTGGAGTTCGTTGGAAACCGTGAGAATGTCCTATCTTAAAGAAGGTGATTCAGTTGAGGAGATCGATGCTGGCATCACTAATAAGAGGCGATGGGCTTGGGTGAACGAAATAGATGATGAAAAACGACAACATCGTGTTTGGTGTTTGAAAACGAACAAACCTGGTGTAGCGTTTTGCCGCGTGTGTAACTCAGACCTCAAGTATGGATCCAATGGAAAATCTCGGCTAGCAAAGCATGCCAGAAGTCCGGACCATATTAAAAGCATGAAGGTAAGAATTTCAGTAAAATCTTTTTCAGCAGCCCTCCATGCCCCCCCCCCCCCCCCCCCCCCCCCCTTCCCCCCTAGTGACACACACACGCTTACACACACACACACACACACACACACACAAAGATGGATGTAAGGCACAGAGAGAGAGACATAATAGTATGAAAAAGATATTTAAAGAAAGAAAAAAAAAACATAAAATAAAAATAAATATGAGTGTTAGTTTTCTGGAAAAAGGATGGGGAAAACTACTAAAGGTTCTATTTCTTCCGTGTAATAAAATGGGTTGGTTTTGGAAGTAAAGTGGAAACTCTCTATTAAGACCTTGGAAAATGCACAGATTTGTGATCTCAACATGAAACATGGATTTTTTTAAAAAGAAGATAAGAAGATAGGTAATTTAACAGACAGTTTGATGGAACCGTCACAGAATTTAGAGTCACTTTAGAGAGGAAGTCTTATTAAGGAAGGTCTAAATAGAGAGGTTTCACTGAACTGTATTTCACACACACACACACACACACACACACACACACACACACACACACACACACACACACACACACACACAAACTACTTCATGTATGGGAAACTGTCATAAGCAATAAATATGTGTTTTAAACAAGGTCTCAGTTCCAAATTTCCTTTCACCAGAGGCCACGAAAACTGTCTGAATTTTTCAAAAAATCAATTTTGGACCCAGACCTTTCAGTTTTTCAATTTTTTTCCACTTTCACCCATGTGTGTGTGTGTGTGTGTGCATTTTCGTATGTTTAGAGGGAAGTTTCACACGTTCATGAATTTTTTTTTTTTCCCCACTTTCTGTGAATGGTCTGTGGCATGCTGTTGAATAGACATGCTCATAATGTTTTTAGCGAACACATGTAAATGTAGACAAACTTGAGGGTAACAATTCTCTAATTTTTTACTCTCTTTGGATTTCAGACATGGTATTTTTTTCTGCCAAAGAAGTCAGTTTAGTTTGAAAGTACCCACAGTGTTTCGGAAGTGGAAAAGGAGTACGTAAGTTGTTGCATTTGTACGCTAATTTGACAGAAAGAAGTTGTGGTTTAAAATAGTTTTCTTGTCAGAATTTCTGTTGAAAGGTGACAGCCCTGGAATGGCCCTTTGTGGTCTGCTGGGCTGTCGGCAACGTTATCTCTCCTCTCTTTGGTGCTTGAACTTCAGGATTATCACAAATATTATTAAGTGTATGTGTGTTTGTGTGTGTGTGTGTGTGTATGTAAGTATGTATGTATGTATGAGAGTATGTGTGTGTGCGTGCCCAGATTTACTTTCTTTTTTTTTTTTCAATTTCAGCACAAGAGAGCCCTTGAAGTTCGCCAGATGCGAGATCAGCAAACCTGGCGATCCAGGCGCACCGCACACCAGGACAGGTAACACCATTTTCCCCTCATCTGTAGTAGCATCCCTACAACCACTACCAATCACTGAATATTGATGACGGTCGATGCGGACACATTTTAGTGCAATGATAGTCATCTATTTGTTCAAGTCATAAGTTACCTTGTGGAGAATTTATGTCAGTAAAGTGTTCTGTACCGTATTCAATTCCTTCTTTTTTTTTACCTGCAGAATCCGCGGGCGATTTGAGGAGCTGATGCAGCGGGTGCAGGGTCACGCCATGGCCCTGACACAGCGTGTGACGGCGCAGCAAGGGCGTGAGCGCAACAGCCTGGTGGAGCATATCAAGCACACCATGGCCCAGCAGGTGCAGCTCAAGAAGAACTGGCAGGACATTGTGCACAGCCTCACCCATGAGAGGTAGGCCTGGGTGATGATGGGGTTGTGGGCCCCTGGATTGGTATTATACAGGGATTTTCTCCCTCTTCCCTCTCTTATTTGTTGATTTCTTTTATTTTCATGGTTATTTTTCTCAGTATAGGGAAATGAGATGGAAAAAAAAAGAAGGCACAAGATTGGAAATAACAAGCCACTATAGCTCAGTGGTTTTTGTTACTTTTGAGATCCACCAAATATTGGTTTGTGTATGTGTGTGTGTGTTTGTGAGAGAGAGAGAGAGAGCTCTGTGTGTGCCTGGTCACAGCTAATGATTGTTCTACAGGCTTGTCTTGGAAGACCTGGAGCACACAATTGTGTTTCACCTTTCAAAGGGTGTTTGAGAGTGTCAAGGAAAAAAAAAAAGAGAAAACGTCAGCCATGTGTATTTATAGCTGTGTGGTGTGGGTGTGTTTTTCAGAGGCCTGTGGCATGAAGCAGAGTGAAAAAACATCTCCATGTGAATTGATAGCTGTGTGGTGTGGGTGTGTTTTCAGGGGTGTGTGGCATGATGCAGAGTGAAAAACATCTCCCATGTGAATTGATAG
Source organism: Conus ventricosus (assembly GCA_018398815.1). Lineage (NCBI taxonomy): Eukaryota > Metazoa > Mollusca > Gastropoda > Neogastropoda > Conidae > Conus > Conus ventricosus. The sequence goes on along the minus strand of CM031598.1, from coordinate 45,687,473 downwards.
CTGTGTGGTGTGGGTGTGTTTTCAGGGGTGTGTGGCATGATGCAGAGTGAAAAACATCTCCCATGTGTATTGATAGCTGTGTGGTGTGGGTGTGTTTTCAGGGTGTGTGGCATGATGCAGAGTGAAAAACATCTCCCATGTGTATTGATAGCTGTGTGGTGTGGGTGTGTTTTCAGGGGGGTGTGGCATGATGCAGAGTGAAAAACATCTCCCATGTGTATTGATAGCTGTGTGGGTACCGGGTGTGTTTCAGGGGTGTGTGGCATGATGCAGAGTCCTACCCTCAGTCGTGCGAGTTAGATCCCACTGAGGGACCTGGTCGCATCCGACGTCGGTTGATGAGATGTCACCTTGGCCTGCAGCCCAAGTACATCAAGCCGTCCTGCCGGCACAAGTTAGGTCAGTGGGCTTATGGCTGGCTCTTAGCGTGCGAAAGATGCACTCACACTTACGCACAGGCATGCACACTGTCACACGTGTGTCTGCAAATGAACCAACTCTGTCAACTCTGTGAAAATGTGATAACCCTCCTCTTCTTTTTTAATTTGTAAATTTCAGTGTTTGTTCATGAGTTTTTTTTTTCCAGATAAAAGATATATTACCAGTGTATGCAATCGTATGTGGAATGTCTTGTTCTCGAGATTAGACATTAACTGTGTATGCAATCGTATGTGGAATGTCTTGTTCTCGAGATTAGACATTAACTGGGAGAAGAATGCACGTACACTGATGATACAGTCCACAGGTCCATTAAGGCAAAGAGGCAAGCATGCAAGCAAGTGTAGTGATGTAGGATGAAAATGAGTGGAACTGTGGTATAAGAATAAACGCAGACACTTCAGGAGTGCGATCCCAGGCTCATGGTTGTCTCGACTAATTTTTTTCAGTATTTTCATAAATGTCACTTTTTGAGCAGAGACCTGCAATTTTTTTTTTCTACTAACAATTTTTTGTGAAATTAAAGGGTTTGTTTATCTAAACGTTTCTTTGCATTTTGTATGTAATCAGATTTCATCATCATCCTGGAATCGGTAGGTCGTAGGGGTGCAGCAGCAGTAGCATCAGTATTACGTGGTCAGACATTGTTGGTTGATGGTGTCTGCTCACCTGTGCAGCCTGTCAGGATAAGCCTCCGCCTCTGAAGTACCTGTTTGAGGACGACCACCAGGAGGTGGACTCGGCCACACTGGTCTACAAACTCTTCACCAACGACACAGTGCAGTGAGTCCTCTCTTCCTGTTCTCAGGGGCTTTCTGATTCTGTAGTAACCTGTGCTTGGATGCTTGGAGATGTGTGTAAAGTGTGCATTAGCCGTTGATTATGTCTGCCTGAGACACATAGTTGAAATAAATAGTGGATTAGATTTTCTCTGGGTGTTGCTTGTATCTCTGAAAGGGATTGTTTCAGTCCACTATCAGTGATCAGATTGATCAGTGTTAATATGGCATTACCGAGAAGGAAAATTATGAAAACCATTATTTCATGTGATCTGCATATTTCTAGTATCAGTTAAGGCTGCAATCAGAAGCATTCAGATTTTTGTGAAAGTTATGATCTTAAAATTTAGGTCTGTGTGTACGGATATACATGTGAGAAAAAACAAAAAAGTGCAAGTCTTTTTTTTTGTTTAGATTGATTTGTTGATTGACTTTATCTCTTTCAAAATGATTTGAAATAAAACCACATAACTGAACTCATTCGTGTGTAAGTGTCCTAAACTAACATGTCCTGTTCAGATAACCAGTGTTGGGATACTGAATAGTCTTTCTGTTTGAGTTGATTCTTGCATCCTGTTAAATATTCTGTGCCAGTTATCCCCACTGTTTGGTCACTGTCTTTTTTTTCTTTTTTCTTTTTTCTTTTACTGTCGTCATTTTAAAAGAAAATCTGTGTGACCCATTCACATGTTTTGTCCTTTACAAATTTTGCTTCCTTTTTTTATTTTCTTTTTTTCTTTTTCTTTTTTACAATTGATAACATGCCTCCTTTTCCGTTATGATGGAGACTAGATAGTGAAATTTTAAACTCTGTCCAGCATAGACATTACATGTCTATTCTGCAGTGTCTGTTACCCCATAGGACCATTTTTGTCATTTTCATAGTTTCATTTTTTATTTTGTTTGTTATTTTTGTGCTCAATTTATTATTCTGAGAGTGATGAACTACAGTGTCAGGTGCTCTCAGCTCAGCCTGGTTTTATCTGTCATAAGGATGTCAATAGTTTAGCAGTTATGAATTCATGGAGATAATGATGTACGCATGTTGGTCTGTTTTTTTTCATTGTTGTTGTGAATCAAGTTCCCGATGTATGGGGTGATTGCCCTGAAGGGGCCCCGCGTGTTTGGCTGGACTTCATTAAAACAAACTGAAAAGTTATTCTGGTGCACATCACAGAACAGAGGGTGCTGAACTGCTGTGTTTCTCTGTCACAGCAAAGCGGTCATCTGCACTTCTGTGTCTCCTGCATCTGAGAGCAAAGGAGAACTCCTGCTAGGTATGTTCACAGGTGGTTCCCTTCTTGTGTCTTTGTTGACATTCACCCACATGTTCATAGGGAGGGTTTGGAGCCATGTGTCCAGTCATACATATACTCTGACCTACGCTTACTTGTAGACATGGATGTGGGCAGTGCACACTCACGTGACATGTACTCATGCAACACGCATTGCCTGTGTACACACACTGTGTGGAGACAAGCAAGCACACACTGTCCACTTCTTTTTAGACAATGTTCATATTTCTAAGCATGTAAGAATTGCTCGTTTCACATTCCCAGTCCACGTGCACAACATACATGGATAACACGTGTGTGTGCGTGTGCGTGTAGCGCGCCCTTCTCCTGTGCTTTTTCTAGTTTGTTCAGGGTTCTGTAAAGTTGCTTGAATCCTGGATGTGATCTCCATGGTCAACTGAGATGTAAATAATTTGACTTCTGAAATGACTGTAGCAATGCAGTATCTCCTCTGGCAGGTACCCTCATGGAACTTTCATATTGATTTGTCTTTGTTGAGGCTGCAGCAGGAGGAGCTTAGGTGTGTGTAACTGTGTCGAGGGGGAGCGCTGCATGATTAATTCCTCTGATATTTAGAAGTGAGAAGGAAAAAGGAGGAAGGTCAAGAGGATGTGTGTTACAAGCTTTGCCTTGCTTGGCTTGTTTCATTTTTTTTTTCCGCATATCGTTTTGAGCATATGTCATAGTTTTTTTTAGTAGTTGTGTTACATGGACTTAAGTATTATCTTGACTATCTTTTGTTTGCTCCTATACTGCCTAAACTTGAATTATAGAGATAAATAAACGAAGCAAAAAAGGCCAGCTGATACAGAGGGTTGGTTTGTTTTTCAGGTGAACAGTACCTGTACTTTGTGGCGGACAAGGCCATTGTAGACACAGACTACACACAGGTGTGTTACATTAGTATGATGCGTATGCTTCAGACTTCGTTTGTTTGACTTCAGTCTTTTGTACTAATTAGGTTTAGTTGTTTTATATGTTTAGGACTTTAATTTCTTGAATCTGAGGTATTTCTCTCTGTGATTTTCTTCATATGCTTTTGCCTCTGTGTGTGTGTGTGTGTGTGTGTGTGTGTGTGTGTGTGTGTGTGTGTGTGTGTGTGACAGGGAGCATCAGGCAATCTGTGCATTTAAATCTTTATGACTTGAATTTCATTATTAAAAGAGTTGTTATAGTATTTTTTGTGTGTGTTCATTTTTTTGTTTTTTTTGTTTGCTTTGGTTGGTTTAAAGTTATTTGCTTTAGTGTGGTTTCTTCCAGATGTTGCTTGGCAACAAGGACCAGCTGTCGTTGATGTGGCGTTACTCGGAGCTGATGGAGGTGCACTGTCGCTGGTACCAGCTGCAGGACACAGCACTGGAGATGTTTGTGGTGACGGGCCGGAGTCATCTCTTGGCCTTCACCTCTACCACCGTCAGTGTCTGACAGGGAGAGGGAGGGTGGTTGGATCGGGGGGAGATGATGGGAAGAGTAGGTGGGTGGATTGGTGTATCTGCTGCTGAAATGAGGCAGTGGGTGTTCATGATGAGAGAGAGGTTTCATCTGTTGGTCAGCACACACATCCCTCTCGGAGAAGTGTGTGGATGGCAGGCGGGGTGATGGTGGTGTATAGTGGTTCAGGATGGTCGTGGTAGGAAGGTCCTGGTGGGTATGGTAGATAGTGCTGTACAGATGGTGGTGGTGGTTAGACTCTGTTCTGCACAAATATTCCCGAGAGTGAAGATCATGGATTTGTATTGCAAGCACTGGATAGGTCTTAGTGGGCTGAAGTTTGACTGCATTGAAAACCTGTTGTGCTTAAGTAGTTGTTTCTCCTGCTGAAGCCCCTTTTGAGGGACTTGAGAACCAAGTATAAATGCAAAAGTGTGCTATTTCATTTAAAAAGAAGATAAGCTACTTTTCTTTCAGTGACATTGACGAGAAACATGTGACGGGATAGCAGTTCTTGCTTGGTTCATTCCCTTGGCTGTTTTTTTAAGCTTCATTTCATTTGGACAGCTTTGACCAATCCAGCTGTGCGACATTTTATTGATTGCAAGGAATATGAATCTTGGTGTCCTGAGCTCCATTTGTAATACAGTCTGGTTGATCAAAGTGATTTTACCATTCCCTTTGACTGGCTTAAACTGTGTATATTTGGAAAAGGTTAGAATTCATCAATTTAGAATTTGTAGTGATTGGAGGTTACACTTTCTGCCAGGTACTGTCTTACCCCCCCCCCCCCCCCTTTTTTTTTTTTTTTGTTTGTTTGCCAGAAACACTCTCAGTGAAAGAGTTCACAGCCCCAAACATTGACTCCCACACCCAGGGTTTATGAACCAAAGCATTAACTGTTCTACCCCAGGATGTTTACACCCTATCCATGGATTTATCATGCAGAACATCACTCTTCCACTTCATCCAGATTTTTCACTTCTAACTCAAAGCTATTCCTTTTATGTTTACTATCACTACATACTGGTGTATTATGATTTTTTTTTCAATTTTTCTGGATTCACTGCAAAAATGTGTATTTATTGTTGAATCAGGATCGTGACCAGGTGGTGGGCTTGCTTCAAGCTCAGCTGGACAGGCCGAAGGGTCCCGGGGAGCAGACAGCGGCCCATGTGCAGAGGATGTGGTTGGAGGGGTCCATGACCAACTTTGACTACCTCACCTTCCTGAACAAGCTGGCCGGCCGCTCCTTCAACGACCTCATGCAGTACCCTGTGTTCCCCTTTGTGCTGCGGGATTATGAGAATGATGAGCTGGATCTGGAGAATGCTGTGTCTTTCAGGTAGTGTGTGTGTGTGTGTGTGTGCGCGCGCGTGCGTGTGCAGCAACATGAAATGTCATGCTCATTTCAAGTGAATGTGAACTGTGGGGGAAGGTTGGGGGGGGGGGGGGGGGGGGGGGGGGGGGGGGCATGAAATTGTAATGTTCGTGGTTGCATTTTGCCTTTTAGTATGGACTTAATTTTTTTGTTTTAATATCAGTTTTACTTCATTAATTGTTTTCAAATCTTTCATAGAAATGTAACCTGTGACACATAGTTGCACAGATAACTATCCATCTACCTGTAGTTGCACAGATAACTATCCATGTACCTACTACTGATTTTTTGTGTGTGTGTATCATTATGTTTGGACACATAGTTATAAAAGTAATTTTGTATATCTATACCATTCTTTTCAGACAAAACATTGATCAAGTAATGTAATGTAAAAGGATATTTATAGAGCGCTTTACCTCGCAAGAGCCCAAAGCGCATATTACAGAAAAACATGATAAAATTCTCATTCTAATTCAAAGTGCGCGCATACACACACACACACATGCGCACACCGCTAGGGAAAGAAAAAAAAAACCCTCTCACACGCAGACAGACACAGGAGCTTAAGTTGCGAGACGGAACATAGAGATGAAGGAGGTCAGAGAGGTAGGAGGGAGCCAGATTATTCAGTGAATGTTCAGTGAATGTTCAAGTGTATGTAATGTAGTTTATATTTAGAACTTTATCACATGAATGAATCTGAAACTGGCCCTTTGTATCCAATTCTGTTGAAGACTTAAAATGGTGTGAGATCATAAGTGAGAATGATCTGATCAGGTCTTATTACTTTTCAAGTGATGGATCATTGCTACATGTTTGATTTTTTTTTCTTTTTCTCACTTTTTATTAGGGATTTGAGAAAACCAATCGCTGTCCAAGACAAATCCAAAGAAAGAAAGTACATGGACAATTATGAGGTTGGTGCTTTGTGGTCTTTTAGATGTCCGCTGCTTTGCTTCTTGTATTTCAGTTGCCTGTAGATGTCTGGTAGAATGGATGTTGTCATCATGTTGTTTCAGTTAATGTCCACTTGTGGTGTTCAGTTGTGCCTGTGAAGGTTTACTGAGATGTCTTTACAGAGGTCATCTGCTTTCAGTGAATGTCCATTGCTGTGCCTTTAGTGTTGATTAGCTGTCAGTGAATGTTCATTGCCTTGCCTTTGGTGTTGATTAGCTGTCAGTGAATGTTCGTTGCCTTGCCTTTGGTGTTGATTAGCTGTCAGTGAATGTTCATTGCCTTGCCTTTGGTGTTGATTTAACTTTCAGTGAATGTTCGTTGCCTTGCCTCTGGTGTGGATTAACTTTCAGTGAATGTTCATTGCCTTGATGTGGTGTAGATTAACTTTCAGTAAATGTTCATTGCCTTGCCTCTGGTGTGGATTAACTTTCAGTGAATGTTCCTTGCCTTGCCTCTGGTGTGGATTAACTTTCAGTGAATGTTCATTGCCTTGATGTGGTGTGGATTAACTTTCAGTGAATGTTCGTTGCCTTGCCTCTGGTGTGGATTAACTTTCAGTGAATGTTCCTTGCCTTGCCTCTGGTGTGGATTAACTTTCAGTGAATGTTCATTGCCTTGCCTTTAGTGTGGATTAATTTTCAGTGAATGTTCGTTGCCTTGCCTCTGGTGTGGATTAACTTTCAGTGAATGTTCATTGCCTTGTTGTGGTGTAGATTAACTTTCAGTGAATGTTCATTGCCTTGTTGTGGTGTAGATTAACTTTCAGTGAATGTTTATTGCCTTGATGTGGTGTAGATTAACTTTCAGTGAATGTTCATTGCCTTGTTGTGGTGTAGATTAACTTTCAGTGAATGTTCATTGCCTTGCCTCTGGTGTGGATTAACTTTCAGTGAATGTTCCTTGCCTTGCCTCTGGTGTGGATTAACTTTCAGTGAATGTTCATTGCCTTGCCTTTGGCGTGGATTAATTTTCAGTGAATGTTCGTTGCCTTGCCTCTGGTGTGGATTAACTTTCAGTGAATGTTCATTGCCTTGCCTCTGGTGTGGATTAACTTTCAGTGAATGTTCCTTGCCTTGCCTCTGGTGTGGATTAACTTTCAGTGAATGTTCATTGCCTTGTTGTGGTGTGGATTATCTTTCAGTGAATGTTCATTGCCTTGCCTCTGGTGTGGATTATCTTTCAGTGAATGTTCATTGCCTTGCCTCTGGTGTGGATTAACTTTCAGTGAATGTTCATTGCCTTGTTGTGGTGTGGATTATCTTTCAGTGAATGTTCATTGCCTTGCCTCTGGTGTGGATTATCTTTCAGTGAATGTTCATTGCCTTGCCTCTGGTGTGGATTAACTTTCAGTGAATGTTCATTGCCTTGCCTCTGGTGTGGATTAACTTTCCGTGAATATTCATTGCCTTGTTGTGGTGTGGATTATCTTTCAGTGAATGTTCATTGCCTTGCCTCTGGTGTGGATTAACTTTCAGTGAATGTTCATTGCCTTGCCTCTGGTGTGGATTATCTTTCATTGAATGTTCCTTGCCTTGCCTCTGGTGTGGATTATCTTTCAGTGAATGTTCATTGCCTTGCCTCTGGTGTGGATTAACTTTCAGTGAATGTTCCTTGCCTTGCCTCTTGTGTGGATTAACTTTCAGTGAATGTTCGTTGCCTTGTTGTGGTGTGGATTATCTTTCAGTGAATGTTCATTGCCTTGCCTCTGATGTGGATTAACTTTCAGTGAATGTTCATTGCCTTGCCTCTGGTGTGGATTAACTTTCAGTGAATGTTCGTTGCATTGCCTCTGGTGTGGATTAACTTTCAGTGAATGTTCCTTGCCTTGCCTCTGGTGTGGATTAATTTTCAGTGAATGTTCATTGCCTTGCCTCTGGTGTGGATTATTTTTCAGTGAATGTTCATTGCCTTGCCTCTGGTGTGGATTAACTTTCAGTGAATGTTCATTGCCTTGCCTCTGGTGTGGATTAACTTTCAGTGAATGTTCGTTGCATTGCCTCTGGTGTGGATTATCTTTCAGTGAATGTTCATTGCCTTGCCTCTGGTGTGGATTAACTTTCAGTGAATGTTCATTGCATTGCCTCTGGTGTGGATTAACTTTCAGTGAATGTTCGTTGCCTTGCCTTTGGTGTGGATTAACTTTCAGTGAATGTTCATTGCCTTGCCTTTGGTGTGGATTAACTGTGTGCATATTCAGTACCTTGCCATTTATGTTCATGAATTTTCAGTGAGTGTTCATAGCCTTGCTTTTGGTGTTTACTAACTTTTAGGGAATGTCGGTTGCCTTGCCTTTGGTGTTAACTTTCAGTGGATGTCTGTTGCTTTGCCTTCTGTGTTTTAACTTTCAGTAGATGTCCTTTGCATTGACTTTGAAGTTCATTAACTTTTAGAGTATTTTTGATGCACATTAACTTTCAGTCAGTGTCCCCTCACCTCTGAAATTCATCAGGTTTCACCGCCCAATAACTTGCCTTTTGTGACCTTGCTATGGTCAGAGTGCTTTCATGGCCAGGTGATCCCCTAGGCTTTGCTGACAGGGGCATCAGTAGGAGAATGGAAGGCTAGTTTTTGAAAATGCTTCTAGGCTTGTATAGTCAAGTTGCTGACTGGCCTTAGCACAACATGGTAGGAGTTGATTCCCCTGGTAGGATCTCCCGTGTCGGATAGGCTAAACGTGAGGGCCCTGACAAAATGTAACCCGCATTCTTCTTGTTCTGTCTTCTGCCTTCTTGATGGATCTTTTCCGTCTTCTTCTCCCTCGAGGTCTTCTTTTCTTTGTGGACTTCTTAAGACCTGTCATTTTTGCCCTGCAGTGTGACCTGTGATGGAGGGGAATAAGATCTTTGTAATTGCAAGAGCAGATGCTGTCAACACATTTCACAGGCTTGAACCTCTCCTAGACAGGAGGTACACTGACCTTTATGTATCAGTCGGCTATCACTGCAGTTCCCCAGCTGGACAAGGTAACACCTATAGTTCTCAGTCCTCTGTTCTCAGGAGTTGAGCATGATCTCTTCATTCATTCATTGGCGGCACAGATTTCCTTCCTCGCACTACGAGTGACGACGGGACTAGCCTGTGTCGCCGGGGGACGGCTCTCGAGGCGGCGTGACACTTGGCGACGAGGCGCTGCCACTCTGCGAACTACCCAGTGGCCTGCACATCTAGCAGGGTTCTCCCTTTGGGGGGGGGGGGGGGAGGGTGGAATTGTCCCTCATTGGGCGCAGAGTGGGCATGACCTACGTGCAGCGGCTCGGCGACTTGTGCCTCGTACGTCTCCCGAGTCGGCCTCACGCGGCACAGGACCGTCGCCACTCAGCATGAAGACGGCCGCCCGGTGGCCCTGACGACGGCCTTGGAGGAACTACCACGAACAACATCAACATCAACCGCAGCCGAACTACCTTCAGACGACCGCTCGGCGGTCCCAATGACTATCTACATATAAAGCAAAAATACATGTCCCAATATGTCCTGCTTGTGCAGGCCGGAGGACGTTAAGCAGAACCATTCGTTCGAGCATGATCAGGTGGCATAGAGTTGGTTGACTTCTGTTTGTCGTGTATCTCTTGCGAAGCCTGAAGGGGTCAGGTCATAAGTCTCTTGGCCCCAGCCCCTTAGACTTCATGGTAGATGGGAAATGGAGGAATGAAATTCAAAACAGCATGGCCTCTTTACTTTTTTTTTTTCTTTCTTTCTGCATACGCAAGCAGATACTTCTGCAGACACTCCCTGTATAGACAGACAAGGGTCATCTACCCAACAAAGGGAGTCGAGTTTTGTGTGTATGACTGTTTTTTTTATCTTGCCATTAAGGCAGCCAATCTCCAGTTTCAGGGAAGCCTTTCCACTAAAAATCCCCCTTCCCACTCCCCAAACCCTCCTCCCCAAACCCTCCTCCCCACGAAACGGAAAGTACAGGACAAACCAAGACTGTCGTGGGACTGTGATCTTGACGGCGACTTGGATACAGAAACAAGAAAAAAGACAGGTTTTAGAGGCTTTGTGGTTGGCGGTGGAAAGAGCGGAGAAGGAGGAAAACCCTGTGTCTGCTTTAAGCCCTTTTGCAATCCGGAGAGGGCTCCAAAATATTGCTGGTGACCCAAAATCCATCACAAGGCTTTGAAAGAGCCTTTTTGTTTGTTTTTTTTAGCCAAATTTGTTCTAAATTTCCATCCTTCCAAAGAAATATTTCTGCTGGCTTCAGATCTGAAGAGAATTCTGACCCTGCTGCAATTTGCGCAACAGTTCCTTCTCAGAGTTGTTCTAAGTGCGTTCCCAGTGACAGCTCCTTCTACACTGAGAAGCTGGTAGTGTTGATCCTGGCTCTTCAAATGGTTTCTAAATAAAAGCAGAAAGACTTCCACATTCTGTCAGACGCAGCTTTGGAGTCATTGCTGGCCATAACCTCAAGTGCTCTCAACTGCTAAAATTGTTGGAACTGTAGATCTCTTTGAAATCTAATGGATACATCATTATTTTTGCATGGGTCCCCTCTCATGTCAGCATTTGAGTCAGTTAAGTGGCGGATCAACTTGCCAAGAGTGTCACAAATAAAGAGTTGAGCAGATTCTCTATCCCTTAGACCAATCTGAAACCTCTGGTAAGAGTAACGGAACTTGCGGATGGATAGCAAACTTTTCTGAATCCCGTCCAGACCTGAAAGAATTTTTACTGTGTGCCGCTAGTAGTCAAAAAGAAGTTGTCCTGTGCCGTTTGTGCACAGGCCACTCCTTTCACACCCACTAGTGTGTTTTTAAAGGTGAAAAAGCTTTGTGGTGCATTCCATATGAAGTGTCACTTGCTATGAAACATGTTCTTAGAGTGTTGGGACTTCACCAGATGTCAGGCTCCATGAAAATCGTGTTCAGATATATCCCATCTGATGTGATTTCTGAGTATCTGAAAGAGATCAATATTCTTCATCTGATTTAGGAGTTTATAGATTTTGATGAAATTCCTGCATGTTGTTAGAAAATCTTTTTTGATGATTTGTATTTGTTTTTTTGTTTTTTTAAAGCTATTTTGAGAGTTGACTCCATGAGATAAGAGCTGTGATATGGCTGTTTTCAGTTGGCTGGGCTATGAGCAACATTATCTCTCTCTCTCTCTCTGTGCCTTTGTGTTCATTAACTTTCAGTAATTGTCCGGTGTCTTGCCTTCTGTGTTTGCTTACCTTCCTTTATTTGTGAATTTTCTCTGGTGTTCATTTTTGCTTACTTTAGCCAGTGCTGGGCTTTGTTTCTTTTTGTTTCTTTTTAAGTATTCAAAGCTTCATTGTTTGCATATATATGGAAGAGTTAGAGAAATGGAAAAGCTTGAGAGAACACATGAAACAGGATTATTCGTAGGATACATATGACAACCCAGATTTCAGCTATAATTGATTGCTGTTGTGTCTGTGCTTTATAGTAATTTCTGTAAAGTTGATACTCTGTTAATGCCGTATTTCATTTATTTTGTGTACTGTTTTATGTGTTCTATGCTGAGAGTTGACTTCAACGAGGTGACAGCCCTGACATGGCCCTTTGTGGTCAATGGGGCTATAAGCAGTATGTTCTCTCTCTCTTTCTCTCTCTCTCTCTCTCTCTCTCTCTCTCTCTCTCTCTCTCTCTCTCTCAGTTCTGTTTAACAAAATCTAGTGTGGTTAATTATGGATCTCCTTTGCACCCTGTTTTCAGACATGTACAACAGCTAGAGGTGTTCACTCCATCACTTGAACAAATTCAGCTGTGAATGATGTAAGATGTAAGTTTTGAAAGTGAACCTCTGTGTTCCATTCCTGTGTGAACATTAGGCATATTGTGTATGGAAACTTTCATCTGCAAAGTTTATGTGTGTGTGTGTGTGTGTGTGTGTGCATGTGTGTGTGTGTGTGTGTGCATGTGTGTGTGTGTGTGTGTGTGTGCACATGCGTGTGTGTGTGTGTGTTTTGCAGTTCTTGCACCAGGAGATGCAGAAGCCTGGGCCAGAGGAGGTGATGCGTGTGGCCCCCTTCCACTACGGCAGTCACTACTCCAACAGCGGCACCGTGCTGCACTACCTTGTGCGTCTGCCTCCCTTCACCCGCATGTTCCTGGCCTATCAAGGTGCGTGTCGAGAGAGGGCGGGGCAGGGAGGGTGGGAGAAGAGGGATGGGCGAGGGTAGGAGGGGTGAGAGGTGTGTGTGTGTGTGGGGGGGGGTGGGGGGTGGGGGGGGTGAGGATTGATTTTCTCCTCCATTCCGATGCTCGTGTAGTAGATTTTAAAGTGGGGTTTCTTTGGTACATTTGGGATAGTTCTTCAGTGTTTGAGTGTTGCTGGCAAGTGGTGGAATTCTTGCTCTCTGCAGTTGGCTGGCTGTATTTTTCTCCCACGGCGATACAGGCACCACTTGGTTTGTGGCAGTCACATCAAAGTGCCTCAGGTTCAGAGGACTGTGTGTGAAGCAGCTAGAGTTCTTCCCCCCAGTTTTATTCTCTAATAGAAGGTTTTCTACTGAAATGAGGTCCTTTACGTCTTTGTCTGTTCGGACTGTTGTGTAACTCTTAGCTTGAGTGAAGATCCAACAGTTCCTTGGAAAAACCCACAAGAATGAGATATCACTCCATGACAATCCCATGTGATTAACTCCCTTGATAAATATGGATAAACGCTGATTTAGCTCATATTTTGAATAGTTTCCATCCCATTGTGGCAGGGTAAAGACCCTTGCTTTCTTCTCTCCTTGTATTTTTGGCTTATGCATATTTTGACTGTGTCCTGCATTGACATGGCTTCATATGAACTTGAACCTTGTAAAAAGCTTGAGACTTGAAATCAAGATGTAAGTGAGATCCTATCTCCATGACGATATGCCATTCTTTCTGCATACTATGCCAAAAACCGAGTTACAAAAGAGCGTGATCTTATCAGTTAGGATGAAGAGAGAACAGCCAGCCGAACAACCAGCTCCAAGCAAAGGAGTTTGAATGAGAAAAATGGGGAGTAGGCATGTTGCTAGTGCTGCTTGTGCTGTAGAATGTGTGTTAGCAGAGATCAGATGAAGAGGCAGATTGATCATTACTCTTGTAGTGTTGACAATATTGGAAAAGGCTGTATGTGGTTGTCACAAAATGAAATTCAGAAAAAAAAAAAGCCAGAGTGGTTTGTGACAACAGTGTTCTTAATGCAGAGAGAGGTGTGTTAGTTTGTGTCAGTCGTGTCGGTGCACAGAGAGGGGTATAGTTGTTTTGTATCAATAGTGTTAAAGTATTTGTCACCATGGCTGTAGTCAGAGAGAGGGAAATTGTGGCATGTGTTGATCATGTTAAAACGTTTGTCACAGTAGCAGACAGTCTGGTGTCATGCAGACTGTGGTTTTGTGTGGTGACAGATCGCAGTTTTGACATACCAGACCGAACGTTCCACAGCATGCGCACATCCTGGCGCCTGTCCAGCTATGACTCTGCCACTGACGTCAAGGAATTGATCCCAGAATTCTTCTTCCTCCCAGAATTTTTCACTAACAGTGAAGGTAACAAATGTTGGCTCAGTTTGGGGAGGGGGGTGGGGGGGGGGGGGGGGGGGGGCTCCATAATGATGCATTCTCTTTATGAGCCTCTGTTTCATGTTTATCATTGTTATAAAAGTTCTTCTGCTGATTGTCTGTGTCAAGAAATGGTTCTGTTAAACGGCAGAATCGGATAGAGGACAAGCGTAGATGATGTCCTGGTGGGCATGACAGTGTGTGAAGAGAAACGACCACCTAGAAGCTAAGCATTGCTGTCTAGGTTTAAACTGCTGTTCTCAAGGAGATATAACTCTTCTCTTTAAGCTCATGAGAGTCCCCTGACTCATATTTGTATTCTCTGCGACTATACTTGAAAGTAACCCAGAATGGAAAAGAAAGCTGTCCTCATTATTGCAGTTCGTTTTCTAGCTGGGGGTATTTCAGTTTACACCAGTAGTAATGCTTTATATGTCCATTTGAATTGCTTACGTGCAACAAGATCCAATCGCATCGCAAGTGATCAGTCCGTGATGTCGTAGTCCAGAATCCCAGTCAGCGTTTTATGCGTATGTTTATCATCAACTAGGCTGGAAGTGAAGGATGGGGGGAGGGGGAGGGAGTGGGGGTTCAGACTGAAGCTACAAGCAGGTGTGGTGACCTTCACCTAGGTTCCAGTGTTATAAACTACATGAACAGAGAGGAGTGGACCGAATTGAAGGCTAGGTACAAATACATGGCTGACCAAGATTTGAACCAGGTGATGACCGATTGGGTGAGGAGAAAGTGGCATTAAACACCATCAGCTGCTGACAGTCTGATTGTAGCAGATGTCACATGTATCAGACAAAGGGATCATTAAGAGGAAGTAGGAGAAATGCAAGTCTTGGTCTGATACTTATAGGATGTCACAAGTTTTAAGAATTACCAAAATACTGATGAACAATTGAATTGAGGGCATACATTTTCCTTTTTGGTTCATCTGTCCCATGTTGTAACATGTATTTTTGAAGACATGCTATGTTCAGAAAGTGAGTGGAAATTTAATTTTCATTCATGGGTAGTATGTTCATTTTCTTTTTTTTGGTATAAATAAAGCATACATTACTTCAATCTCCATGAACAAAAATTCCTCATCAATATGTGTCATTGAAATTGAGTTAGGCTTTGCACTGTAGTCAATAACTTTAGTGACTCATTTAAGAATATTGTAATATTTAAAGCAAGCTGAAAATATTTTGCTTACTAATCAACAAATGAACACAATTATCGTCAGTCAAATTGATATTTCCATCTTACTTTTTCTTCCAGTTTTTCGTAACATCATGAATTCTCAGACTTGGGAGAAAGTTCTGTGATTTGTTCTGCTTGTTGCAGGGTTTGATTTTGGAACTCGTCAAAACGGGCAAGTCGTAGACGATGTGCTGCTACCACCATGGTCAAAGGGAGATCCGCGTCTGTTTGTGCTGATTCATCGCCAGGCCCTGGAGTCTGCTGTTGCCACGTCAATGCTGCACCATTGGCTGGACCTGGTCTTTGGCTACAAGCAGACTGGGGAAGAGGCTGTGAAAGCCATCAATGTTTTCCATCCCTCAGTGAGTTGGAGAAGGCCCACTAGTGCTCTTTGTGTGGACAGATAGTACTGTGCGTTTGTCGCAGTGTATTGGAATCTTCTGGAATGTCACATTTTTCTGTGATAACAGCATTTTTCTTTTGACAGGGGTGTGGCTGAATATTTTTAGATTGCCTTTTTATGAAAAAGAAAGTTTCTACTGTACTTCGATCACTTTTCTTAGCAGCGTAGAATATGTAAAGGCCTGGGCACCTATGATGTAAAACACTCCACCCTTTTCCTGTTGAGGTGGGTTTGTGCATACAAACCACAGGATGGTCAGTTGTCACATACTGAACTTTTAGTGCCATACGTTTTTTGTACTCCCAGTTCTTATAGAACAGGGAGTACTTTACAATGGGAACAAAGAAATGCTGTCTATCTGTTTGTCTGTCCGTGGTCAAAATGTGTTCCACCCGCTCCAGACAAAACTTCTGGGCCGATCTTTCTGAAAATTTGTAGGTATGTTCATTATGGGTCACGGATGATGCCGATGTTTTATTTTACCAGAATAGCCGTTACTAACGGCTATAAATGATAATTTTAAAAAATATCAAGTCGGATAAGGGAAATAACCACCGTTCTGTCGAGGTTTTTTCTTCCATTTACTAGAAATTGTCTCCCTTCTTGGCACTGTGCTGGGAGTACGTTTATATGCTTTGCATCTTGTCTTCTGTCACAATAATTGTCAAAGAAAAAATAAGTTGATATCATTATTTGTTTTGTTCATTCAGTTTTGTTCAACATCATTTAGGTTTTGTTTGTCATATTCTGTGTTACTCTTTATTTCATTTATTGTGTTTTGTTGTGTATTGGTCTTTCTTTGGTTGATCGCATTCCATGTAATTCTTTGTTGTGGGCAGTGTTACATGAAATGATAGAATTGTCTGCCCTGATGTAAGTGCTGAATTACTGTTACATTAATGGTTCCTTAAAATACAAATAGTTTTCACCAAGGTAATGTGACACACTAGACTTCTGTGGTCCTGGGAACTGCGAATAACCATTGGCATGTCAGTATGGTGTGTGAATTAGCGGCATCGCATACAAATGCATGATACCGATGTATAGACCTGGATTTTGTGAGATAGCAGACTTCATGTGTTTGACAGAAGTATTTCTATAAAATTACAAATGTGGATGATATGTTAGTAAACCTAATTTTGTACTAATGACATCCTAAACGTGCCTAATAATCATCGACTTTCTGTCTTTGCAGACTTATTTTGGTTATGATTGGCATTGAAAACATTCCTAATAATCGTAGACTTTCTGATCTTGCAGACTTATTTTGGGTATCAATGGCATTGAAAACATTCCTGATAATCGTAGACTTTCTGATCTTGCAGACCTATTTTGGGTATGAAAGGCATTCAAAACATGCCTAATAATCGTAGACTTTCTGTCCTTGCAGACTTATTTTGGGTATGAAAGGCATTCAAAACATTCCTGATAATCGTAGACTTTCTGTCCTTGCAGACTTATTTTGGTATGAAAGGCATTCAGAACATGCCTAATAATTGTAGACTTTCTGTCCTTGCAGACCTACTTTGGGTATGAAAGGCATTGAAAACATTCCTGATAATCGTAGACTTTCTGATCTTGCAGACTTATTTTGGGTATCAATGGCATTAAAAACATTCCTGATAATCGTAGACTTTCAGATCTTGCAGACCTATTTGGGGTATGAATGGCATTCAAAACATGTCTAATAATCGTAGACTTTCTGTCTTTGCAGACTTATTTTGGGTATGAAAGGCATTCAAAACATGCCTAATAATCGTAGACTTTCTGATCTTGCAGACTTATTTTGGGTATGAAAGGCATTCAAAACATGCCTAATAATCGTAGACTTTCTCTCTTTGCAGACTTATTTTGGGTATGAAAGGCATTCAAAACATGCCTAATAATCGTAGACTTTCTGTCCTTGCAGACTTATTTTGGGTATGAAAGGCATTTAGAACATGCCTAATAACCGTAGACTTTCTGTCCTTGCAGACTTACTTTGGGTATGAAAGGCATTCAAAACATTCCTGATAATCGTAGACTTTCTGATCTTGCAGACTTATTTTGGGTATGAAAGGCATTGAAAACATTCCTGATAATCATAGACTTTCTGATCTTGCAGACTTATTTTGGGAATGAATTGCATTGAAAACATTCCTGATAATCGTAGACATTCTGATCTTGCAGACTTATTTTGGGTATGAAAGGCATTCAAAACATTCCTGATAATCGTAGACATTCTGATCTTGCAGACTTATTTTGGGTATGGAAGGCATTCAGAACATTCCTGATAATCGTAGACTTTCTGATCTTGCAGACTTATTTTGGGTATGAAAGGCATTCAAAACATTCCTGATAATCGTAGACTTTCTGATCTTGCAGACTTATTTTTGGTATGAAAGGCATTCAAAACATGCCTAATAATCGTAGACTTTCTGTCCTTGCAGACTTATTTTGGGTATGAAAGGCATTCAAAACATTCCTGATAATCGTAGACTTTCTGTCCTTGCAGACTTATTTTGGGTATGAAAGGCATTCAGAACATGCCTAATAATTGTAGACTTTCTGTCCTTGCAGACCTACTTTGGGTATGAAAGGCATTGAAAACATTCCTGATAATCGTAGACTTTCTGATCTTGCAGACTTATTTTGGGTATCAATGGCATTAAAAACATTCCTGATAATCGTAGACTTTCAGATCTTGCAGACCTATTTGGGTATGAATGGCATTCAAAACATGTCTAATAATCATAGACTTTCTGTCTTTGCAGACTTATTTTGGGTATGAAAGGCATTCAAAACATGCCTAATAATCGTAGACTTTCTGATCTTGCAGACTTATTTTGGGTATGAAAGGCATTCAAAACATGCCTAATAATCGTAGACTTTCTGTCTTTGCAGACTTATTTTGGGTATGAAAGGCATTCAAAACATGCCTAATCAGGTCTAGCATTGTAAGCCTTTCGGCGTATATACGCCGATTTATAGACCCCCATACGCCGATTTCGATTGAGCGTACGCCGAAATCGTTTTTATCGCGAAAAAAAAAATTCGCATCCGGCGCGCTTCTTATTCGGTACGCTGTCGCCTATTCCAAATCGGTCGGGCTCGCCGCCATCTTTGTACACTTTCCCTTGTTAACTTACAGCAGCGAGTGTCATGGCGCGAAGAGTCGATGTTGTTCAACGCGGAAAGCCGTTTTCTGACCAAGGATGCCGCTACCAATGGAGATGGGACTGGCTTGATGCCGATTTTGTCATTTTCGACGACGACGGAAATGAAAAGAGCAAGTGCCAATATGGTGAATTTTTCAGGAAACTGACTTGTGCTGGCAAGGCCCATTGCACGTTGTGCGATAAGGAGATCGCGTACTCAAACAAAGGTTTCGTTGCGCTGAAAAACCATTGCGAAACGGACATCCACAGAAAGAGGCTCCGTCCCCTTCCCGACCCCCCCCCCCCCCCTCTCTCTCTCTCTTGATGCTTACTCCTCTCCTTTATCACCTACCCCCCCCCCCCCCCCATCAGTTCTACCTACCTCTCACTGTTCTCCCATCCTTTTAGCTGTCATCAGTGTGGTCTGGCTGTTCAAAAGCTGCCTGCAAGCGTACTCCCCCTTAGGTATATGTAAAAAGAGGAGGGGGGTGGTGTGTGTGCTGTCTGTACAGTTCTCTCTCTCTCTCTCCCCTCTCCCCCCTTCCCTCCCTCCCTTCCCTCTCTCCTCTCTCTCCCCCTCCCTCCTTTCCCTCTCTCTCTCTCTCTTTCTCAAAGAGCAAAGGACTTGGATGTCATCAGAAATCTCTCTCTCTCTCCCTCTCTCGTTTTCACACACACACACACACACACACACACACACAAAGTCATTCAAAAGAATCTCATTTTCACACACACACACACACACACACACACACACACACACACACACACACACACACAGCCATTCAAAAGAATATATCTCATTTTCACACACACACACACAGTCATTCAAAAGAATATCATTTTCACACACACACACACACACACACACACACACACAGTCATTCAAAAGAATATATCTCATTTTCACACACACACACACACACACACACACACACACACACACACACACACACAGAGTCATTCAAAAGAAAATCTCTGATTTTCACACACACACACACACTTTGATTTTCCAATTTGATGCCAGAAGAGGCCATGAAATGCTCCTAAAATTTCATAAAATCGTCTTCGGCCGGGGGGCTTCGCCCCCCGGACCCCCCAGCGGGCCACTGCCCCTGCACCCCGCCAGGGCCTGGGCGGCCCCTGGACCCCTGCCTCATTTTCAGTTTTTTTCAGATTTTCAAAGTGTCACCCATGAATCAGCCTAGGCGGCCCCAGGACCTTGGCCGAGTAAGCCTAAATCACTTTTTCCAATGCTAGGCTCTGCTAATAATCGTAGACTTTCTGTCCTTGCAGACTTATTTTGGGTATGAAAGGCATTTAGAACATGCCTAATAACCGTAGACTTTCTGTCCTTGCAGACTTACTTTGGGTATGAAAGGCATTCAAAACATTCCTGATAATCGTAGACTTTCTGATCTTGCAGACTTATTTTGGGTATGAAAGGCATTCAAAACATTCCTGATAATCATAGACTTTCTGATCTTGCAGACTTATTTTGGGAATGAATTGCATTGAAAACATTCCTGATAATCGTAGACATTCTGATCTTGCAGACTTATTTTGGGTATGAAAGGCATTCAAAACATTCCTGATAATCGTAGACATTCTGATCTTGCAGACTTATTTTGGGTATCAATGGCATTGAAAACATTCCTGATAATCGTAGACTTTCTGATCTTGCAGACCTATTTTGGGTATGAAAGGCATTCAAAACATGCCTAATAATCGTAGACTTTCTGTCCTTGCAGACTTATTTTGGGTATGAAAGGCATTCAAAACATTCCCGATAATCGTAGACTTGCTGATCTTGCAGACTTATTTGGGGTATCAATGGCATTCAAAACATTCCTGATAATCGTAGACTTTCTGATCTTGCAGACTTATTTTGGGTATGAAAGGCATTCAAAACATTCCTGATAATCGTAGACATTCTGATCTTGCAGACTTATTTTGGGTATGGAAGGCATTCAAAACATTCCTGATAATCGTAGACTTTCTGATCTTGCAGACTTATTTTGGGTATGAAAGGCATTCAAAACATTCCTGATAATCGTAGACTTTCTGATCTTGCAGATTTATTTGGGTATGAAAGGCATTCAAAACATTCCTGATAATCGTAGACTTTCTGATCTTGCAGGCTTATTTTGGGTATGAAAGGCATTCAAAACATTCCTGATAATCGTAGACTTTTTGATCTTGCAGACTTATTTTGGGTATGAAAGGCATTCAAAACATTCCTGATAATCGTAGACTTTCTGATCTTGCAGACCTACTTTGGGATGGATGTGAGCTCTGTGAGTGACCCGGTGAAGAGACAGGCCTTGCTGACCATGATCCGTACCTATGGGCAGACCCCCAAGCAGCTGTTCACCAACCCCCACCCTGCTGCCGACACTGCGCACGTCACCCATGTGCCCTCTGTCCACCACGGAGAAAAGCGAACCTACACTGTGAGTGTGAATGTTGGTGGATAAATGACAGTAATTGTGTCTGTCTGTCTGCTTTTGGGGAATGTGAGGAATAGTTCAGCCTAGTTTATTAGTGTGTTGTTAACATGTTTGGTCTCTGTGATATACACAGCATCATTTGTGCTGTTCTTTGCACATCTTCTGTTTTTTCTTTCTGTTTTTTGTCTTTGATGCATTGTTTCACTTGAATTCTGTCTCGTACTGTCTCAGTGTTCTTATCAGTCACCTGTCCCAAAGCCAGTTTACAGTAATTAGTCTCCCACTGTCCTTTTGCTGCCCAATGATAGTGCCAACTGTCAAGGAAATTGAAGGCGCTTCATAAATGATCAAGCTGGTCTGTCCTCGTTCCATTCTTCTGCCAATTTGTGCAAATGAAATGCATCTTAGTGTCAGCATGATTGGACATTGTGAAATGCCACCTGATGTCCTGAAGGCACTGAAAAGTTAAACAGCGAACATGACATGTATTGCAGCCCCGACCAGTGGCGACGGTGAACGGTCTGCAGTGGGGTCGATATGTGGGGTCGCCTGACATGCCACAGCCGGTTTGGCATAGAGTGACGCAGCTTCCAGTGGCCATCTCCTCCATGGTGCCTCTGGTGACAGGGCCTGTGTTTGGCATCGAGGCTAACTCCACCCTCATCACCCTCCACACCAAACCCACAGGTAGACACTGCGACATTTCTGTCCACCCTCATCACCCTCCACACCAAACCCACAGGTAGACACTGCGACATTTCTGTCCACCCTCATCACCCTCCACACCAAACCCACAGGTAGACACTGCGACATTTCTGTCCACCCTCATCACCCTCCACACCAAACCCACAGGTAGACACTGCGACATTTCTGTCCACCCTCATCACCCTCCACACCAAACCCACAGGTAGACACTGCGACATTTCTGTCCACCCTCATCACCCTCCACACCAAACCCACAGGTAGAGGCTGTCACACTTCACTCAACCTGTAACACTCTACACCAAAGCCACAGGTAAACACTAACTTGCACACCTCATTACTCTCTGCATCAAGCCCACAGGTAAACACCATCTTATCACACCTCACTCCACCCTCATCACTTTTCACACCCAACTCACAGGGAGATAATGTCACGTCTCATTCCACTCTCATCACCCTCCACACCAATCCACTTTAGGAAATACCATCACACCTCATTCCACCTTCATCACTCTCCACACCAAACTCAAAAGGTTGACTCCCTCACATTTCACTCCTCACTCATCACTCTCCACACCAAACTTACAGGTGAATAGCATCACGTACTGTTGTTATTAAAGATACTGATGGTGATTTTGATTCCATAGACACAAAGGAGGAGGAGAGAGTGTGTAATATATATATGTATTCTTCCAGATGCATAGATGTACAGAGGATGGGTGGTGGGGTTGGGAAGGTTTGTGATGCAGTTGCATATTTTTATCAAGTATGTTGATCTATGTTATAAAGGCATGTTGATTTACGGTTTTGGCGATTTTGGTGACCAGAGTGTATTGTGATGTAATATGTTGAGGACACGTTTGATAGTCGATTGATCAAGGCACTTTGAATGTCAGTCTGAGGGTTGGATGTTCAAACCCTGGCAATGCCCGGTGGTGGTGAGTGGAACAGATATTTTTCTGATCTGTCTGGTCAACTCATTTGTAAACCTGCTTGTTGCTGACTCCGCTTTGTGTGTCAGCACATACAGTTCGGATCCCATAGTCTACTGCATGTTTGTTTGTTAGTAATTCATGAAAATGCCCACCATAAAGAGGGATGCTGCCAAGGATTCCGTGCTGCCCACTGAAAAGGGGTGATGAACCTGTGGACGGCAACAACGTTCCTGTTGTTCCTGACTGCTGTGTCATGTTGACGACCACTCGGTCATGGGACGATGTGTGTGGGGTGTGCAGGGACGTCCTACAAGCAGACAGACGTGCTGTGGGCCGGGGCGGTGACTTGGGATCATCCAGACAGCATTCTGCGCGTGGTCAGCCACAACAACAAGCCTCTGGTCAACTTCATGCCGCCCAACCCATATGACAAGGTGACACAGCTCTCCTTCCTGGACTGTCTCGTGCTGTCCTAACAATGAAATATGAATCTTCTTCCTGGCTATTGTTACGTAGTCAATGGGTCGGTGTCATGCAGTCCTCGGACTTACTCTTTTTACTTGCTAGTGTCATGCAGTGCTTGTGGTAAGATGACTAGTCTCCTTCCTGGCTATTGTCGTGCAGCACTTGTGGGAAGACGACTGATTCATTTTTCCAGCAAGCGTCATGCATCTTACCATAACGGTACTTTTGGTAAGAACCCTTCTTTCTGGCCGGCATCATGCAGTACTGACAGTAAGATGACTAACTTCTTTCTTTCTAATGCCATACAATATTTGCTATAACTTCTTTCTGGCTAGTGTCAGGCACTCCTTAAAGTAAGATAACCAACTCTTCTTCCTTGCTGATATCAAGCAGTCCTTAACTGTAAGATGATTAACTCTTTCTTTGTGACTGATGTGATACAGTACTAATGATAAGATGACTAGTTTTCCTTTCTGGCTAATGTCATGCAATGTGTATGGTAAGATAACATCTCAACATCCTCACTAATGTCATACACTATTTACATGAAGGTGATGAGCACCTTCACTAACTCTTCTTCCTGGCTTATGCCATGCACTACTTGAGGTGTCTAACACGCTTCTGTCTTACTGATGTAATGTAGTCCATGCAGTAAGATGACTTAACTCTTCTTTCTGGCTAATGCCATGCAGTGTTTACAGTAAAATGACTCGCACTTCTGCTTTGCTAGTATCGTGCAGTCTTACTTACTTAGACTTAGATGCTCCCGCATGAGGCTGTCAAGGCGCTCCACTGTGCACGGTCCTCGGCCAGTTTGGTAGTGTCACTCCATCCTCTGTCATCGAGTCTGAGGTCTGCAGTCCTCACAGTAAAATGACTTTAAGTCTTTTCCCTGGTTGATGTCATGCTACACTTATGAAAAGTTAGAAGAGTAACTCTTCCTCCTGATCAGTGTCATGCTTTTACATCTGTGTCATGAAAAATACACTTTATTGGATTTCCTGTTCCACCCCTCTCTTCCAGTATTTGCACATTTTAACCCCCAACCCCTGGCCTCTGACCCCTGTGTCCTTCGCCCCCACCCTTCCTCATCCCACCCCACAATCCATTAAGAGTGACAAAATGTTTTTCAAGGTTGTGATTGTTCGACTTCTATGTATATTATGACACATTAATCTCAACACACCCTCCGACAAGCTAACATGTACATCAACACCTTGTCGTTTAGTCACTGTGACAAACCAAGTGTCTTTGCAGTTTCAGTTATCTGGAGTCACCCCTGGTTGCACTGTGACATACTACTGGTTTTGCGTAGCCTTTTTTTTCTCAGTAATTTCCTTCGTTGAAAATAGTTTCAAACTTCTGAACGTAGTGAAAGGAGTTCAGAACTGCTGATTCTTGGTTTCTGAAAAAAACAAAAAAGAGATTAAAGGATAATGTTTTCACAGGGTTGACAAAATATAGCAGACTGAAGCAAAAGTAATATTCTGCATCTGTTAGCAAATATATGCAGTGGATGGTGCATTTTCTTTTTCTGTTTTTTAAGTTCTGCGCTCTTCAGTCAAAGCATCAGGGAGTCAAACTGCTGTTAGTTCAAAGGCAATCTGCCCACTTCATTGTCTGACTCCAGACTCTTGTAGTTGGCAGCTGTGGTTTCAGCTTTGTAGAGGTATTGTTCTGAACTGGTCTGTCATCTTTTCAGCTTCATTTTATCAATGGTAGTCAAGGTACAAAGTTGGGAAAACAGAAAGTTCATGTGTGTTGGTAGATATGTATGTGTGGGGGTGTATCTGATTTGCATGTCAGTGTTTTGTGTGTGTGTGTGTGTGTGTGTATGTGCTTGTCAGTGTTTGTGTGTGTGTGTGGTGTGTGTGTGATTAGTACTTCTAATACATATTTCCTCTTTGCAGGTGACATGTTGTGCGGCAGCGCTGGACCGCTGTTTGTTGTTTGTGGCTGGCGCCTCGGGCAACATCTCTGTGTTTAACATGACTCACAATGTGGCCAAGGTCAGTTCCTTTACTATGCGGTCTGCGTCATATTTATTTAAGCTTCACTGTCTGTCTGAAATCTTGGAGTTTGCTCTGCTTGCTTCTTCATGGATTTGTGGGGGGGGGGAGTGAGGAATGGGGAGGTCATGGGGTTTAGGGGGAAGGGGGGGGGGAGTTTGGGGAGAGACTTTTTTCCCTAATTTTTTCCTGCTTTGTTTTTAATGGAGCAACTCTTGTTAAGCTTATTTCCATTTGTTTTGCTACATTTCTCTTTTTTGCATTGTTTTGTGAATTAAGAATTTGTACAAATACTATTTGTTATATATGTATGTTTATTAATTAATTTTTTTCTCTTGGTGTTACAAGTGTTTTTAATGTGGGTTTTTGTTGTTGTTTTTTAATTCTGTTAGTTACAAATGCTTTCAGTGTTCTGGTGAATTTTTTTTTCTCCAAAACATTCTGAATGAAGTCTGTGTATGTGTTCATTTAACTGCTTATAGTTGTTTGGTGGTAGTGATGGTGGTTTTTTTTTTTTCTTCTATATGTTGATTATTGCTAACTTGTGTTGCCATTCTTGTTTGATTGTGTAGATATTGGCAGGATTTTGGAGTTAAAGGAGATTGGTGTTTCAGCAGGTAGGACCTGAAGGTATAGAAATATCCCTCGAAGACCATGAGAGTAGAACAGGGTACAGGTCTAATGAGAGTGATCCCCCATGGAAAATTTACATAAACTATCATTGGGAACTGGAATCAGTGCAAACACCTCAATATTTTCACAAGCGAAAGTAACAAATTCCACAGTGAAAGTAAACATATCCTGCAGACATTTTGTGTATGAAATCTTGCGTGCTAAGTTTTTTGTGTGAGCCAGTTTTAAATGCTTTTATTCACGTGTACTGTTTAGTGCACAAATATTTCACTACAGTCTGTATTTTATCACTGTGTACATTTCTGTTCCGTGTGTCTTTGATGTGAGGATACAGTGGAACCTCTCTGCAGAAATTCTTTAAAGTATGGCCGCAAACAAAGTGGAATCTGACAGGAAGACAAGTAGAGACAAGAAAAAGCTGTGACAGTGCTCTAGAAAACCCAGTTTTGGCGTCGTTATCAGTTATAACCTCTTTTCCACATCCTGAGTACAAATGTGAAATGTGGGAATGCTTTCCATGTTTTACTTGTTGACCCTCAAGAACATTTGGTAGAGAAATTCAGCTTGATTTGCCAGACTATTTTACGCCAGATCAGCACTGACAAAAACTTGTAAATTGAAAAAATTCATTTTGAAACAAGAATTGTGTGAAAGAGTTCACTATGATTATTCATTTCTGAAAACTAGTTATTTGGTAAGTTTTTGTTATGATAACACTTGTTTTTAGAATATCTCATTGTCGTGCTAGGTGTTTTTTAAAGGATGAAAACTTGATTTATTAATACTAATACTAAACTTTGAATCGCTATAAAATGAAAACCAGTAAAGGTATTTGAATTAAAGGTGGGTAGGTGTAGGGGGTGGGTGGGATTGGTATTATAGTATGGATGCGAAACCTCACAGTTTGTGCTTACAATATATTTTACACTTCAGGTGGTGTAGTGTGAGTGTGTGGTGTGTGTGTGTGTGTGAGTGTCTGTGTGTGAGTGTGTGTGCATGAGTGTGTGTATGTGTGTGGGTGTCTGTGTGTGTGTGTGCGTGTGTGTGTGTGTGTGTGTGTGTGTGTGTGTGTGTGTGTTTGCCTATGGGCTGTCATATTTATCAATTAAAAAAGACTCTACAGGAAGGGATGTTTAATGTGAAGGATTCATGGTGTTCATTGTTGACGTTGACAGCCCAGCACGCTGCATGTGTGGGGCCTGCGGCGCATGCTGTGCGGTCACCATGGCCCCATCACGGTGCTGCAGGTCTGCAAGGCCTTCGGGGTGCTGGTCAGTGGCAGCGAGGATATGACCGCCATCATCTGGGACCTCAACAGGTCAGTCAGTGTTTAGTGCTGCCTTGTGGGGAGTTTGGTGGATCGTGAGATAGATAGGGTCGTCGTTACCTGCATCTCCACACTCTGCATTGGCTCCCCATGGAAGCACGCATCAGATACAAAATTGCATGCATGTGTTTTCACGCTGTCAGTGGATCTGGCCCTGTCTATCTTTCTCACCTGGTTAGCATATACACACCGGCAAGAACACTCCGCTCATCATCCGACACTCTCACATTCTGCAAGCCACGCGTTTCAACAAAAACCTATGGTGAACGTTCCTTCTTTTTTGCAGCCCCTTCCGTTTGGAACTCTCTCCCACTTTCGATCCGCTCTGCCAAAACTGACTCTGCTTTCCGCTGTGCATTCAAAACCCATCTGTTCAAGGAATTTTTTTTATAGAAAACATTTTTGTCCTGTTTTTGGGTGTGTCATTGCGTTATGTGTTGTAAGTGTTACACTTGAAAACTGACAATGTGTGTGTGGTCAATGTTGGTTGGCCAGCCCCCCCTCCTTGCTATGTTTCATTGTCATAATTGATGAGGTGACTGGGTTTATGGTTTTGTATAGTGATTTTTGTTTTTACATGTTTATAGTTAAATATTTAAAGTGCTGTGAGCTCGAGTGAGAAAGGGCACTCTATAAATGTACGTTATTATTATTATTATTACCTGGTGCAGCCATCTGTGTGTGTGTGTCTGTGTATGTTTGTGTGTGTCTGTGTGTATGTTTGTGTGTGTGTCTCTGTGTGTATGTTTGTGTATGTGTGTGTGTGTGTAAGTGCGTACACACACATAACACAAGCATGCATGTAGGTTTACAATATTCATCTGTTATTACTCATGCTATTTTCTGATGGCTTTGTGTTCGCAGAGGGAGATACTAATATAAAAAATGTGACAGGAAAGACAGTGGCGGTGATGTTGTGTGTTGCAGACTGTCCTACGTGCGCACGGTGGCGCGGCACAAGGCAGCGGTGGTGGTAGCAGCAGTCAGCAGCACTCTGGGTGATGTGGCATCTGTCAGTCATATGGGTAGGTTCTTTGCTCTCTTTCCCCAGCCTCTGTATTGGTGGTGCCGTTGTTTACTGGTCACGATCCCTTCCATAGGTCAGGAGAAACTGGAAAGTTTCGGAAAACATCGGCCCTTTTTTTTTTTTATAGTGACTAGAAAGTTTCAGGAAAAAATGTTCAAGCTAGAAGTCGGAGAAATTAAAACTTGAAGAAGAAAAATATAATTATGAAAAGTCCACATTGGTCAGCAAGATCATAGTCAGGACCAGAAAAGGGTTCATTTGACTTTATTTGAAAACTAAAACCGTACAAGACAAACAAAGGAAAACCCTCCACAGATATATGGTGCAAGATACTTTTGTACTTTGCTTTGGAAGTGTTTTTATTGTTTTAATTTCTTGTGCCTTTTTCAGTTTCAGTCAGATTTTGATTGAATTAATGGTCAGAAAAAGTGGGGAGCTTTTGTATTGATAATGCTGTTCAGTCCTTCCAGGGTTTTTTTTTCTGAGGGACAAGAATCTGATGTAGATGTGGGCGGGTAAAACATGTACATTCACGGGATGCATTTGACTTTGATTATGCAAAGAAGATGTTGAGAAAGCAGCCCACCATGTGGGAATGTACATTCTCAGCTGTAAACTCTTGTGAATACTGTGGATGGTTTTTCATATCTCCATCTTCAATTGATACTAGGGGAACTCGGACACGAAGAATGGGAAACTTGGCAATTTTACACACATTTCATTGGTGTTCTTTTTTGGTGTTGTCATAAAAGCAGAGGCAGCAAACCATCTATATAGGTATGTGTAAGCAGACCTGTTTACCCTTACGATTTTGCTGTAAATTTTAGGGGAAAATTACGGAAATTACGCCCCCCCCCCCCCCCCCCCCCCCCCCCCCCCCCAAATTACGGGAAAAAATTCAAAGAAAGAAAATTGTTAAACGCAAAGTTTCGTCTGCTACCATTTCAGTCAAAAGCAGTAAAAAGACATTTTCCAGCGTACCTTGCCTCTTTTACCTTGTCAAAGGTGGCGACGAAGCGGTCTACACGCCAACGGCTGGCTCTTCCAAATCTTCAGAAGTTGTGAAAGTATTGCGATTATGAAGATTACTTTTTTTTTTTTTCAAATTACAGGTTTTTGTCTGAGATATTACAGGTACACGAATTTGGGGTAAACAGGTCTGGTGTCAGTGTTGAGTGATTGTGAGTACAGGTGTTTGTTTTGCCGTTGTTGTTTTTTCCCTACTGACCCATCTCCAGTGTCTCCTCACTGGCATTACTTCCTTGGAAGTCATTCTGACTCACCCATGCACAACCACACCCAGACTTGAAGCAGCTGCAGTGCCAGCAGTCCACAGGGAGCTGACAGTATCAGGTCACCCCGAGGACACCAACCCAAGGAGAATTTGGCTTGTTATTGTTTCATGTTTTATTGTGTATTGCCTACATGGTTTGTTGGTGTGGTTGGAGTTTTATTTTAATTCTTCTTCCATGTTCCTCATTTAAGAGGTGGTTTGTGCATGTGCATATGCGTGCAAGCACACGTGTGTGTGTGTGTGTGTAATGATATTCAATTCCACCATTAAGGTTGCCACATTTCGTCTATGGGACAATGTCTTAACACAAGTATGTGTATGTTTTCTGTTTTCTCTTTTGTTTTTCTCTCCTTTAAATATTTGTTATCCATCCTAAAGATACACAAAGGCCTACTTTTTTTTGCAAAAGATGGAGTTGGATTTGACATGTGTTTAAGTTTGTTACATTCTTTGTTTTTGCTATTTTTGATGTATGTATCCATATACAGATTCTTTGTTTAACATTTCATTGGAAGATATTGACTAGAATAGAAAGGGTAAAATATCCTCTGACATAGCTGTCTGTCTGGTATCCAAACCCAGAATCTTCTGATCCAGAGGCCAGTGCTTTAACCACCCAGCTCAGACAGGCCATGGAGTGGTCTAACTGTATGTGGTGATTGTTGTTGATGTTGTCAGGGGTGAAGGGCAGTGAGCTGCAGGTGAGCACCATCAACGGCAGCCCAGTGGGCACCTACAACTGCGAGGCCCTCATCACTTGTCTGGCCTACTCCACAGCCCCTGAAGGGCGCTCCGTCAACGTCATCGCTGGGGGGCTCAACACAGGGGTGGTCAGGTAGGGGTGCTGGACTTCCTCTCTGTTCCTTGCCTGGGAGATTGTGTGTGTGTTTGTGTGTGTGTGTGTGGGGTATGGGTGGGGGGGGGGGGGGGGGGGGGGGGGGGGGTGTCTACTGTCTTTGTTTGTTGTTTGTTTTCCTCTAGTGAAATCATTCCTAAAATTGAAAATTTTCTTAACAGTTTTAGACGTATGCAGTGGGTAGATATCTACAGAACAAGTATGTGTGTGCATACGCACACACACACATCTCATACTAACCCAACCGCCTACCCTTCTGCACACGCACATACACATAGATATATGAGTGCGCGCACGTATGTAGGCATGCACGCACACGCACACGCACACGCACACACACACACCACAGATCTGTTCAAGGATTATAATCTGTTATACAATTTACACTAAAGAGAAAGTCATAATGGTGTGTCCTTATTCCTTGTCCCAGTCACACACACCCACACCCACACCAGCTTATAAGTGAATATCATCCCAACAATTATTACCTAAAAATAAAAGATTTGGAAATCAGTTGCATGATAGTAGGCACACACACACACACACTCACTCTCTCACACACACACACACACACACTCACACACACACACACACACACACACACACACATTCACTCACTCAAGCATCCAGAAACACATACAGAGATGTATGCTGCTTTTCTGTGCACAGGTTATGGAGCAGCTGGGACCTGACTCATCTTCGAGATTTGTCTGACGACCCAGCCATCAACCGACCCATCGTCAGGTATGTTTTTTTAGGGTCTTAGACGTGTACATGGAGACTGGGCAGCTTGTATCTAGAATGAACATCTGCGTTGGTTTATCATATTATTTTTCATTGCATTGATTTTATTACATTGTGTTGTATGGAGGCCATACTGCATTGGATTGTATTGTATTTTACTGTGTTACAATCAGGACAACAGATTTCTCCGCATGAAGCAAAGGTTTCATTGCCCATTGAAAATGTGTTGCTTTATGTAAAAGGGGGAAAAAAAGAAAGTATTGGTGACTTTTTCTGTTTGCTTCTGAGAGTGGATTGTCTTCTACAG
Organism: Conus ventricosus; assembly: GCA_018398815.1. Taxonomy (NCBI): domain Eukaryota; kingdom Metazoa; phylum Mollusca; class Gastropoda; order Neogastropoda; family Conidae; genus Conus; species Conus ventricosus. The sequence continues at coordinate 45,656,202 of CM031598.1, read as the reverse complement.
AATGTTTGCCCAGAACACTGGTGTTGACATGGGTTCCTTTACATGTTTGAAATTTGTTCTGCTCAAGGCAGTTTGGATTATAGTCTACTCCACAAGACTGAACACTGATTAGAACTGGGTGGAGAGGAGAAGAAAGAAAGAAAAAACACAATTATTCTTTAGGAGATTTAAGCCTTTGAATTGGCTTCTACTGGCAGCCTACACTAGCATGTTGTCGACTGGGCCACAGCTTCCCCAGCTTACCCTGCAAAGGCCTGAGAGGCCTGTGGCTACAGCCCAGGGCCGGTGTGGCCAGCTGTGCTGTGACTTGAGGCACTGTCTGTCCAGGGTGCAAGTGCCTGTAGGAAGTGACCATATTCAGAAATCTTAATCAGTCAGCTGTTGTAAGGAGTGTGTCTTTCTTTTCAGGCAAGCCCAGGACAGAGCAAGAGGAAAATGTTCAGGAGTTTGGGGGGAAGAAGAAGGGTCTTTAACTGGAGAGTATCTTTTGGGGATGACAAAGTGTGTTCTAAAAACATCTACCGTAAAGTTCGGTCTATTGAGCGCACTAAATTTTTTTTTTAATCTGAACTTTTTTCACAAATAAGCCGCACCGGTTTATAAGCCGCAGATATATACAACACAGTCCGATGTGCCGCAGGCGGCAGCTGGCCGAGCGTTGAGTTTACATAGTGTCGAAAATCATCACATACAATGTGTTCACTGCATTCATTGGCGTTTAAATAGGTCAGAATACAAGAGCATGTTTCCAGCTTTTCTTCAGTCTTTTTTTTTTTTTTTAGTACGATGTGTTTTAAATCAATTAGAATCGAAGTTTTTATGAGGCTTCTTACAAGTGTTGTCTTTCCAACATCATTGCTTTAAAAAAAAATACCGAAAAAAACAACGCATTAACAACGCTGGAAAGGCAGTTCTCTCCTGCATTCATTGGTGTATCAAGCTAAGCGATTGGTTGAGTACTCAAAAGCGCAAGCCAATCAAAGCGAAGGTATCAAATGCAAACCTTCACTCCCTGTCCACGATTTAAACAATGGCGAATCGAAGCCAAGGTCAGACTATGAGTTGAATGCGCTAATCGTTTTTGAATTGCAAGACGCACTTGGTAAGATAACGCATATAATAACAAACCAGAACATTAATGAAACGATTCGATTGTTTTATTTCGCTTAATACTGTGCCAGTGCTGAGTTATTTTGTTCGTAATTCAGCCAGTGTTAGTCCAGATTAAACAGGTCGGAAACGGCCAACACATTGCGCCGTTCGAAGCGATCGTATTTTTGTAGAAGATAAACTGATGAAAAAAGATATCAGTAATGGGCTTTACTTATGTCGATTCCCGTATTTCTGAACGGGTTACTGATTCCATTACACGATTACACAGAAAATCGTAGTTAAAAGCATAATAAAAATTCATGAACAGTAAACACGATATGGCGAGTTACAGAGAAGCTAAGAATAGACGAGGGTGTGATGCTTCTGAAATCGGAAAAATCCGCAAATAAGCCGCATCGTTGTTTAAGCCGCAGGGTTTAAAGCTGGGGAAAAAAGTCGCGGCTTATAGTCCGAACTTTACGGAAAGTCTGTAAACATAGAAAGGGAGAGGGTCCATCTGGGAAATGAAAACCAATCACAGACACGGAGAAAAAGGTTTTACGAAAAAAACAGAAGTCATTAAAGGGAGCAAAGCTTTCTTTTGAGGTAAAACCTGTGTGGACAGAGAGAAGAAATCTTTATCGAAAACCAAATCTTCACAAGGTTGGAGTCTATTTGTGGAAGCTTTCAATGCGTCTTGCAAACAGAGAGAAGCTCAGACAGGACTGAAGTCTCTGTGCTACTCCCAAATGCTTTTTCTGCATGCAGACCGACATTTTCTGCAGGCAAACTGGCTAAAGAATTTGATGATATGGTTTCAGTTTGGCCTACACTACCAACTCGCAAGCACTGTTTGTGTCACTGTCAGACGGCACCATAGTCATGTGGCACACGGACCAGTCCTCCTCTTCCACCAACGCCAGTCTCTTCATGCCAGTGCTGCGACATCAGTCTTACCAGTAATATGGGCAGTTCTCTGTGCATGTGTGTGTGCGTGTGGTTTGCTGGATGTTGACGTCTTCCGTTTGGGCTCATCCGTCCGTTACGTCTTCCTTCCAACTTGGATTCGACATGTCTGCCAATCCAAGTCTCAGAGCCTGGTTGAAGAGTTTTCTGCATTGAAAATTTGAAGCTGTGATGATGAATTTCTTGTGTGTGGAAGGGAGGGGGCCATTTTTTTTTTCTTTAACAGCATTGTTAGTATTAATGCAGCTGTGTATGAATGTGTGTGTATTACCTGTACCTTGGTCACCACAGCTGTTGATTACAATATTATTGGTGCTGAACTGTGGTCTGTGGAGTTTGGGGAGAGAGGTGGGGGTGGGGCATTCAAATCATGCAGACGTCTAATGACATGATTCAGGTTAGGTGACTAGTTGCACAATCCAAAGAAATGCCCAATTGCTGATAGAAAAAGTTCACCTTATGACGATTGGTTTGTGTGTTAAACAGTCTGTGAAGAAGAGAAAAATGGAAACTAGACGCCTGTGTTAATCATGGTGACACATAAGTGACACACACACCTGCATGTTTGTATGACCCTCTGTGAAGAAGAGGAAAGTAAAATGTAGATGCATGCGTTGTGATAAACCAGTTGTAGGAAAGACATCTATCAGTATGCTGCATGCGTCTAGCGATTGGCTAGTTGGAAGACTTAGGCCAGGAGAATGAGGGAATGGAGAGAGAGATTCTGTGGTTGCCAGTAGATGACTTTAGATTTTTGTACAGGTGCTTTGTCTTCCATTGTTGAACATGTGTGTAAAGTGCATGCGTTTGTTGATAAATCTTCATTATTCAGCAGCATTGTCATAAACCCTCATGATGGGTGAACTGTCATCATATGAGGATCATCATCCAGGTAAACGAAATTAGTTGTCATTTTCAGCATCAAAATCGTCATGTCGTGTTGGTATAAAAACTTACTTTCTTCTCTATCATCTTCGTGTCACTTCAGTGGCTTTAGCCCCACACTGCTTTTTCTGGCTTCTCCTCCACAGCCACATCCAGGCTCATTTTGTCATGGCCCCTGCACTGACAATCCATAGGGAGCAGTCAGTTGCAAGTCATGAGGCAGTCCCCCAGAGACACAGCACGGCTGCGAGTAACTTTGGTGGATGTTCAGTGGTGGGTTCTGATCTAATCTGTGCAGGACATCACATGCTAAGCCCCTACTGACAACAGGAGTTGCTGTCACAGAGTCGGCATGAGTGAACGTCCCCCTCATAGGGCACCATCACATCTGTCCAACAGCAGGCCCATGAATAACAAGACACCAGCTATCTCGACAGGAACGCACCAAGAATGGCCGAGACATGGAGAGGAAATCGAAACTGAGGTCACCATGAGAGCAGGGCATGAAGGGCAACAGAGTCTCGACACTTTTTTCCTTGTACTGCTGATCAGTGAGGATGAGGGTGATGGAGGTAATGTTGTAGAGTTCTGTTCCCTTCTGAGACTGCATGACAAGGTGGAACTTTACGCTTGCTTTCATATATATCCGGCATCAGCCAGGCCCAAGAGGTATGGACACCTGCAGTGTTGTCAGGAAAACTGAACAACTTTGACCGAGATGCATCCGCTATGTAGATAAACTTAAGTATGTGGTTCCAATCTCCCCAGCTGAGCCCCTAGTAATCTCACATCTGGTAGGAACCATTTGGGGGCAGAAAAATCAAACACTTGGCATTGATGGGAATGAAACCCTTGACTTCCCTAGGGACTCCGCAGTGCTGACCGCTGTGCCTCGGTGGCTAGTACAAGTTTTGTTATGACTTGTGCATTACCTTAATCAGTAACATTGTGATGTAATGGCATGTGTTTTGGTCAGTAACATGTGTTAGGCAGTGTTTATGTAATAATTAACAGTGACATAGCCATGCTATGGTGATGTTGGGAGCCAGTAAGCTGTCGTTTTAAAAAATCGAGCTGTGTGTTGTTAGAAACTTTAAAAATCATGTTTTTAGTGGCTTGAACTGCACTCGCTTTGTGTTAACATGGCCATTGTTTGATCCATACTTTGTGGATCAGAGTGTTCCTTGCCAAGAAACAGCAAAAGAGAAAGAGAAAGAAAGAGAGTGAGAGAGAGAGAGAGAGCGACATGGATTACTTTTGAGTGCAGTCTTGAAGCTTATCCATTGTCAGGTATATTTGAAAGAAGTTCTAGATGTTAAACGCATTCCGGTGGACTTTGTCATGCCAGCCTGCATTTGCTGGACTATGCATATGGTAAGTAGACAATGGTTACAACTGCTTGGCAGTACTCTTTCCTTGATGTGCTTTAAAAAAGAAAGAAAGAAAGAAAAAAAAAATTCTTGAATTATTTTTTGTTTTTTCATGTTGGAATATTTGCTTCGGTGAAAAGTTTGAATTTTACCATGTTAAAGTCAAAAAGTTCTGTGGCTTGAAAGGCAAAAGATGCTTACTATCACTTCATCAAAATGAGTTTCCAGTATTCCACTGGATTGTAGCCTTTCATCTCATGGCTTAGCAGGTAATGTGTAGCGAATATGGACTTGACCTGTCTGTTACAAATCTGTGACCCACATGGAGGGAAAAGCTTTCATTAGGATATGACAATAAGCAGTACAGTCCTTCAAGATTAAGTTATTTTGACAGGTATGAAGATGCAATATAAGATTAAGACCCAGAATGAAGGGTTATCAACAGGATTTAAATCTTGCAGGTCAAAGCATGCTGTGCAAGATAAGATGTTTGATATATCTAGACTTAGGTATTACACAGCAATGATGGAAATAGGTTTAATACAAGTATTATACAGCCAGGATAAGACTCGCATTTTTGACGTCAAAACTATGTGATTATTTTGCTGTTTTTAATTATGTGCAATGATTAAAGTGTATGTGTGTGTGTGTGTATGTGTTCAGGGCAAGAGCTTATGTTTTTATTTTCCATGCACTTGCATGGTTTGTGTGTGTGCGTGTGCGTGCACACTTTTTTCTTTTTCTTTCTTTGCACCATTCAGTTTGTAACTTACGTGATAAGTTGATAGCAGTACATCCTTCTCTGTTTCATCCATTGATAATTTTTAGGGATATGTACAGTGGTATGAGTAGGAGGTATAAATAAGACTGTGACAATTAACCTATTTATTACTGATCATTTGCAAATTGTCTTTCCCTTTTTTTGTGAGAAGTTAAGGTAATTGAGGATGCACCATTGTGATTCTCATCTTTAACAGTTCACCTACAGTTAATTTATGTTCAATGCTTTTGTTCTTATATGTAATGTATTAAGAATTGTATGTATTCACATGCTGTTAACTTGCTAGTCTGTATTTAGTATCTTGTCGCATCATAGTCAGTATATTTTCCAGAACTGGTTTATTTGAGTCTGCTGTTTGATTTCTTTCCATTTGAATCTTGAAGAAAGAATGCATCATGAACAAGAATGATTTTAAAGCATTTCCCTCTTTCTGAATAGATGTCTAGCTTGTTCTTGCTTGTTGGCTGGTAAAGTTGAAAGTATTTGTCATTGATGTGAATGATTGTTGACACAGGCTTGTCTGTTTACTTGGTTTCATTGGAAACGAGAAACCATTTTTTTGCCGTACTTTCTTAATGCCCTAGTCTTGATGGTGAAGTTTATTCCTTAAAGGAGCTCGTTATCCTCTCTGTGGAGTTGTGTACAAATTCGATGCTGTTGTGCCCTTTTCCATTGAATTTTAGATGCTTTTTGGTTTATCATTTTCAGTTATCTCAAGTGTATACTGCGTATGTTTAGGTGCCGAGCCATCGTTAAATCAGAATTTCATAGTTGTTAAGCTTAATGCGAAATAACGTTGATATTTTTAACCTTGTAATTTCTTGATGATTTGATACGTTTTTGTAATTTGCAACTTCCATGTGATGGTGGCTGGAAGAAGTGAAAATAGGATAGGATTCTCATAATGTTTCAAACAGAATTGCCTTTCATGTAGTGGAATACATATGCTGATATGCTGACTTCAGTGCTTCTGACCAACAAGGTGTCAGCAGTGCACTTAAATGATTTGATCATTCAGACACTTGGCATCCCAGAAACATTTGGGTAAATACTAAGGCAGCAGCGATGGATAATGTTACGATTTCCCTGAATTATTGGTATGTGTGCAAACTCGTTAAGCTGTGAGCTATGGAGCCACGTGATTGGGTGGACCTAGAAGCCAGTTTTATCAAGTCTTGTAAGCTGTGAAAATAGAGTTGCTGATTCGTTGGATCTCTCGTGTCAAATGGCCTTTTGGCATTTTCCCTCTGCTGTCAGGTATCCAGAGATGATTTTTGTTGTTGTTGAAAACTCCGACAGGCTTTCACTTCTGATTTCATGTGGCCAAATATTGTATGAATAAAGTTAATCCCATTTTTAGACTTGCAGCATGAAGTTAATCCTGTTTTCAGACTTGCAGTGATGGTACTCACTTTCTGATTCTGTTCTGTTTGTTACAGTGCCTGTGTTATACTCAGCTCGGTCACTGTGCCACATTTCAAGATAGAAAGTGGAAAAGAAGGCTTCCATAGTACTACAAATTAAGTGATGTAGGCTCTTTCAGAATGAAAGAACTTTTGCTTTACTTGGTCCTTTTGTGTATATTGTCTTGTAGGATTTTCTCTTTTTTTTTCATCCATTGTTTGCTGGCATATTTTGCGCACAGTAGTTCTCTTGTTTACTTGTGTCTACAAGTCAGCAGAAACTGTTTTTAACATACACCTTCCCCTGCCATTTTTTTACAGGAAACTTTACCTGTCTTTCAGCATGTTCATAATTCGGTGGCAGTGAAGTTGTGGACATGATTATAGAAACTCAGACATACCTATGTTGTCTTCGAAGCCGTGGTGAAAGGATGTTTTGAAATAGAAAAAAGGAGTGGGGAGGGGGGCATTGGGGAGAAAAAAAAGGCTTACTGATAGAAAGAAATGGGCAAGGAGGTTGCTGCCCTCCAACACACAACACAAGCCGCTTGGTGGCACACAGTTTTCCTTCCACGCTCCATTTCTTTCCAGTCTTTGTCCACTTGTCTTTTGGCTTCAAGAAAGAAAAAAGAAGTAAGGTCTGCTGCGCTGGCAAGTCCACAGACTATGATTCATGTTCTTGTTTGTCACTGCGACGGTAGGGACATTCCTGAAAAAATGTTTTTGTTTGTGACAGTAAGGTTACGGACGTTCTCTTATAAATCAAATGTTTTTGTTTGTGACTAAGTTTACGGACGTTCTTATAAATCAAATGTTTTTGTATGTGACTGTAAGGTTACAGATGTTCTCTGTAAATGTTTTGTTTGTGACCGTAAGGGTACAAACGTTTTTGTTTGTGACTGTAAGGTTACAGATGTTCTCTATAAATAAGTTTTTTGTGACTAAGATTACAGACATTCTCTGTAAATGTTTTGTTTGTGACCGTAAGGGTACAAATGTTTTTGTTTGTGCTAGGTTACAGACATTCTCTGTAATGTTTTGTTTGTGACTGAGGTAGCAAGACATCCCTACAATAAAATGTTTTTGTTTGTTACAGTAAGGTTATGGACTTTCTTTGTAAATTAAAACATTATTTGAGACTAGGTCACAGACGTGGTCGTATTGGTTGAAATACATGGTGCAACAACCAGGTTGGCTCACTTGAGGAGGTATAGGGCATTTCATGAGGTGTTCAGGCATCATTTTCTGTCCATCTCTCTGTTTGGTGCTCATTCATCTGTTTGTTTTTAAGATCCTTCATTGTTCCACCCTCTGTTTGGGACTTGTTCTTAACCCAAAAGGGAGGCATCTTGTGTATATTGTTGAAAACGTTATCCACTTGCTGTTTAGGCTCAGGGGGTCAGATTTGTGTTTTTCAAACATATGCATGGACAAAAGTCCGAGGTCCAAACCTTGGAGTAGTCGATGCATTAGAAGTTACTTGTATTGTTTCGTATGCATCTTATAACATTTTAATTTATTTTGATGAAAACAAAACTTTCATTTTAGTTCTTGAACGAGATACTGCCGTCTGTTCCATGTTTTCTAAGGGAAACCAGCACTTGTTTGGAAAAACAAAAAAAAAAAACAAAAGCCGACCCGGCAACTGTATTGAAAATGTATTCAAGAAGTTTCAAGCAGATCAGAGGAAAGAAAGGGGAAGTACATTATTTGAACAGTATTGATGAGCACATGCCGTTGGATAAAATCCACTGTGGTCTTTGTGTTGAAGGGTGGATGCAATACGAGCAAAAGTATTGTATCACCTGCTTGGGGGAAGAATTATGATAGTCGAATTTAGTTTGGGCATCTCCTTTCAGTTCCTGCTTCACTTTTCCTTGATCCTCTTCCTCTCCCCTCACAGCTGTTCGGGAGCAACCCACTTAGTTTTGAGAGGAAGGGGAGTTTACAGCTCGCCCACAGCTGCAGAGGCCAAGCTTTGAATGCAGGTCAGGGAAGGGGTGTTTTCTGTAGGCTGCTCCCCACAGCTAGCTAAACGCAATGTACTAGGCAAACTGAACGTCATCTGTGTAAAGCCGGTCTGGCAACAATGTGTTCGGCATTGCTGAGCGGCCATTACAAGTGGGGCTGTTAGTTTGATAATTAGTAGTTGTCATAAAAAATTTAATATATCTGTGCTTTTGAGATGACTGAATAGGCAAATTCCCGACAATTATTTTAATACCAAACTCGACCCGGTTTTTTTTCCTGTTTGATATGGCATGAAAGCTTGTACACAAGTGGTCAGGATTTTTCAAACAAAGACAACACAACACACACACAATTGTGCAAAAATGACGTCATCACTTTTGGGAACTTATTTTCCCTAGTTAACTAGTACACAAGTTTGATATATGCCTCTGCTTGGACTACAACAACAAAATGGTTGGATTAGAAATGTGTAAGCCTTGTTTGTTTTAGCCCTTTAACTGTCTCGAATGGGACCGAAAAATAAAGCTGTGCCCTCGGTCTTTCCATTTTGTCCAAGTTGTATTAATTTCATGCCCCTCCTTGGTTCACAGCCACATGGAGGACCTCCAGCGTCTTCAAGGAGCCGTCAGAATCTTGTCTTGATGATGCACCGATTCAAGGAGACGCTGCACTACAGTGGATTAACATCTGTGGTGGTATACACCGATTTCAAAACATATATGACATTGTCAGATTTGGGGAGTTGTATTATACTCTTTTATGTCTCTCTCTGACTTGCGACACAGTTTTGTGCTTGTAGTTCCCCTTTTCTGTCGCTCATCTTACTTGAGGTGCTGGGTTATTTTGTCTTTATTTCTCAAAATTTACTATGGTTCACCCCTTTTTGCCTGTGTACAAGCAACATGAAATTTATCAGAAGTAAAGACCACATGATGTCCTGAGGACACTAGTGTCTATTCTGTATATGGCTTTATTAGTTATGGTTTTTTGTTGCGTTGTTAGAATTAAGGGTATTATACAAAATGGCTGGCCTGGGATCAATTTTAATCCCAAGATGTCTGTAGTTTAAAATGTTGGTTGACCAGCCATTAAATCGTGCATATATTACACATAATGATGGGGCAGTGTCTGGGGATGATGCATTGTCAAGGGCTCGTGCAGTGGGCTTGGCTGTCGTGAAACGACCGAACAGGCACAATCTGGAATCTATCATGGAAAGGTCAAGACGGGAGGGGGGAGTCATCCATACATAAGCATCGTTTAGTTCAAGATGTATCGGTTTTACTCCGTGAATACCATTTGCTCCATTTTACTTAGGGCAATAAATTTGTTACTGCAAAAACTGTGGTGATTTTAGTTTTCTTTTTGAAGACGTGGAGCAAGAGGGAGTGGACCTGAACGTCCATTTTGGCAAATCTTGCGTCCCATCATGCCCAGTCAAATACAATGTTCATAATTCTGATGCCCCAATTTCTTTAATACCGGGAAAAATTCATTTACATTTATCAGCCTGACATCAACAGTATGTTTTGTTTTAAAAGCAAAAGGAATATTCTTGGCACACTCGCAAATATGCAAAATTTTTCCCGCACTTGAAAATATCAAATATTTTCAAAATTTCACATAAAAATGTACATTTTTATTGAGCAAACAAAAAAATTAAATAACCATGAGCAATGTTGCATTACTGCCAGAAAATTTTTAAACCCCTTTCATTTTTGGGGAAAAAACAATAGATTTCACAGATGGGAGACAAACTATGGAACAAATCCCCTTTAGCCCTGATCTTTTCTTACCTCTTCACAATGGGATCTGTAGATGCAAAGAAGGGTATTACCCACTTTTGTACAATCAGAATTGGTAAAAAAATGTTTTCACAACTGGAGTGAAGACACAAAGTAGGGATAATTCAATCGTTTCAACTGAAATCTGAGAGACAAGGAATAACAAGTTTTGTTAGTCGACACACACAGTAGGAATAACAATTTTCTTACGACTGGAGTCCGAGAGACGAAGAAGGATAACACTCTTGTTAACAGCAGCTGAAGACTAAAAGGGCACTAACTCCTGGAAACACTAAGGATATGATTGGCTTGCTTTTTAACAGGAACAAATGGCAAAAAGTGTGCTGAACAGAGCAAAAATATTCTGGAGCAACTATTCACTACTCCAAGTCCAAAACCACCAGCTAGTAGGTTAACCTGCCACATTTCCCATCCATGATAGCTTTCCCCTCTACATTGATACATGGCGACTCCTGCCATCCTTGCCTTTTCTCTCCCATCTTCTCTCCCTTCCCCCGTTACTGAGAGCATAATGATACTTTCCGAAATACAACCTTCACTGCAAAGGGTCGGGAAAAAAAAGGGAAAAAAATCCATTTTCAGAGCATTCACTCATCAGGGAGCTCAAAGCACTTTACAATTAATAAACATCACCCAACTCTTAAATACACATCACACATGAAGGGAAATAAGCTAAAAATATTAACAGAAAAAGGACACGCATAAATTTTACACAACCAATTCACATGCATGCTTTGTCAGTGCTTGCTCACTCTCTTACAAGCATGCATATGCACAAACCACGCGCATACAGGTCAAATGCTTCTAAATTGAAAGTCTTAAGACTGCTATCTTAAAAGGCTGTTTCAAAGAGATATGTTTTTAGGCTCATTTCAAAAGATTTAAGCAAAGATTGTGAGAAACTGTTCCACACAGATGCAGCTGAAATGAAAATCCATCAAAAGACGGTTTTTCACACAAGATGCATGATCGGAGTTGGCATGACAGTGTGGAAATTCAAATCACCTGCACCAGGTACTGCACAGCAGTGCCTCTTACACAGCTCAACTAGATGTTTATAACACGCATATGCAGGGTACAAGTAGGGAAGAGTCCCTTATCCTGAAATTGAATTTGGGCGATCCCACCAACCCTGAGATTGAACTGGGGTCATCGCTGCATATTTATCACAGAAGAAATAAATCCTGAAATAATTTTCTGGCAATAGCTATGCAGCTCTTGTTTATTTAAATAATATGCTTTTAAAAGCACATTCTGTTAACAATGATCTACAAAATATGAAGAAGTGTTGAGCAAAGGAAAAGCATATCACATTAAAAAAGATTCATCTCATGGATCAGACTGCTCAAGTTTAAATCATTAAGCCCAGATAACCACACGGATCATTTTCCTGGATCAGGTTGCTCAAGTTTAAATCATCAAGTCCAGATGACCACACGGATCCTTTTCCTTCAAGATAATGGCAATTTTGAGTATATAACTGTCTGTCAAGAAGCTCTGCTTTTTTTCTCTTCATCCATACGTTACAGTCAGTAAGATATGTCAAGAAGCTCTGCTTTTTTTCTTTCCATCCATACATTACAGTCAGTAAGATACACCAATGGCTTGACATTAAGCTGCTTTTTGCAAACTTCATGTAACTTGCCAACTGAAGAATTTCTAGCAGTCCCAAGAGAGGGCCACAACGGTTTGTGTTGATGGTGTTGAAACTGAACAGCCTGATAAGAGCACATTAGCAACATGCCAAAAACTTATTCCCTCCCAAATAACCAGGAAAAACATAAATACTGTGGGAGGTCTCCTAAAAAACCTCCACTTTTCATTGTAACTCCAGCCTGTACCATTTGTCATACATTAAGTAAAGTTTATAAAACAGCCAGTCTTGCATACAGCACTACATGCATGTCCAGAACTTTTTCCATCAGCATCAGTGTGTCTTTGTGAACACTGATAAGGTCGATTACACACCAATTTTGTACAGAGAACAGCTTCTGTGTCCAACCATTGGTTTGCTTCCCAGCAGTACATATAACAGGCTGAAGATCATGCCTTTTGCCTGAAGGGGGGGGGGGGGACAAAAAAAATCGTGACCTCCACCACTGATGGCACCAACCCCAACACTGATGATATTACATCCAAATTCATCGGATACCATCCTTAGATGGCTCGTGAACTCCACCCTCACACATCAAAAGAAAGAGAACAAACCTACCTGCAAATCGGCAACATCCACAAAGCTGACCACCATGACAAAAACGGTTCAAGTTTCAATTGTACTACAGCCAAGCTGATCGCGCACGGCCTTTCCAGGCCTGTTGGTGCTGAGTAGAAAAAAAGAGAAAAAAAAAGGCCTGAAAATGAGTCGACCTACAAGGGCAACTATGTTTGCTCTTCACACAATCTACAACATTAGAGTCAAAATACTGTATCTTTGAAGCTGGTAAAATTCGGCGGTCCTGAAGGTGCCAGGCATTCTACTGACACGTCAAGACTTGCCGGGCAATCCTAAGAAACCGATTCACTTGGTTACCTGGGACCGCAATATAACGATGAGACCAACAGAAAGAAAATGAAAAGTATCACTGTTTAATGCTTCCCTTGTTCAAAATTTTCAAACATCTAAAACCCTTTCCTTTAAACTCCAGGCTTTCTTCCTTGGCAATAAATCCAGTTCTATCATTTCTGCCCAGCAAGCCACACAATGCCTTTTGAGGGATTTCGCCATATTACTATGCATGAGTGAATATCATGGTTGATAATGTACGAACATCCTTTGGGTGGATAAAAAAATAAGGCCATGGTAAGGATGCAAGCCAATCCACCTGCTTTTCCAGCCGCAATTTACAGTCTTCCTAGTCTCATCATAGCCCTGCCGACCTCGGAGGACCTCTCAGTGAGGTCAACGTGAAGGGAAACAAAAAATCTTCAAAATGCAACACACAACACAGACAAAGGTGAACAACGAATGCCAGCTGACTGTCTCAACACGTACACGCCGCTTTCTGCGTCATCAGATGCTACATTGTGCATCTCAAACTTAACACTTTTGTCACATGATTTCTGCAAAAATTAAAATTGGGAATATTCAAACACACTTCAGTCAACTGGCTGATCCACTTTCGCCAGTTATACATGACAACAGAGACCCAACTGCAACAAAATGAAATCCTACTGTCGGTCATAGTCGAATGGCTTCAACTTGGTACAAGCCTGTGGCTGTTTGATCACAAGTCTCGTAACACTTGCACACTCAACGTGGGCATTTCTAAGAGTTTTGAGTAGAACCAAGTCTACTGACAGCTGTCTGACATGTTCTGTGGACATTTTGAGTTTGCATGTGAGGAGAGGACTCGATATGTTGTCGCCCACATGGAGGGGATGGGGGGGGGGGGGGGGAGCGTGGTGCAAGCATTTTGTTCATTCCCAGGCCATCTGGAGGGCAGAACAATGGTAATGCATTGGTTTTTGCCTAGATTATGTCCACGTAACATGGGCACTGGCTTGTTTTTCATGGTCTCTGAGCTGTTCTCAAAGCATAGAGGTCAACCAGAAAGTCTGCATTTGCTTTGGCACACAGGAGCAAAGGGCAATAACTCTACAGCAGTCTAAGAGGTGAATGACATGGCAGTTTCACCACTGACATCCTCCAGGCCAATAACACCAGGCTGTGCTGACCGTTCAGATTTTCCCCTTCTTTTACACTCTCGGGTTAACAACAAATGAAAAAGTGAAGAAAAACCTTCACACGTCAGGAGAAATACATTTTTTTAAAAAAGGCCATACAGACGCGGCATTGGGCAGCTACTGTCCACTCTGGACAGCATACACAAATTTTCACTACCCAGTCACCACATTGCAACAAAAAAGATGGAAAGTCATAAACTGTGACCAGAAAAAAAAATGTGAACGAGTTTTCAGAGCAAAGGTAGAAGAATGGTCCACAAAAGCAGAAAAACAGAAAAGAAAGACAAAGACAAAAACAAAAAACTAAAGAGAACGACAGAGATGAGGAGGTTACAAGCACAGAACTTCAGAAGGCGGGAGAAGGGTGGCCGGTTGGTTTGTTTTCACCGAGAGAAGAAAGAACAGCTAAGAAATCAACTGAAATCGTTCACTTACAACAACCAATCCACTCAAACACAGAAAGCAAATAAACACTGAAGACGGCGTCTATTCTGGACAGACTGTGCCGATGTCTCAAAGTGTCTTGGAAACAAGACTGTATACAAAAAACAGAGTATACAAAAAACAAACAAACAAAAAATAAAACAAAATCCCTGGCATGTTCTCAATTTTGAAAAGATGAACAAACATTGTGACTGACTTTTACGAGTAAAGAATGGGCACGAAAGAAAAATGCCAATTGCAAAGGAAGACAAAAATTATAACAAAAAAAAAATAAAATTCAAAGAAACAAACAAGAGTGTCAGAAATATGACAATTACAGGCACAGAACCTTCAAACGTCGCCGATATACTGTGTCTTAATGGAGCCCCTGCATTCCCACCGGGGCACTTGTCAGCAAGTTCTTTGCAGAGATAGTCAACAACGGCACCAGGGCACTATCATTATCACGGTCATGTAACACAGATTTTATTTAAGTCAGGAAATGCCACTCAAAACAACTACTGTGGCTGTATGAAAGATTTTCTAGGGGTGAAAAAAAAAAAAAGCCACCGGGACACGGTTTCATATCTGGAATGAAATAACAGTGCACAAGGCTGTCAAGACTGGCATTGACATGACTTGGGCTTTAAGAAACCATTCCCCACCAACAACCCCCTCTCATCACCAACCCCTGCCCAACAGCTATGTTGAAAACACACACACAGACATGAAGTAACAATGTTGTGGATTTCGGTTCATGCACGGTTATACAGCATGTTCAACAGAGCATAACACTGCTCGCATCTACCACATATTTCATACTGTCGATAACTACAACACAAGCCTAAAAATTGATTTACGTAATCAAAGTAAGAAATATTGGCTCAGCTTCCCATTTAAGGGAACATTTGTCTTGACTTCAGGGCACCTTGAATCGTCTGCTCATGGCGAGTCTACACATCCTATAATGCCTCTTGCACAACATAAATCAAGGAACTACACTGATATGTGTACATCACACACAGCTTGCCAAACAAAACTGGCAATATACTCAGATCAACAGAGTGTATAACCCAAAAAATGGTTACCATAGGCCCTTGGGTTTTTGTTTTTGTTTTTTAAGATATGGTTTACAGCTTACCTTGTTTTTAATGACCAGCCAATTATGGTTGCCACAACAGGTTCCATTTCTCCCTTTCCTGTTTAACCCTATCAGTGGGGGGGGGGGACAAACATGAGAACAATGCAGTGGGCGAAACTGGTATGGGTGAAAAAGGGTGTCGCCAGGAAACAAACATTATTCAGAACCAAAACTCAGCCCCCAAACTGGAGTTGCATTCCAAATTCCTTGCAAACTTGGAACACTGTTGCTTTTGCACACAACAATGTTTCCACAATTCAGCACTCCATCCGAATAAAGCAAAATTCAAATGAACAAAAAAAAACCCAGGGTGTACAGGAACACTGACTTGATGTACAATTCAAAACGGACAAATGAATTTTCAACAAACGCGTCTTCTTCTGACGTTACAAACAACGGACACAGAAAATGCACAAAACAATACTCCCCTAGTAGCACGACTTCTGCAGACAGTACAAACAACGGGCATCACAAATGCACACACACAAAAATACTCTCTTGATATGAATGGTATCCGGGGAGATTGTGTTGCGCATTGTTTATGTCTACCGTTTGTAGACTTGAGGAAGATACAATTGTCCAGAACGTCTGTTTAGAAATGCATACTGAACTGGCATCGCTTTCCGCCTTGTTTTGTGTGTTCATTTGTATTTTCCTTTGTTTACAGTAACACTGCAGTCCATTTCACCTTCCATTCTATTGATCCAAAAGAACACATGTATCAGACTAAACCAGGTTATTTCATCTGCAGCCGAACACCATCTCTGGGATGCATGACACATGTAGAACTATTGCACAGAATCTAACATGTCCAGAGTTGAAAACAATGTAGAGAATCAAAAAAAAATGTACAGAATTTAAACATATTCACAATGTTATGCCAATTCAAGTGGTCATGCCACTGAACATGGTTTTTTTTTTAATGTACACGAAGTGCAAAATAATTCTACATGGCTTAGATCTATGTTTGCAGGTCGGATGAACAGACTTATTCATGTATTCAAGCTGTGTTGAGCCCACCGGATGAATTACGGTTTAAATCATAAACAACTGCTAGAGATCATTCTAATAAAGAAAACTTATAGGGTGCTTACCCAGCACTCCTAAACGCTGTACCGCCACATCAACGCATCAATATACACAGCAGAGGTGGTTCATTTAACATGCTGAAGTGTAAGACATGCAACCAACAAAGTAGCCATCAATGAACTCTTTCTGTTTTCTCCCTTGTAGCATCAGCATGTCCTCTCACACATACCAACCCGCCTAACTACATGCAAACACACTTCGGCACATGTTCACACCATGCAACAGACCAAAACAAGACCCAAAATACTGGCACAACACCCAAAACAACCTACACACGAACACACCGACAACCTAGCAACAGATTAAATCAATGCAGCTGCCTATCTTCGAGAAGCAACATTTGACCTTGTAGGAATTGAATCCTCTCCTTCCGCTTACTCGTACTCCCATCCTACCACAATCATTTGCCCCAGATTGTGACCATCTGGGAAATACAGTCATCCAACAAGAAAACACAAGCATTCTTTTATATCCAGAGAGAAACGCTATCGAATACACAACAGCACCACATGAATGTGAACAAAGCACAATGCTCCTGCTAATAAAAGGGGGGCTGGACAACGGGCAGGAGTAAGGTCACTATCAGCAATCAATAATAATTGTTATCTAGCAAAAACCACCTGAGTGCACCTTCCACTGCACATGACAATGAAGGCATGAACATCAACATGACAGGACAGACATGGCATGCACACAATTCCATACTAAATTCACATATTCTGAAAACACCCTGAACACATACACATGGACACAGGCACCACAAAGTGGGGTTTTTTTTTAATGGCTAAGGGTGCAATCAGTGATTCGGGAAGGAAAGGGTCAAACGATATAACAGTTGGATGTGTCCTGAGGCCAGTTTCACAGACTGAAGGCCCTGGGTTCATGGCGACAGGAAATTTTCAGTACTATGAGTGGCAAAGGAAGTCAGTTTCCGAAGGTGACCTCTTTTACAGAGACAGGCTTTTAAAACCTGACAATAGGTGATTTGTACAGTGTCACATGTTACCCACAGTTCACACAGAGTGGGAGGACGACATCTTATTGACGAGATTTGTTGGCGGTCAGCCTTCCACCAGTTCATACTCAAACTAGATTGAGGCTTTCTGTACTGTCAGGAAGATGAGAGAAAAGGCACACCATTGGTCACATACACCATGACAACCCGTCAGGAGTGGTTTTGTTCCTTTCTTTAATAAACCTCCGCAATACCCCCCTTCCTCCCCCCTCCTTCACCACATTCCCTGCCCACTAAGGGTAAATTATTAAGAAAACAGTAAAATGGCATGAAAAATTTTAAAAATAAAACATTTTTTTTAAAATGAAAAAGGAAAGCATAATAATATGGAAAGCACCTGTGGACCTTGCCTGATGCAGTCTTTTCATTCCACTTTCTCCCCTCCGTCTTTCATCTTTATGGTCATAACCCAAGATACAATCATTTGCCTTGCATTCAACTGATGTCATAAATTAATTTCAATTTAGCTTTCATCTTCGAAGATTAAAATCATCTATTTAATGATCGTAACAGGTAAAGGCTATCATCATACAAAATTCACACAATGTGTGCACACATGCAAGCACACAAACGAAAAAAATGACGCAAACAGTTGCAGGTAAGAGAGGGTGGGTTTTTTTTTTTCTTTCTTTTTTTTTTAAACTTCTCAGTTAACCAGATTGGAGAAGATTGTTCTGAAAACAGACAGATGATGGAACCCGAAAGCGAAAACAGACAGATGATGGAACCAGAAAGCTGAAAAACACACAGATGATGGAAAAGAAAGTGAAAAACAGACAAAAGAAGGAACCAGAAGATGGCAGAAAAGAGTTACACTGTGAGAGAGGTTACCAAACATTTGAGTGAAATGGTAAAAAAAAAAAGAAAAAGAAAATGGAAAAAGATAAATTTCTCCGTAAACCAAATGCTGGGCTTTGTCAACGTTTTCAAAGAAAAAATCACCGAAACCGAGAGCAGGTTTTTTCCTCGTGAAACCCCCTGAAGCTTCCGTGGGCAAGACCCAATCATTCTCCATCAAAACTAGTCAGCTTTGTGACAAAATACTGTCAAGGTAGTGACAAACACTGTCGTAAGTAAACCTTCACGGATCATTAAAGTACAAAAAACTCTCCCAGGTAAACTTCATGCATCATTAAATGGGCAAACACTCTCCCCGACCTTCACGCATCATTAACCCTTTCAACCCTTCTGAGTCTACAACCTGAGCAGCCCCTTTCCCGCATGCCCAGTTTGGGCTGACCTGCTTGAAAGCATGGAGTATTTAAAATTTTACTCTTATTATCTCAAAAAATTTTGCTAGTGTGTGTGTGTGTGTGTGTGTGTGTGTACTTTTGCTAAGAGGGTGTGTGCTAAGAGGGTGTGTGTGTGTGTGTGTGTGTGTGTGTCACGAGTTTGTCACGAGGCCTACGACGTTTGACCCAACTGGGGTGGCGGAATTATTCATTTGTTTATTGTCGTTGTTGTTGTCGTATATCTGTCCCTTAATGTGGCTTGTGGTGTGGTTGCACCTTTGGTGTGGTTTAGTTCAGGTTAGGTTTACTTTCTCTCTCTCTCTCTCTCTAATTCCACTGCCCGTGCATTCATCCTGCAGGTTCACGGGTGGTGGGTATCTTTTTCTTGTACTGGCTGTCTATCGGCCTCTCGCCTGTCTTTTTACCTGTCGCACGTGCTTCATTTCTTTTAGTTTGAAGTATGCTCACTCTGTGACGTAGCGTGGCATGTTGGCCGCAATCGCTGAGGGAGGTTAGCTCTTGACTCGAGCGGAAGATGTCTCTGGGAGCGCCTGCTCCGGTCTTGGTTCTTCACCGTATCGTCGAAGGTACAGTCGGTATCTTCAATTCCTACAGTCGGCCTGTAGGAGAGGGACATCACTTCTTCTTTTTCCGCACCTGTGCCTCTGTCCTCTCGACTGGACAGAGGGCAGAGAGAGTCGTTTGACCCGCCTCTTCGGGGTCAACCACGGGTAGCTGTACCCTTCTTCCTTCCCTCCCTTTCTTCTCTCCTCCCAGCTACCTTTCCCCCCCCCCCCCCCCCCCCCCCCTCCCGGGGGCTTCACCCGGAGCCTGGACTGGTTGGTGCCACGAGCTGGTTGGGGCCACGCTCTGGTTGGGGCCACGCTCTGGTTGGGACTGCGGACTGGTTGGTGCCACGTGCTGGTTGAGGCCACGCTCTGGTTGGGACCGCGGACTGGTTGGTGCCACGCGCTGGTTGAGGCCACGCTCTGGTCGGGACCGCGGACTGGTAGAAAAGCCCGCCGGCTTGACTGGCCGGCCCTGATCCCCGTCCAGGACCTCCAGTAACAACGCCACGTTCCCCCCCCCCCCCCCCCCCCCCCCCCCCCCACAGGACGCGCTCTTCACTATCTGCTTGTGCGTGTCAAGGTGTCGGCCTTGAACGACTCTTTTCAAGAACCGACCCGGTTTGGAGCACCTAGTGCGACAGGGTGCTCCCAGTAGACTTGGGAGAGGCAGGGTGTGGAGGCACTCCATGGTGTGGGAAGGGATGGATGCTGGAAATGTTTATTTATAATTGAGTATATGTCATATGTGTTGAAATGCTGTGATTATGATTGTGTACGTCGTATGGTGAAATGTTTATTTATAATTGTGCATGTTGTGTGTGTTGGAATGCTTGATTGTGATTGTGCATGTTGTGTGTGTTGGAATGCTTATTTATGACTGTATGTTGGTGTGAATAAATGGGGTGTTGTATCGTAATCTTTATTGTGTGGTCTCTTACGGGGCGTGTGAGGTCAGTCACTCCCTTCACTCCCACCTAGACCGATCCTGTCAGGGCAGACCTCCAGGGGTCGGTCGTGACAATTGTGGGGGCTCGTCCGGGATGTGAGGGGCTCTGACTGTCTCTCTCGTTTCGCGGAGTACCTGTTTAGTTCTGTCTGTTTTGTATATGTTTAGTCAGTTTGTCGTGTTTGTTTGTGGGTGGTTGGCTGGGTGACTCTAGTGTGAAGGGAGTCTCTGGGTGGCCTGAAGGAACATCCGGTGTGACTCGGGAGTCGAGGTGAGACCAGGGGGAGTCGACCGCGACCAGACCTCCTCCTTCCGCCGGGTGCCTTACGCAGGTACGACCGTAAGTCTTGCCTTTCTGTTGCCGCTCAGTCTGCCATTCCTGTTTTGTAGTTAGCCAGTTTTTTTTTGTTTTTTTTTTTTACCGGGTTATTGAGTACAGGGGGTTGTATCGGACGTTAGTGTCTCTTTTTTCCTCTCTCCGGATTCCGTCTGCCAGTTTGTTTGTTTTTTCCGGCCAGCCCCACCGCACTGTTGCTCGTGCTGTGGAGCGCGGTGTTGCCAGAGTGGGGGCAGCCGGACATAGTTTTTTTTTTTCTTTTTTTTTTCGGTGAGCCCCACCGCACTGTTGCTCGTGCTGTGGAGCGCGGTGTTGCCAGAGTGGGAGCAGCCGGAACTTGTCCGCACACACACACACACACACATACACACATATACACACACCCCTAAAATATTTGTTTTTCAATTGGAATCGTCTTTCCCCCGTATTTGAAAACCGTAGGATATTGTTGTCATGGCAACGTCCGGTGCTGGTGGTGTGGCGACGCGTGCGTCGAAGAAGAAAGGTATTCAAAATGTAGTCCCTACTATTAGTACCAGTACTTCGACTACAGTAACTTCTACTTATTCCAGTGCTGTAGCAGATAGTCCAGTGAGTACTTTTACTACCTCTTCGCTAAGGATCTTCCTGTCGAGACCCCGACTGGCACTTCCGCTCGGAAGCGTCAGAGCATAGCGAAGCAACTATGGGCTTCTGTTGAGTCACAGAAACCGAAGCCCTCTCTTCTCCATGCTTCCCCTCGTAAGGAGTATGCCCCTGGAGACTTTCCTCATGGTAAGGTCGAGACCCAAGGGACGGGTCAGACGGGTCATCCTCCCGTGTCGGGAGTGGTGAACCCCGCCCAGGACATCACCTCCGTCCTGATGTTTCTGGAGCGACAGCGACGGGAGGATGAGGCCCTCCGTAGGGAAGAGGTTGTCAGACAGGAAGCCCTTCGTCGGGAAGAGGAAACTCGACGTAAGGAAGAGGCCTCTAGGCAGGAAGCTCTGCGTAGGGAAGAGCGCAGAGAGGAGGCTGTCAGGCAGGAAGCCCTCCGTAGGGAAGAGCTAGATAGGATGGAGGCTCTGCGCAGAGAGGAGGCTGCCAGACAGGAAGCCCTCCGTCGGGAAGAGTTGGATCAGCGTAGAGAGGAGGCTGCCAGACAGGAGGCTCTACGCAGGGAAGAGATGGAACAACTTCTTTCGCGGGCTCCCGCATCTGTAAATCAGGGGGTTGATCGACAGGCAAGCGATAGAGTTCGAGGCCCAAAGTTAAAGCTTCCAGAGTTCAGACCCAGTGAGGACATAGATATGTTCTTAGAGCATTTTGACAAGGTAGCTAGTTCATACCAATTGTCTGAGGAACAAAAGGCCATGCACCTTTTTTCTGGTTTGTCGGGTACTGCAAGAGAGTGTGTGCTCACTCTAAATGAAGGCGCGTCTTATGCAGACATGCAGTTGGCTCTGCGTAAGCGTTTCCACCTTACCCCAGAGACGTACAGGAGGAAGTTCAGGTCCATGAAGAAGAATAACGACGAGACCTTCGTGCAGTTTGGTGATAGGCTGCGCAAAACGCTAGGGTACTGGCGACAGTTGGCTAAGTTGGAGCTGGAGGATCTGATCCTCATTGAACAGCTCACCAACACTGTGTCCCCAGAGTTGAGGATCCGGATAGGCGAGACAGCACCTCAGGATTTCGCAGCTGCGATTCATACCGCTGAGGTGTTTGCTGAAGCTCGCAGGGCTTATGGGCATCGCCCAGATACGGAGAGGAAGCCCTCCACAGGATTTAGTGGCAATAAGGCGCCGACAACCGCTAGCGAGGTGAACAAGGCAGGCAGTTCATCGGGGATTTCAGCACCCCGGTTTTGTTTTCTTTGTGGTCGTCCTGGCCACATCAGGAAAGATTGCCCTAGAGCCGCTGGTAGTCATGGGAGTCCTTTCCAGCATCCTCGCGCCTCGGCTAACGTGGGGTCTATCCCAGCTTCTGGTGGTACAGAGTGTCCAGTGTTTCTTTCCGTTGTTGGTTCATCCTTGGTCGATACCATCAGAGATTCGGGAGCATCAACGATCTTTGTTGATAAGGATTTGGTTTCTACTGAGGCCCGGCGGGGCGCTAGTTATGATGTGTGCGGGTTGGAGGCTGGTTTTACCACCACCCGTCCTTCAGTACTCGTTTCTATCTCCACCCCCTACTTCTGTGGCGAAGTATGGGCCATCGCGGTGGAGCGACCTCTGTATTCCCTTATCATAGGGAATACTGTCACCTTTGCGGACGGACGCAGTCAGTCCGTGTCTACGGATCTGCCTGTACAGGCGTGTGTGGGAGTTACCACACGCGCCAAAGCTAAGAAGCAGGAACAGGAGTTGCGCCCCGTTCTTCAGCCGATCTCTGACGAGGTCCTTGCGAGTGCCGATCCTGCTTCCATTGTTCGTCTTCAGGCCAGGGACTCGGATGTCCAACGCCTACGACAACTGGTGGATCGTCCTGCTCAGTCTGCCCGACACGCCAAGCTGAGCTTTAAGCTCCACAAGGGGATCCTCTTTAGGGTTTTCACTCGGGCAGATCGTGTGGCCAAGCAGCTAGTCGTCCCCCAAAGCTTGAGGGAATCTGTTCTCCCGGCAGGCCCATGATTCACCTATGGCAGGTCATATGGGCTCAAAGCGGACTCTCGAGCGAGTAAGACAGGATTTCTTCTGGCCGGGAATGAACTCTCAGGTTAGGCAGTACTGCCGCAGTTGCGATGTCTGCCAACGGACAACGCCTAAGGGTCGCTTGAGGCGTGCTCCCCTAGGGTCAGTGCCACGGGTTGGGGAGCCATTCAGCAAGGTTGGGGTCGACCTGGTGGGACCCATTAATCCACCATCCAATCGCGGTCACCGCTACATTTCGGTAGCGGTAGACTATGCGACTCGATGCCCAGAGACTGCCCCGCTTAGGAGTATCGATACCCCTACTATTGCTGAAGCTCTCCGGCAGATTTGGACGCGCACTGGCGTGCCAGGAAGAAGCACGGCCGGAAGTTTGTACTGGAGAGCGATCATCATCCTCTCCAGTACCTAGACCGGATCCGGCCAGTCAGTCGTCGACTCATGAGTTAGGCAGTGGAACTGCAGAGTCATGCGTTCAATTTTCGTCATATCAAGGGTTCCAGCAATACGGATGCTGACTATCTTAGCCGAGCTCCGTAGTCAGCACATTGGAAAATCAGTCAGAGGGACACTTCCCCTCAACCAGGGTTATATCCCCTTTTGGTCTTTGTATCAGGTGTAGTGACAGTTTTCACTTCAGTGATGATAACGGTAGTGAATCACCAATGGTTCGGATTGTTACTTTCATGGTTGGAAGGTTCGCTTAGTTGTTTGATAAATGTAGTATTATGTATTTCTCGGTGTGATTCTATCGTAGAATGTTTGTATTGGATTTATCGTACTCTGTCGATCACAGAGGGTTGGGTTCGGTCCCATTGTTGTGAATTTGCACATGCGTCAAGGTTCAAAGGAGCACTGTATCTCAGAGAAACAGATGCTTTTAGAAGGGGGGTTTGTCACGAGTTTGTCACGAGGCCTACGACGTTTGACCCAACTGGGGTGGCGGAATTATTCATTTGTTTATTGTCGTCGTTGTTGTCGTATATCTGTCCCTTAATGTGGCTTGTGGTGTGGTTGCACCTTTGGTGTGGTTTAGTTCAGGTTAGGTTTACTTTCTCTCTCTCTCTCTCTAATTCCACTGCCCGTGCATTCATCCTGCAGGTTCACGGGTGGTGGGTATCTTTTTCTTGTACTGGCTGTCTATCGGCCTCTCGCCTGTCTTTTTACCTGTCGCACGTGCTTCATTTCTTTTAGTTTGAAGTATGCTCACTCTGTGACGTAGCGTGGCATGTTGGCCGCCATCGCTGAGGGAGGTTAGCTCTTGACTCGAGCGGAAGATGTCTCTGGGAGCGCCTGCTCCGGTCTTGGTTCTTCACCGTATCGTCGAAGGTACAGTCGGTATCTTCAATTCCTACAGTCGGCCTGTAGGAGAGGGACATCACTTCTTCTTTTTCCGCACCTGTGCCTCTGTCCTCTCGACTGGACAGAGGGCAGAGAGAGTCGTTTGACCCGCCTCTTCGGGGTCACCCACGGGTAGCTGTACCCTTCTTCCTTCCCTCCCTTTCTTCTCTCCTCCCAGCTACCTTTCCCCCCCCCTCCCGGGGCTTCACCCGGAGCCTGGACTGTTGGTGCCACGAGCTGGTTGGGGCCACGCTCTGGTTGGGGCCACGCTCTGGTTGGGACTGCGGACTGGTTGGTGCCACGTGCTGGTTGAGGCCACGCTCTGGTTGGGACCGCGGACTGGTTGGTGCCACGCGCTGGTTGAGGCCACGCTCTGGTCGGGACCGCGGACTGGTAGAAAAGCCCGCCGGCTTGACTGGCCGGCCCTGATCCCCGTCCAGGACCTCCAGTAACAACGCCACGTTTCCCCCCCCCCCCCCCCCCCAGGACGCGCTCTTCACTATCTGCTTGTGCGTGTCAAGGGTGTCGGCCTTGAACGACTCTTTTCAAGAACCGACCCGGTTTGGAGCACCTAGTGCGACAGGGTGCTCCCAGTAGACTTGGGAGAGGCAGGGGTGTGGAGGCACTCCATGGTGTGGGAAGGGATGGATGCTGGAAATGTTTATTTATAATTGAGTATATGTCATATGTGTTGAAATGCTGTGATTATGATTGTGTACGTCGTATGGTGAAATGTTTATTTATAATTGTGCATGTTGTGTGTGTTGGAATGCTTGATTGTGATTGTGCATGTTGTGTGTGTTGGAATGCTTATTTATGACTGTATGTTGGTGTGAATAAATGGGTGTTGTATCGTAATCTTTATTGTGTGGTCTCTTACGGGCGTGTGAGGTCAGTCACTCCCTTCACCTAGACCGATCCTGTCAGGGCAGACCTCCAGGGGTCGGTCGTGACAGTGTGTGTGTGTGTGTGTTGAAATCTTGGTTATTGCTAAGTGACTGTATAACATATGTTACAATTTCATGTAATATGATGTGCTTTCAGATGTGATAGTTTCATAAACAAACACATTGTTTCATTATTACATGAACAGACTGTGTACTTCATATCAACTGCAAATGGGGATACTTCAATTGTACTCCATTATCTCAAAAACTTTCGCCAAGAGTGTGTGTGTGTGTGTGTGTGTGTGTGGTGTGTGTGTGTGTGTGTGTGTGTGTTAAATCTTGGTTATTGCTAAGTGACTGTATAACATATGTTACGATTTCATGTAATATGATGTGCTTTCAGATTTAGTATTTTCATAAACAAACACAGTGTTTCATTATTACATGAACAGACTGTGTACTTCATATGAACTGCAAGTATCAGGAAAACTATTATCAAAATGTGAAAAACTCCACATGTTGTAACAAAATTCTTGTTTGACAATGCACTGAATTCCATATCATATTATGTATCTCTGTACTCCAGATGCTTTGACAAAACTCAAACATTATTTCACTTTTTACATAACTCTTGTGTTTGAATGTAAACCCACTGACTCAATTTTGGTTAAAAAAAAAAAGTTCAAAACTTTACAGGTGACATACAATGCCTTTATTTTCAACTGTGTCAAACTTGAAAGCTGTTAATTTGAATAGTTTTGGAGTAATAACAATCTGAGTACAACAGGTCTGTCCTAGGTTCATAGTGCTGTTCAGCTGCGTCCAAGCATTGCTCAGATACACGGCTGACAGAGTTAATATCATTTGGGACAACTCTGGTCAACAATTCATACCTTTTCTTTTAAATCATTTGCAACATACATGCTTGTTTTTCTCTCCCCATATCCATATCTATATATACAAATGTATATTTAACAGTTTAAATATATATATATATTATTATATATAATATATATATATATATATATATATAATATATATATATATGTGTGTGTGTGTGTGTGTGTGTGTGTGTGTGTGTGTGTGTGTGTGTGTGTAAGTGTGTGTACGTATGTATGTATATTTGACACAGGTATGTTAATTGTTCCCAGAACACGGGTCTCAACATTTGTCACAAGTGAAGGTTGCGTTTGTTTTCTCTGTTTTTGCTTTCTCGATAATCACAGTTTATCAAAATTTTGTTTTTCTCTCTCCGTTTTTAAAAAGTAGATAACAAACACATGAAAAAAAGCAAAACAAAACAAAACATACATATAATGCTAAAACCAGCCCTTCAACTTGTTGCACACACGCTTCTTGCACATGTAAAACTTTCCCATCATTCACATCTTCCATGCCCCTGAGGGGCAATACGTCCACACTGCTCATTCAACTATCGCATAGACAAGATGCACCCTTATACACATCCTCGGCTTCTCCTGCCAGATAAACTTATTGCACACGCCACCATTAAGGCCATATCAAGCGACAATACAAGAACCATGCATCCCCCAACACTTCACCCGATGAGATATTCAGCTCTCCCCAGTCCCATTCCACAACACATTTTACAACTGTTGTGACATGCACGACGAATTCATCAACTACATACACGGATGGAACAAACTGTACAACATCACGACAGTCACAACAGTTCAGCAACAATTTTATGACATATGTATCATTTTGCAACTTTACAACTGGCGAACCAATGTTACCATGTTCAACTCGGGAACAGGCATGACAATTGTGATAGTTCTGTTTCAGAACTGCTGGCGCCCATGCTGGACAGTGTGTGTGTGCACTGTCACTACCACCACCCAGTCACCAAGTTAGAACAGCAGAACGGGCACATGACCAATCATAAGAGGAGAAGGAGCGTCATGAAGTAAATGACTTTCTAGGACAAACCCAGTGAACAGGCCGCAAAATTTATTTAACAAAAAAAAAAAAAAAATGAAAGATGACCTAAAGAATCAAAGAGTGTGACCCCCCAAAAAAGGGGAAGTTCCTGGGACAGAAGCATGAAAGTGCAAACTAAGTGTGAAAACTCCGCAAAAAATGTCTACCAATCAGATGTAGTTTCTTAGCAAAACAAAAAAAATTGAAAGAGTTCCTTTTTGACCCCACCCCCCTTTCAAGCCCCCTTAAATCAAAAAGAAAAAAGAATGAAATGGGAAGCAAAGAGAAACACTAGGGTGACATAGCAAAACAAGAAGAAAAGTGTCAGGGCAACCTGATAAATATACAGACAGACAAAAGAAGTCTTCTATAAAAAGATTTGCACAAACACACAAAATTACCACTACATATAATGTTACAGTAATTCAAATCTGGTAGTAGAATACTTGGGATTATACAAATGAAAGAAAATTCTTGTACCCACGAGACTGGAGGATGGAGAGGTCGTAAGAATTTTCAGTTTGAACAATTCCCAGTATTCCATTGTCATATGTCTAATTTTCTTTAAACTAACAGAATTTTTAGTGTGTTGTTTATGGAGACAAGTGGTTTTTGTCAACCCTCCAAAACACTCTCTTCAGATCATAATTCAAAATTCATTTGTTTGCATCACTATACTGCCTTGCAGTATGGGGAAAAAAATCTTGCCGCCTTGATATCACAAAAAACGAAAGTACATACTTTTTTAAAAAAAAGATAAAAAATGTGTATTCTGATAGAAAATGTCTTCAACACAGTGTAACAATATCAATATATTAAATCTAATTATGTACAAAACTAAACACATACGAACCCTTCAGTAGTGTAAGTATCAACGGGATAGAAAACTTTCATCATCAAGCAGTACACAACACTGCTCTGTTGGCACAATAATAACTGAATCATGGACAGGCTAAGGAAATGGACCACAGGATTGTCAGTCAAGACGAGGCACAATCATCCCACAAGGAAACGAAGGCAAAAATGTGAAGCTGATAAACGTTTCCTGTTAGGCACACCAACAAGTTTCAACTGTCAACAAACCAGATGGTGATGTTAAGGCAGAATAACAGCAAAACACCTGCAAGTTACGGGACCTGACAACGGTCCCGTTTCACAACCTGTGCACCGGCTCTCGACTCCTCTTCAACAGATTATCCAGTTTGGGCTTTGCCAGAAGCAACACTGCATACGCTCTGTTGTAATTCCTAACAATCAACTCCACCTATGGGACCAGCTCAAATTAAACAGTGAAACAGAAAGTGTTGATTTGATGCTTTAATTAAATGGAAAACATATTGTACTTCCTGTCATTGGCTAAATACACTTTTACGACCAGTTTCAAAGCTTTGGCCAAATTTGTCATGGTTGACATAGTAATAAGAGGGCATGCTGAGCTTGTCTTACATTGGAGAAACTTCTGCTTCCTTTCATTGTGTATGGCCAGACACAATAGGAATACAGTCAAGTTTTGTTGTGGGTTGCCCTGCCTTTTTTAACTGACATAGCAGAGTTCTTCATTTCCTATCATTTCTTGTGGCTGCCCCTAACCCTATCCTGTCTTGCTTTTCATGAGAAAGTTTTACATCTGACTTAATCAACGGCATATTAGTTTGTATATTATGCCTGCATACGTAATTATCCTCCTTCTGAAACCCCTTTCATTCTCTCTATATGAGTTATGCCTACATGCATGTTCACCCATTCTCTCTGTCTCCCTCTCTTGCCGATTCAGACTCACATGGCATAACACTCCCTGTGGATTTGGAAAGGTCCGACCCCATGAAGTTATGCAAGTACTTTTTGGTAAATGTGTCTATATGCATGTGACAGCAGCAACATCAGTGAAAACATTGCACGAATCAAATTAAAAACTGTCAGCATCTACAGTGAAGAGCAGTGGATGTGTGAGGAAAGTTCATCCAATCCTCTCTCTCTCACACACACACAGAAAGGAATTTTCCAACTAAAAGCAGTTTTCAATATACCTGTCTATCCAAACAAGAGCCTTCTTCTTACTTGGCATGAAATCACACACCACCAGCAGAATCCCCAAATCTCAAAACAGCCACCCTTTGTAGGAACATTTCTTTTTCTCAAGCTAACCTGTCCACGCATATGCTAGATAACCAAGAAGGAAGGTGGGTACATGAACATCCTCACCTTGAATCAAGGTGGTTAACACACCACACTACACAATAAACGTCCCTGCCACACGAACAATATCAGCCATTGCAATGCTCTGCTGGAGTGCAACACTGGTGGCGACAGCCCAGATTTCCTACTTTTTCATATCCATTTTGAGGGGAAGCAGTCTGTTGCCCATGGCATAAGCTTGCTAGATCATCCGTTGGATCCAGGAGCTTTCAGACTGCTGTCTTTCTTTCTTTTTTTTTCTTTCTTTCTGCGTACGCAGGCCGATACTCCAGCAGACACTGCCTGTATAAACAGGCAGTGGAGTTTTGTGTGCGACCGTTTTTTATCCTGCCATTAAGGCAGCCATACTCCATCTTCAGGGAAGGTGCATGCTATGTGTAACATGTCATCCATACCAACTGCCAAACTGGTCTTCTCTTCCGAAAGTTGGTGATGGGATTTTACGTGTGTGCAAGATGTTGTGCGTGCGTTCACACATGGAAGCTCGGTTTATAGTCTCATTCGAAGGACTGTATGGGGAATGGAGTCAGAACCAATGTTAACTCTGAGGGGAAAATCCCCCTGTACCGAAATCCAAACCCGCAACCCCAGGATCACGAGTCCGGCGCTCTACCGACTGAGCTATTCCGGCCCCCAGACTGGGGTCTGATTTCAGCGTTTCCTTTCTGTCACCACAAAGGCGAGGCATGGGAGTCTGTCTCCTGTAAAAAATACCTCAAGTGCTCTCACTGAACAATAAACCAGCCCACTCCAGCTCCCCTCCTCTCCCCCACGAGCACTGTGACCTGGAAAGACGCAAAAGACACAGCACGGTCTAGGTAATACTCAAGAGCCACTGCTTGGGCTTTAGTTTGGGGCTTGAAAAGAAGGGTACAAAGCAAGGGTGGCTGATCCATTTAGTGAGCAACAGTCCCTTTAAAGGGTGTGAACCTCACTTACTCTACTGGCTGACACCAATGACTGTTTTTAAAAAAATAGGTCTTACACGTTTTAGACAATAGCCAGTGTGAGGCTCAAAGTCAACTGAGCCCAGGAACTCCAAGACCACGGGCAGACTCCACCAAGAACTTCGTACCCATTTCCTCAACAAGAAGTGAAGGATTAACTCCGTAAGGTAAGGATTATAACCGACTACCATTTTTTCCTGTTTATATAGGCAAGAACACTCACCAATGATAGACATAAAGCCTAAAGTGCTGTGTTTTCACTCCATGTCAAGAAGGTTCACCAATAAATGCGCAGCATCCTCTATTTCCATATGGGTGGGATAGAGACCAATCTGCTAGAACCAATAAGAAAACATCCTCCAGTTTTGCTTTATACACCTTCAAAGTAGAAGGCCTCTGTCCAACCATGATCATTTCCATGCATGAAGGGTAGAAATGTCGCCGCTGAGACAGGAATCACATGACATGAGACTGGTGTGAAAGGCAGAGAGAGAGGGGGGGGGGGACCTGATGCTACTTGCTCATTCTGGATTGAAGAGAGAAGGAACATTTACCTCCAATTTCACTGGGTTGATTTGTTCAGGCTCGCCTGCAGAGTATAATGATAGAAATTCAAGACGATCCCCGATGCTCATATGGAATCTAAAATATTGAATATAACATTTCTTTAATCTTTTGTTAATGAAAATTTTCTTTTTTTTAAATAAATAAATAAACAAGAACAATAGCATAAGCAAGAAGAGATAGAAAAGATGGTAAGCTGGTATATAAAATAAAATTCATTGGAAAAAAACACCCCAAAACACCAGAAAATGATGTTAGACCATTCACAGAAACAAACCAAGAATTGAAGTCATTACTTCATAAAATAATAGCTCTGCTTCAATCTAAGGGCAGGTACTGGGGGGGGGGGGGGGGGGGGGGGGGGGGGGGGAGATATTGCAATTCTGTTGTAAGCTCCCAAAAAAAAAAAAACATCAGTGAAAGAATGTCAAAGATTTACAAAACGATGATAAGGAATCAGACAACCCCAAGGAAACAGGAAAGTATATACTTTTTATGCGCAGCTCTATGTATCAAATGTAAAGGTTAAACATTATGAAATAAAACATGAGGTTAGTAATATTCCATAGCCAATACAGGACAAAATAATTCGCTGGAAGAGGATACTGGGGTAGAAGAAGCAAGAATTGTCCCAGACAAATGCTACATGTAAAAGGGCTTAGCTGTTGATTTCTTTTCTTTTTTTTTCTTTTCTTTTAAGTAACTACCGAGCCTTTTCGTTATAAGAGCCATAAATGAATCATTTCAAAATGAAGGGTTATCAAGTACACAGAGCGGAGGTTTTGATCATATGTATACCCAAAGGAGACAGGCCATGGGAATTTCTGGAGAACTGGAGACCAATTTTTCTTCTCAGCATTATAAACAAAAATGGGTCATTTTGTCAGAAAGATCAAAACCAGTTTTGCCAAAAATAACAATGAAATGGGGTAATGTCAAATGGATGCATAAACCATATCAGCCAACATGCATCATCCAGAATAAAAAGGTTTCAGGAATTATTCTTGTATCCAGATCTGAAAATTGTTTGATTAAACTGCGATTTTCTGTACAATGACATATATACTGACTGCTTTGGGCGCATTGTCTGTAAATGATTAGACACCTATATCAGTAAATGGTTAGACATGTTCTATCAACACATTAAAACTACAGTTCTTGTAAATTGTCAGTGTACACAAAAGTTCAACATAAAGATGATGCATGCTATAAGAACCCATTTTTGCCAAACCTGTTTAACTGCGCTTAAAACTGTTTGCAGCAATGATTAAGGGAAGACAAAAATTATAAAACAAATTCATATCAAATAAAGTAAAACACAAAATCCCTCATTCTGCTACTTAAGAAATGAAAAATGGGGTCAATAAATCGTTCAAAAGAGTATTTCAGTTAATCAGAAAGTCGTTAAAATTTCTGGTTCATGCTTTAATGTAGAAACGACACCGGCAGTATGGCTTTGAAGCAAAAAATATCCAAAAGGTAAGTATATGCATGATTTAAAATCAGATAGAATATATTAAAAAAAAATTAATGTTTGGTTATTGATTCACACAAGCCTTATCACAATGTGAGTCTAATAATTATTTAGAAAAATTAATTGAAGCACAAACATTGTACAGTGTTTGGTCAAAGAGAAGACCTAATGGACCACTAGGAAAAAGCCGCTATTCTGAAATCCTTAATCCTCCCACAATTTTATGGATTGGTGGAGACTTTAACTTACCAGATATTGATTGGGGTGAAGATGCCATACTTGGTAATCAATACAGTAAAAATATTAATACTCAGTTTTTTGATGCCACCAAAGACCTTGGATTGGTGCAGTCAGTTGAAGCACCAACTCGTGGTAAGGCATTCCTGGATTTATTTTTTACCAATTGTCCAGGCGCTTTAGGCAATCAGGAATTAATTGCAGGCCTGGGTGATCATGACATAATTCTCTTAGAGAGCAACTTTCAACCCTTTCGAAGAAAACCCCCTAAACGCACCATCAGACTCTGGAACCAAGCAGATTTACCAAAATTGCGCAGGGATACTCATGATTTCAGTCGTCTTTTTTTTAGGTCCCATAGTGTTAAAGATAATGTCAGTGACCTTTGGAAGTGTATAAAAACTAACTTGGAATTTATTATGGATGACAACATACCTACTAAAATAACTTCAAGCAAGAACCACCAGCCATGGATTACTACAAAAACTAAACGTTTGTTGAGAAGGAAACATCGTTTCTTTAAGAAATTGAAACTACATCCTAATTCAGAAAGATTACTGGTTAGGTATAAACATATTAAGAGAAGGTGTCAGAGAGAATGTAGGCTTGCTCACTCCAATTATGTTAATTCAATGATTTCAGAAGGTGATCATCAAAACAAGAAATTATGGTCTTACATAAGGAGTAAGAGACAGGACAACATTGGGATTCCAGACCTGAGAAACAACCAGAATAACCTAATACAGGACCCTGAAGGGAAAGCAAATTTACTAAACAATCAGTTTTGTTCAGTTTTCTCAAATCCCAAACCTTTAATTAACGTTAGACTAAAAGATGATGATAAACTCCTGAAATGCATAACATCAAAGTAAACAAAGCAGGAGTATTTAAGTTACTGACCAACATCAATGAAAACAAAGCTACTGGTCCCGATGGCGTTCCTGGCAAGCTCTTAAAATTATGTGCCAATGAATTGAGTGAGGTATACCAACTACTTTACCAAGCTTCACTGGATCAAGGAGTAATACCTGATGAGTGGCGAGATGCGAGCATTGTTCCCTTATTCAAAAAGGGTGACAAAACAAAAGCAGAGAACTATAGACCTGTATCTCTTACATCCATATCAGCTAAACTACTTGAACACATAATATATAGTAGCATAATGGACCATCTTGACAAATATGACTTCTTAAATAACGCCCAGCATGGTTTTAGACAGCGAAGGAGTTGTGAGACTCAACTTATAACAACTCTCAATGATTTTAATAACTGTCTTAACAACAGACAGCAAATAGATGCAATTTTATTAGACTTTTCTAAAGCCTTTGATAAGGTTGACCATGAGGGCCTGCTGCTTAAATTAGAACACATTGGCATTGGCGGTTCTTTGCTAAAATGGGCTAGATCATTCCTCGTTGGAAGAACGCAGAAAGTTGTTGTGGAAGGGTCGTCATCCCATTGTAAACCAGTCTTGTCAGGTGTACCACAGGGAACTGTTCTGGGGCCCTTGTTTTTCTTAATTTATATAAATGACATAAGTAGAAATCTCTCTCCTGGAACTACTATAAGGCTTTTTGCAGATGACAGTTTAGTATATAGAACAATTAGAAGCAAGAATGATACACGCATTCTACAAGAAGATCTAAACGCTTTACAAGAGTGGGAAAGAACTTGGAAAATGGAATTTCTCATCCCCAAAAGTGCCAAGTGTTGCGCATATGTAACAAACGCTCACCAATTAGATCAGATTATTCTATTCATAATACTATTCTTAAAGAAACTAATGCTGCAAAATATTTAGGCGTGATTATAGATAGTCGTCTCAAATGGAAAGAACATTACAATTTAGTATGTAAGAAAGCAAATAACATCTTAGCTTTCTTATACAGGAATATCAATGACTGCCCCAAAAGGTTAAAGACGACTGCTACAAAACACTGGTTAGACCAGCACTGGAATATGGTTGCTCAGTTTGGGATCCTTACCATCTAAAAGATATTGATAACCTCGAAAAGATTCAGAAGAGAGCAGCACGGTTCGTAACAGGGAACCACATCAGAGAAAAGGGGAATACTAGGAAGAACATGAGGAAATTAGAATGGAAACCCTTAGAAGAGAGAAGAGCTTTTATCAAACTTAACATCTTTTTCAAAGGCAGAGCTAAAGTAATTGATATTCCAATGGAACAACTAGTATTGAATAAAAGTAGCACCAGGAGTGGCGGTCAATGTTATACCATACCTGCATCAAATATTGACAGCCACTTACATTCTTTTTATCCCAGTTTCTGTACGGCTGTGGAACTCACTGCCGGGTGCCATCAAGATTGCCACAAATGCAATCTCATTTAAAAAACAAATTGATTCGACAGTTTTGAGATCTGCATATTGATGAGTTTCTATTTTTACTTCCCAGATGTTTTACTATTGCCTGGGCCTGAGTTTGGCCATTTTTTAACTTCTTGAATATCGAGTGCGACCCCTTGTTGCCAAATTTGCTCCAGGGGCCAACAGTCTGAGTCGCACTGTTTTATGTTATTTTATTTTACTTTTTAACATGCGCGCTGGTGACCTACTCGTTTTTGAGTGAACCAGTGTTTTAGGAAGAAGAAGAGAAGAAGAACTAATATATCTCTGTTACTGCTGAGCCCTCCTGATAAATATATTGAAAAAACAACAGAAATTATGCTACAGTTTATGGGGAGTAACAAACAGAAGATAAACTGAAAAACAGTGGTAATTCATGCTTCAAAATGGAGGACTTACGGGGAGTACTGACTTAAACCTTCCACCACACTCACATGGATTTGAAGAGTAGAGAGCACTAGTCAACGAAATGCATCTGTACTAGCAAGTACTCTTCTTCTAAGCAGTTTACAGCTTTTTGTTTGGATGTTCAAAATTCAAATTATGGTGCCATGTTTCAATTGCATACTATTCAGGGTTCCCTGGTACTGGACATGAAGCCAAAGTGCTATGACAACCTCTGATAATCTTAACATTACTTTCTCAGCATGATGATGCAGAACAATCCAAGGGTTTTTCATACAGAACACTTGCGTAACGTTCATACTCACCTCAGCATAACAGAAATACTAACAGGAATTTGCGTCTCATATTCAGGTACACTGAAAGTCATACTTTCTGCTGCACACTGAAGGTTGCATTTTACTTCAATAAGACAGGAAAAAAAAAATTCCATTTCATTGTCCACATGCTGTAACTGCCATGGTTTTCCCCAGCTTTTTCATTTTATTCAAGAATTGAGAAGAAAACATAACCTAACCAGCCAATCTCATCAATATCCTCCTCCTGATGACACTACTGTTTGTTTTGATAGCACTGTGGCCAAGCTTGCAGCACTGGTTCTGGTAGAAGTAGATGCATTAGGGCTGCGAAAGACTATCAGGCTACAGCCAGTTTCTGATCGTCACTGTCATTTGTTCTTGGCATGAGGTTCACTGTTCTTGATGTTGACAAAGAACAGATTCCTCAATTGAACAATGTTTCAGCAAAATGCTGCAAAAAACGATAGTATCCAACTCGTCTCCATAATCCAATCTCCTGCTGCCGTTTTCTTTGAAACAAGCATCTACCCAGCACACGAGTTGTGTAAGAAAATCAGTACTACCATAAAAGCTAGTACATGGAGGAAACCTCATGCAAAATCTCACCAGATGCACTTGTCTTGGTGTGCAAAGACAAAATGGCCACTTCACTGGTCTGCTCTGGTTAACAATATCGGTGACTTTGCAACTGTTTTTCATTTTCATTTTTTATTTTTCAGGTTTCGCGTTTTTCACTGCTTAGGCTTTCCTGAAAAAAAAGGGATTTAACAGTACCCCTCAAAAACAGAAAGGGTCTGATAGATCCAGAGGATTGGCTGTGTGAATTAAGGGAATTAAAAGACATTTTCACTGAAACCAGTCCAAAAAGACTTCAAGGGACCTGGAAGGCCCTTATAAATCTTGAATACTGACGAATTGCAGGAAAATCTTGAATAAAATGGAGCCTAAAACACTGACAGATTTGCCTGCTGAACCTATACCATGGAGCAAAAACATTTCAATTGGTAGCCAAAGGATAAGATGTACATAATAGATGTACAACCAGAGTTCATTGCATCTCATACTTTTTAAAACGATATGGTACTTTTTAAAATTATGCAAAGTTTACACCAAAACATGGTCTGAACACAGACTCTGCTACTATCAAGGTTGTATAAAATCCATATTAAGTTGCTCATTTTGCAGATAAACAATCATGTCAATCAAAATAACTGTGGCTCTGAAGACCCTGTTCTTGTAGAAGCATAACAAAGTTATTTCAATTACATCAAAGCAAACTGCTACTCAAAGAAAAAAGAATCGGAAAAAGGCAACTAGAATAATTTGTACGTAAAGCTTTGTTGTAAGAAAATTCTTCATGCATGAAATAAAAGATGTGAAATTGAAATGGCTCTATATTCCATGATAGTTGCACTCCCCTGCTCTTCCTCACAAAGACTTCCTCCCTGATGCGACTTGAATGGAAATTATCCTTTTATTTACCATATCCTTAACTCTGTATTACAACTACCTCTCTAACCTGACTTATAATCAGCCAAATTTTGTCTAATATAAATTTTGCACATACTGTATGCCAGCAAACAGCCAAAAATGCAACAATCAGCTAAGTGGTTGAAGAGTGATCTCCAGTGTAATTACTTCCAGTGTAATTGCCTATAAGAGTTAACCCCTCCTGTGGTACTTTCACACCTTTCATCAAGAAGACAGTTTCATAAAGTGTTGTCATCATCGCAATAAAGAAAGGCATTGACCTGAGAACAGCCAATCAAACTAAACCAAAGAAGGACCAAAGGTGACAGTTTAATGTTGATCAACAAATCACTCAAGGGAGGAAAGGCACAGATTCAAACGATCATTCAAATCATTCAAGGAGGAAAGACACAGGTTCCAACTATCATTACAGTTAAAGAATAGATTACAGCCAGTTGGGCGAGTCGAGAGAGGGGGAAAGGGAAGTAATCCAAAATTTGAAAAATGACCTACACAAGCCTTGGTAAAACTGATTGCCAGCAGTTTTGTGAAGCTTCCCTTTGTGTTGATCTCATCATTCAGTCCGAGTGCCAATAAACCAGAAAAGACACAGCGTGGCATCTGAACTAGAACTCGGTGGTTTTATGAGGCCAGATGAGAACAGTTTCCTTATACTATTGTGACAACACAACCATTGGAATTTTCTGCTGTGTAGACACAGCATGCCTAACAAAACAATGTGCTGACAGTGTGATCTAAAGTGCGGATGCCTTTAGATGGCTGGTTAAAAACATGAACAGTAGAGCGTTAAATGCCTTCTTCCTTGCGCTGAACCCTAAGTGATCTGAAGCGATCAAAGCTAAGTGAATTTTCGTTGTTTTATTCGTTTATATATCACCTGACGAAGACCTAAGAGGTCGAAACGCGTTGTGTTTTGTGACTCGTTTGTCCACGTTCTCTGGGCGGTTCGCTAACATTTATTTAAGATTTATTAAGACCTGATTTTAGCTATTTTTTCAAAGTTGTAATTAAAAGAGGGCTTCCAATGACAACTCCATATGAGAACACACTTGTGACCATTATCATTTTGAATACTTGTGACCAATATCGTTTTGAAAGGAATGAAGATTGTTGAATACGATTGATATAGCTTTCATTATGAGCAAAATGATTCACTAGAGTGTGTGTGTGTGTGTGTGTGTGTGTGTGTGTGTGTGTGTGTGTGTGTGTGTGTGTGTGTGTGTGTGTGAGGAAGTGTTACACAATAATTCAGGTTGGACATTGTTAAAGTTCTGACAGAAGAATGTTCACTATCACCGAATATGAAATTTCAATTAAAAAGCAGCTCATCTTTGACAGTGACTCCAAATGTGGAACAGAGTACTTGATTCCATAATAATGTTTGCAAAGTCGTACACTTTTAGCTGTATGCTGAGTACAATAACAATATATTACTGCTTTCCAGAAAGAACTGAAAGACATAAACATTAAAAAAAAAAAAAAAAAAAGCAATGCCCAAATCAGTCGCACATATGCACAGTTCCATATCAACTGGCTCTTTTACACTGCCTTCATCAAAATGTTTACATCATCCCAGGGGTTCATGGTCCCTCTGCATTCTCTGTAATTCTCTTATTGTTGGATTATTTCATACATGTGACTATGTGGCCTTTTTTTCTTCTAATTATTGCTTTCAGCTTCAAATGAAGCTCTATGGTTTCAGGTGGAATTGTTTCTTATCTCTCTGTTCACTCTCACTCTCTCTTGTAAATAAACTAGAATTTTTTTGTCCATTTTTTGCTGAATTATGACACTCTTTATCTTTTGTATTTATGTGCTAAAAAAAAAATTGTTAAAAAGAAAATGGGCATGGTGCCAGCGTTTACAACAGGACATGATAAAATCAAAATATACAAGGACTTAAAAAAACCCATCTCTTTACAGAAATATCCATTTCAAAAAATCTAATAGCAGTATCCATGATCTACTTTCTCTTTAAATCAGCAGAAATCTAGTGGTGTGAGTCTATCAGGTGGCACAGACAGGGATCCCACAGCGAAAAAGTAAAAAACTTGCTGAAATACAAAAGAGGCCCAGCAGGCACTGCACCCCTCTCCTGGAAAACTGTTGACATTGCCTTTTAAAATGGTGCCATCTACTGCAGCTCTGAGCATCGAGTGGTGTCTTCCCCACTTTCTGGACCAAGCACAGTCAGGACCACTTGTCAGGACACCTTTTGTTGATCTCCTACACTTCTGGAAGCGTTTTGCTGCTGCACGATGTGGAACATGACATTTTTCTACCTTTACATGGTAGACAAAAATGATGCCCACTCTCACAAAAAGGATGAGATTTTATCATGTCAGAGTCATCTACTAGCGTGACAAAAACATCACCAGCGCTGTTCAGATTCCACTCCCACTTTATTTCTTCTCCCCGGACCTTTTCTTCTTTTCTTCACTTTTCGCCAAAATAACTCTTTTTGTCACAGATTCTCATGTTAACATTTTGCTGGAATTTGCTAATCTGATGAGAAGTGGAATCCCTGCATGGAAAAAAAAAAAGTAACTTCACTGATGTCATCTTTCCATGTGGCTGCATAACATATCAAAACCTTGCTCTTCTTTGTCCATCCACAGACACAATTCACACAAAACAAGTCCAAAGCCTCTTGGGTGATAATACTTGACACCTCATTTTTGGTTAACACAGTCATGAGATCAAAAGCGTACATCATACATACATAGACTCTTTTAAGCACAAGACAATGGCAACGTAATTCAGAAAGAAAGAAACGTTGGAATCAATCAACCACGCAGAATGTAAAATCTAGGTAACGTAACAAACACCATTTGGTGCAAATAAAATCTATAAGCAATACTGTACATCATGCACTGACCTTGTATGCACAGTTCATAACATAAAGCAGAGTAAATGCAAACAAATATTCCTTGTCTCTCTTCACTCCCTCCCTTGAGAGACAGAGAGAGGGAGAAAGAATGTTGCTTATAGCCCAGCCGACCACAAAGAGCCATATCAGGGCTGTTGAAGTCAACTCCTCCCTTTCTCTCACACACTAGCAGTTGTAAATCTCTCCAGCCCTCCCCCATGTCCCTCCAACATCTTATTCACCATTCTTCATCCTCATTTAATCTGTGCTATTCTTTCTGGGTCGTACATGACCCAGAGGCATAATGAAACTATGATTTATCTCTCAGATTATTCAAAACACTATTGAAAAGCTTAGGCATTTGTCAAAACAACTTATCAATCTGTCTGTCAACCAATTTTTGTTTAATGGAGTGAAAAAATCAACAACAGTAACATACTTTGCACTGTGCACTTCTGACAATGAGAGTCTTAGAAGACCTGCACATTACCATCTTTATCATACCTTTCTTTTGATGACACATTCCCAATGACGTTGGTCTCTCAAGACCCACTCATATCATAAAGGCTTTACCATATCTCACCCCGAACTGATCATACAGGTCCTCCATCACCCATGGTCTACAAAGCCTCTGTGAAGTGAGAGACACACATCTTGGGCAATGTGTGTGAAAAGCCACCTCTAGTGAAGGTTCATGGGCATCAAGAATTATTCATGCTTTAAATTCTACAACACTTGCACTTTACATCTTACAGAATGTTTTTTTTCCTCATGGTCTTCTTTTCACATTCCATGATTTCATAATTGTAATTTTCCTGCTGGTCTTTACAGACAGAACGCCAAAATTTTGGGAAACTGTGTGTGTGTGTGTGTGTGTGTGTGTGTGTGTGATATTTTGAGGTGAAAAAGCAAAGAGCTAATATGAGCAAGCTTTAACCTAGGGGAAATAACTTTAAAATGTTGGGAGCCAATTTACAGAGGAAGCTTGTTTACAGCAGCAAGTTCTTAAAACTGATTTTTAACTGTATAATACGTGTGTAAATCCATGCAACAAATCAACAAACATTTTCCCCCCCAGATCTCGTTCCAAAGAAGATAAAGCAAGTCTTCAAGTAATCAATTCATATCAATTAATGAAATGAGCCCGTTATCAAACAAATAATAATGGCAAAATGGCATGAACTTTCAGTATCACAGATGCATCGAGGTTCTACAATCATTCTTCAAAACAGTCTTTGT
Organism: Conus ventricosus; assembly: GCA_018398815.1. Taxonomy (NCBI): domain Eukaryota; kingdom Metazoa; phylum Mollusca; class Gastropoda; order Neogastropoda; family Conidae; genus Conus; species Conus ventricosus. The sequence goes on along the minus strand of CM031598.1, from coordinate 45,614,610 downwards.
TTTATGTTCAGTGTTAAAAAAACTCACTGTGGTTTCTAGAGCTCCTGATGTGTTGCTTTCATTGTCAGTAAAGGACATGCAGAGACCAAGGAAACATCCTTGGTCTTTGCAGTCCCCCATTGGCAAACTAAACCCATTATCTATTCAGTGCCAATGCAGCAACAGACATCATTACTCTGCATCAATTTCTCCACCAATTCAACCCATGTTCTATGAGCTTTGTAAATTTTGGAAAATGACGGGAAGAAGAGAAAACACATAACAGATTTAAGCTACAATCGTTTCCTTTACTTTACTAAACATAGCCTCGATGGTAAAAGCTGCGGGTTTTGGGAAATATTGAATCTCAGAACAGCTCATGATGAAAGTGTTAAAAGAGTAAAACCATTGCATCGAGTTTCAAAAAGTTCTTGCTTACATTTCTAAGAGATCTTTTACAGTTTATGCCAAGCAAATTATTTGTTATCTTTTTGTCCTCTTTCAGAGTCATTTCATTTGAAATAACGGAGAAAGGAATGTAAATGGAGTCCTCCAGACAGTTGGAATGTGCTAGTTGCCTCATAGAATTTATTACTTTCTGATCTCTGCCTTGGCCAAGTAGTAAGAACACTGAACTTGCCATTAGATGTTCACAGGTTCGAACCGTGGCACAACCAGGAGGATGGAGTGTAGAGTGGGACATTTCCCCGATACCTGGGTAAACTTGCATGATGTGGAGACTTTCTGGTGGCTGAAGTCTCTTCACTGTAAACTCAAGCATGAGATCAGACACACATGTTAAACATCCTGTGGTCCGTGAATTAGGAAGACATGAAACTCCTCTCCATAAAAAAAAGTTTCCTAGTGAAGAAAGTCAAATGAAAGACGACAAAAGGTGCATTTCTTACAACAGAGTTTCTTCTAGTGAATTCTTGCCCAAACTGCAAGCCCTCAAACAGCTGAGTGCAGTGCCACTGCTACTGCTGGCCTAGGGGCATGTTTTTTTATGTCAGTTTAGAGGGTGAAGAAAGAGTAACATTGTAAAAGATGCTAGGTACTAGTTTTCAAGACAAAAGTAAAACAGACAATAACAGCCTTTAAAAATGGTCCTTTAGGGGGATCAAATTCACTGGTGAACCTGCCCGAAGATTATTCAGCATGGAACAGACCACTTCCCATCCAGTCATGTCCGAGGCATGACTTCAGTTAGTTCAACAACAACAAAAATGGTCTGCCAAAACAATAAAAGTTCCAGCAATTCAGGGCTCCAATCTACAGGAAGCAATAATCGCTGAAATTCTAAGAGGATCTGTGCATATGCCCATCCTCCCCTCTCCACAGAAAAACTGCTGACGCCTGCATTCAAAAGGATGCAGTCTGAGAGAAATCTGAGCACCGAGTGCTGTTTCATTCACTATTCTGTCCAACCGAACCCAGGACCACTTGTTCCTACAGCTTTTCTCAGATTCTTTCACTTCCACAGAGTCGTGCTGAGGCAATGACTTCAGAGCGCGACATTATTTTGCCTTCAACTGGCCATACGTAACACTCACTGCCCATTATTGTGAAGATATTCATAAGATCTCATCACCTCTGGATCGTCTGTTAGCATCCTGAAAAGCCACCAGCACTCTGCAGACTCCACTCCTACCTTCTTTTTTCTCTCCTATTCCTCTCCCCTCATTCTCCCCTTTCCTGATCTTTTTTTTTCCTTTCCCGATTTTTTTTTTTTTATTTTTTCAGATTTCTCATTTTTACATCTCCCTGGAATCCGCAAATTTGTAAGTCGGAAAGCTGAAACTTTTGAAAAAAAAAAAGGTTGTCACAAACAGTTTTACACCACTTTCTGATAACAAAATCTAAATCATCAGCAATCACAAGTGTGAAAAATGTCAATGAGAAAACACCTTGAACGGCTTCAACACACCATCATGAGAGTACACATACACAAACTTCAGCACAGTTCACTACGTGTTCATCGTACATGTTCATATCACCGAGCATTTCAATAGTAGATCACCGAGCTGGTTCTTAAGCAGAGAACGATCAAAGCTCACAGGCTTTTCAGATAGTGTGGCACTGATCTTTGCCACTTCCCCTAGGCACCTTTCCTTGGCTTGGGCTAGAGCTCAGTGCAACAAACCTCGTGAGCAAGGACAACAAAATTGAGCAAAGTCCAGTGTGAACAACCAAGGCCAACAATCTGAGGCAGTAGCAGTAACAGAAACAACAAGCCCTATAGACAGGATCTGGTAATGGTGCAGCACAGATCCTGGATCACCACACACTATGCCGACAGTGGGGGGCTGCGGCAGGGAGCATGCAGAACACAGTGAGCCAGGCACCATCCCTTCTGTTCTTCATGCCAGTCAAACCCAGCATGCCAGTCACTGACTGGAGGAACCCTAGTCAAAAGAACATCTCCTTGAACATCTGGGGCAGCTCCAGCTCCGGGTGGTGGCTCAGGAAGCCGCTGATGGTCTGGATGTGCTGCTCCGAGGCCAGCCTCATTTCACTGATGCGCAGCAGCAGGGCTCCGAACCGCCCAGGTTCATCAGATGGGTATCTGAAAACACAACCTACAGGCTGACGGGGCAAAACTTCAGCTGACTAAACCACACCAAACTGGTTCAATGGGTGGGTTTCCAAACGTATAACAGATAACAGCTGACTAACCACCACACCAAACTAGCTCACTGGGGTGGGTTTCTGAAATAAAGGTTATCAGCCAACTAACCCAAACTATTCCAGTCAGCTGGGATGTGGTTTCTGCTGAAGCAGAGTGGAAGGTAGGGAGGGTGAATGGGGTGAGGGAACAAGCTACCTGCATCCAGGACAAGGTTCATGGCAGAAGACAGGAAAGGATAGGGGAAGTGGGATGGGAGTGGGAAGCAACAGCAGTTCACATCTCCCTCAAACAAGAGACGATGTACAGAAGTAAGGGAGGAGGAAAAAAAAAACCCTGTTCCCATTCAGGGAAAAGAGAATCCTTTTACGATGTCTTTTCAGCCATGCTCTGTTGTCTTATCTTTCACATTCTTCCCCTGAATTTGTTTACAGAGTGAAAGCAAAAGATACTGATGTACTGAATCGAACCAGTCAATGGGGATAAAGTTTATGAAAGCATAAATAAGGAATAAGCTGATTAAACCAAATGATCAAGGAGTGGTTTTTTGTTTGTTCGTTTTTCCCGTTTCTTCTCAGTAGCTCTACTCCTACAACTGCTCATTCTCATTCACCTTAACACAGCAATAAGAAAGAAAGAGAAAGGGAGACAGACAGAGACAGAGAGAGAGAGACAGAGACAGAGAGAGAGAGAGAAAGAAACTGGTTAGAGACACAGAGAGAGAGAGAGAGAGACACAGAGAGAGAAACTGGCTAACAGACAGATGGGTGGTGAAGGGAAAGATGAGCAGATTTCCAGGAGACAGCACAAAACAACTGAAGTACATATCTGTACTCACTGGTTTCGTAGTTCTGTAAGTAACTCATGATACAACTCTGAACCTTGGCAACCTGAGCAGGGCAAGTCAGACCTGGACAGTCTGCAAAAAAAAAAGAAAAAAACACACCACAATTCACATAAAGCGATCCATCACTGATGATGATGATGATGATGATGATGATGAAGTCACATACATTCGACTTGAAACCTACCCATGCCACAAAAATGCCTTTTGAAACTGAAAAACAGAAACCAAAATATGGATCTCTATTTTGTTTTTGTTTTGCTTTCTTTTCAAGAGCAGATCGCACACACACATTTGGTCCACGAATTAAAATGCCTTACAGACCTTGAACATCTCCTCATCAGCAGCAACACAAATTTTAGTGTCAATGGAACGCTGTAGGTTCGAATCTCATCAGAAAGCTAAACATTTTCATGGGAACTGTGTGACATGGCACTCTGGGCTCAAACAGAAGATAGCAATCACACAAGCCATCTGCTAAAAGGACATACCTTGGTGTCTTCAAATTCCCTGATCACCGATAAACTGATGCCTGTATTTTCAAGGCTTGATTGACACAGTATGAAATGTCACATGTCACAGAAATTCAATCTAGAGCTGAAATCCACCAAATCAATGTGGTCCACCTTGTCTATCATCCAGCAATAAACATTTCATCATTCTGCATTTCCCGCCGTCTTAAAAGACAAATCCAGTGTGCTGGGTGAAATCTGGCGTCCTTCGCTGTGACCTCACCACCCCCTCCTCCACAACTTTTTCCCTGGAGCTCCTCCAAGCCAAGCCATGGCACTGAAGGTGGAAGAGGACTGCACAATGTGGGCAGGGGTCTGTGGGCAGTACCACAGGTTTTCAGTAGTTCAAATACAGCCTACCATGGGCAGTGAACATTTACCAATGATCAGTCATCACAAATTCAAGACTTGACCAAACTGGCTCTGGAATTTCTACCTAAACTTGCCTACATCCCTCTCGTCATCACCCATCCTCCACTCCCACCCTCTCCACCTGGCTCCTCTCCCGCCCACCTATCAGTACATCACCCCATCCTTCCTTGTCCAACCACTGACCACACCCAGGAATAGAGCAGAGACCTGTGTCACAGAGCAGCAGACAGGAGAGCAGGGTGAACTCCATGTCGGTCATGTGCATGGCCTGGGCCATGACGCCCATGTGCTGGAAGTGGGACTGCAGGGTGCTGTACTCCGGGCACATGGACAGGACCAGCTCCTCTTCCAGCTTGTTGAAGTTGAAGAAGTTGTAGAAGCCGTGTCCAGTTCATAGTTGCGGGAGTGGTTCAGGACTACGATGGGTAGATCGCGTTCTGTACCAGAGCCACTTTGTCGTCCAGAACAATGTCTTTGAACCTGGGGCACAACATCACGAAGAATATTTTTTAATGACAAATTATGAAAAATTAAGTGACTACTTTTCAAGCCTCATAAACTCTTTTACTTCTAAAAATATTTCAAAATGGATTTAACAAATAAATCACACACACACACACACACACACACGCACATACACATGCATGCATGCATGCACACACACACACACACACATACACACACACATACACACACACACACACACAAACGCACACATGCACACACACACACACACGCACGCACACAAAGCACACAAGCAAGTGCTAATGCTCTCAACCCACCCTGCCAACATGTCACAATTCCAATCTGGTGTAAGTTCCTACACACTCCCCTCCCCTCCCAACAGACACACACACATCCAAATCTTCTTCTTCTTCTTCCTAAAATACTGGTTCACTCAAAAACGAGTAGGTCACCAGCGCGCATGTTAAAAAGTAAAATAACATAAACATAAAAACAGTGCGACTCAGACTGTTGGCCCCTGGAGCAAATTTAGCAACAAGGGGTCGCACTCGATATTCAAGAAGTTTAAAAGCAATGGCCAAATTCAGGCCCTAGTATAGTAAAATATCTGGGGAAGTAAAAATAGAAAATCGTCAATATGCAGATCTCAAACTGTCGAATCAATTTGTTTTTTTAAAAGAGATTGCATTTGTGGCAATCTTGATGGCACCCGCAGTGAGTTCCACAGCCGTACAGAACTGGGATAAAAAGAATGTAAGTGGCTGTCAATCTTTGATGCAGGTATGGTATAACATTGACCGCCACTTCTGATCACACAGAGTGTGATCTGCAATCTGCTCATCGTCTTGCCAGTCCTAACAACCACATTCCAAAAAGATTCTGGAGCTTTATTTCATCAGATCCATCTCTGATGGATAACTGAAAAAATTCCCGTTTTTGACCTTGAAAATAAAATTTGTGCAGGCATACATTACTTACAATGTGAGCACATCCAACACACCCCAGGTGAGAAAAGCATCTCTAGACCCCCACCTAATCACACTGTCCAACACACAAAAAGGATGATGGCAGACCCCCTTGTGGCTAACAGAGTATTCTGATTACAGGATGCCAGTCTCACCACCCTCAAGTCCACTCACACCTAAGAAGAAGATGAGGTCATTCTGTAGTTAGTGTATTTACGTGTGTGAAGCTACAAGGTTGGATCATTTTCTCATCCCCTCCCTCTTGCTTCATCACACTTCTGGCACTGCAGTCCTGTCTGTAATTATGGCAACGCCCTTCCCTATGCCCAACCCACTATGCGCAACATCACAATCTGGGGGATGATTCAAAGATTTTTATAATGCTTATCTGTTTTACTTTTTTCTTTTAACTCAATGCAGACGCAACTTTCTGCCACAACCGTGACACGCTGAGTCGCACTATTTTCGGTATTTTTACAAAAAATATACAGACAGAACCAAACTGAATACAACAATAAATATTATGTTTTTCAAAACTTCAAATCATGTTCTTTTAGAAAAAAAAATACTACAGTCCTGTGCTCAGCACACACTTCACTCGCTACTGGTTTGAAAAGTGTAGGCAAACAGCTATCAGTAGGTAGCGGCACGCCCCTGTCAGCAGTGATGGAAAGGTTGATTTTAGGTGAAAATAGGCCAACTTCAATCAGGCAGTACTGGTGTAATACTGCATCTATAACGATGCTTTTTGATTCTGAATAAACCTTTATTTATCTACTTTTATTCTCATGTATTTTCATTTTTGTCATGAATGCGTGAGAGAGAAAATCTAAATGAAAAATACCCCCGGGAAAGAAAAGTCACTTCGCCGTCAGCGAAATTGCCGACGTCCGCCGAACCCGAAGTTGGTACGTTTTTGGAAAATCTCGACTCGCTTTAACACATGCTGGACAGAGTGATCTAAAAATAGTTTTCATAATAAAGATCGAAGATTCCTCTTAAAACAGTACAAGTTTCAAATAATTTAAGTCCAGTATTAATTTGAGAAAACGAGTTGAAAAATTGGGTAAATTTCAATCTACTTTATCTCCAAGAAATACTGAATAAAGATATATCATCTTAGGGTGCGCTGGAAAGAGGATTTCAAGTCCTACACACGTATGCAAATGAGCTCTATCCGTGCCATAGCCACCAATCGCAAGCCGGGAAAAGCGAGTGTGCGGAACGTCGCGGGGCACAACAATACAATCGGAATGGCGACCTACATGGCAAGTGCGTCGGACCGACACATCGTTTTAAATGAATGGGACGTCCGTGTCCAGGATCTCTATGGTAAGTTTTATTTGTGATTATGGCAGATCGATTATTTAAGCACATCTTTCAAAGAAATGATCAGTTGAGAATAAACCAGATTATGGTTAGTTTTGAATTAGAAGTGATCAAGTGAAAGTGTTAGGAAAAACATGTTCTTTTTCTCTTGTTGTCTTCCTGTCGAAGTTGATTTAATTTAAATCGAAAGGCTCATTTTACCTAAACATTAACTAAATATAATTTCAAGATTGCACATTGTCGAATCGTATGTTTTATTTTTTATATAATAAAAGTTTGGGGCATATTTTATTAAATTATTTGACAGTATCGATTACCGAAGTTGAATGACTTTGGTCACAAGTAACAAAACGATCTGGTCGATCTTGCGCGGGCCTGTTTCGTGCGTTTTTCCTTCGAAGTTAATGCGCATAGTGATCGTTTATTTTTTTTTGTTTTTCATGCAAATCTGTTGATTTCTGTCATTGTATGTGTATTTTGTAATAGTATTGAAGAAGGGGCAGTAGTACTTGTTGGATTTTTCTCGCGTGTATGAGCCCACCACGCTGGTGACACTACTCGTTTTTGAGTGAACCAGTATTTTTAGAAAGAAGAAGAAGAGAAGAAGACCACATCATTCCGTTTATTATCTCTCTCTCTCTCCTCCCCCCCTTATACAACACAGCCCACGAAAAGAACATACATTTTATGAAAAAGACTGCATTTAAAAAAATACTAGATCGATTGTGTGTGTGAGTGAATGAGTGTTTTAGTTTGCTTTTCTTGTTGCTAATTGTTAAGGTACTTCAGCACTTTGAGCTTTCTAGTATTTATATAAATGTATGGTGAGAAAAGTACTAAAGAAATGTTCCTTGTTAAAATATGCTCACTTAGATTATTTTCCAGTAAATCTCATTCACTTCATTGTAAAAAGGTTATATTGCAAATGTCTGTGATGTCTTGAAAACACACTCACAATCACATGATATAGGTGTGTGTGTGCGCGCGCGCGCGCACACACACACACACACACACACAACACACACACACAACACACATTGAAGCTCACAAACACCTCTTCCACTTCTCCTGTCTTTCGCCCCCCCCCCCCCCCCCCCCCCCCCCCCCCCCCCCCCCCCCCCCCACTGACACAGGTGCAGAAGCATGCAAAAAACAATGGAAGTCAAATGCTTAAAATTTCCTTTCTTTCCTTGAAGATGACCAGTTTCATCGCATGAAGCAGTACCTCACAGCAGAAGGAAGGGGAGAAAAGTAGGCCTGACCAAACAGTTATTTGCCACCAACAAGCTGCTTCTTCAACTGGACTGTTTGAGACGGACCTGTGAGAAGAGCTGGGATGAGATTTCCGCCTTTGTTGACAAAGTGTGTGATGAAAACATTTTTGCACACACTACACTGAAAACAGAGGTCAACCATGCAATCAGAGGTGTTTAAAACGTTATCCTGTGATGTGATCTTCAGAGATTTTTAGAGACGATGTCAGGTTCGAACTGGAAAGTAGAAATATTGGTCACTTCTTGCAGAAAAAAGAATCAAGCGACACCATCTCCTTTCACCAAATACCTTTGACCAGCCCCCAGCTGTGTGAGGTGTCAGTGACAAATGGGTTGCTGATTGATCTGCTGATCTTCCAGAAAGAAGAAGGCCTGTCTCTACAAAAAGAGTGGTTCCACATGATGGGGTTTTAAACATTGCAGGGCTCTCTGACAAACACTCAACACAAAATTGGCCAAAGCCAGGAAACCCTATGACAGTCTGCTGAAAAGTGCTTCCAACCCAGCAGTCAGCAGAAATTGAAAGACTTTCTTTTGCAGCCTCCAGAGCATTTTGTATTAAAAAAGAGTCTGGAACAAAACTTATCCCCACTAGACCCTCTGCCTCTGCAGTACATTTGTCAGATCCTCAGGTCACATATGAAGAAAAATGGATAATGGGAATGCGGCTATTAAATTAGCAACACATGGAGACAGTTAGCTGCTCTCCGCCGGCAACTGGAAGAAACACCCGGCAGCACTCAAAACATCAAAATCAGAAGTTTGACACTCTGAAAAAAAGTTTTGCATGAAGAAAACCAACGTTGATGGCACTAAAACGGAAATGGGTAAAATGATTGCTGATAAGAAATCATCAGATCAAGAACAACTCTGTTAAGAGACAAGTTACAAGAGCGAACAGAAAATTTCAACAATACAACAGTCGAATTATTACAAAAGGCTAAAAAGGAAAGAAAATGATACGAAAAAAACAGAGCACATAATTAAACATCAAAGTGGAGTTGTCAAAGAAAGATAAATGGGCTTAGACAAAAACTGAAGAGCAGCCAAACTACTGCATCAAATTTGAAAACAAAGATAATTTCTCTGAAGGAAAAAATGGAAGCAACACTATTGGGCCAACAACATGCTGGTGAAGTTCTGCAAGATCCTGAAGAACTGTGCCTCAAAGATGAAAACGGGCACTTCAAACCGGAGGCAAAGATAGCAGTTATGGAGCAGGTGTGGTGCTGTCATCAGAACTGCTGCACGGCTGTGTGGTGCCAGGATTCCAGAAGGTGATTTGCCCTCACAAAGGTCAGCTTTACCTTGCTGACCAAGGCATGTGGTCAGCAAGTCTCATGTGCAGAGGTCCTCAAAATCACGAGCACTGGGGGCTTGCACATTGATGGAACCAGCAGGAGTGGGAAGAGCTACATCAGTCAGCAAGCTACCCACCGCCAGTGGCTCCTTCTCCATGGCTTTCTTCCTGTACCGATGGCCACACTCCACTTGATTGTAATCCAATCAACTCCTCAGTGTGTTTGCCTCCAACCTCACCCTGGCCCCATCTTCTTCATCTGGGAGGTCTTCTGTTGTGGACTGGCCAAATGATCTACGCCAGAGATACGACGCCAATCAAACGTTTCCTGTTTGAAAACCGTCTGTGATTAGCTTCTTTCAAGAAATGTCTGTTGTAAGTGACCTAAGGTGTTATTTGAAAGGTAGGACTTGTGAAGAATTTCTTTTCAGTGAGTTCAGCTATCAGTGAACCTGTTGACATCATTTTCAAAATAATGATTTTGGTTTGAGATCTTTACACTAGTATTGTTAGTAGATTATTAAGACAATCTAAATAAGCAAAAAGTTTGTCTGTGAAGACTTTCAGTAGTTTAAGTTATGCATACCACCATTTTAGATATCTGGTTAAAATTTGAGAGGGATAGACAATGGTTTGGAAAACATTGCAATTTTCCTGTTGACGTCTGTGGATTTTAGGTCCCCTAAGCATCATTTAAAATGGATTATGCAGGTATTTTTTGCTTGATTTCTGTCATTTAACACTTACAAGACAAAAGATACCATTTAGAATACAACCACCAAGTTTGAAGTGAAAATCTGTATTAGTTCAGGAATTATGTCCATTTTTTCTAATTTTGTCGATCTACGGACTATTTGCCACTGTACATTTTGGCCTTTCTAAGCATATTTACACCTCATTAGATGGAACGTTTACAGACCCATTGAGCTGAAAAAAATTAGGCTAAGTCTATGCAAACAGGTAACTCAAAAATCTAAAAAAATCACTATTTGAGGTCATTTTCTAAAATCTGTAGGGCCCCAAACATGGCACCCGTGTGCCGATTTGACGTTTCCGGAATTGCATGAAGTGCCATTTTTGACCACAAGCAAAAGAGGGAATTTGTTTTGGACAGCCCTGTAAATTTGTGTGCTAAGAGTATATGGTACACACATTCCAAATGCATAATATCTTAAGTCTCTCATGCATGGTGTTCTTGCTGGGAGGCTTCAAAGATGCCATGTCACACTATTACATGCGAATGTTCGGCAAATGCAATATTAAAATGTCGATATCTCTAAAACTAATAAAGATAGAGCAGTAATTTTTTTTTACTTTGTTTTGCTTTAAAAGTTCTATCTAAAAATCTTAAACAGAAATATGCAATTTGCAATTCAAATTTTGGCTGCCGCTACCTACTATCAGCAAAAACTTTTTCTCCACGTAGGTATGGATGAAAAATCAATATTATCATAACTGTAGTCAACACAATGTGTAGCAAACACATAAAAACAATGTATCTTTCACACACACAGCTGTGTGCATGGTCTAAACCTCAACAGAGAGCTGCTGTCACATATTTAAGAAAAAATGCAAAAATTTCATCATCATTTGGTATGTGCAACTCACCATCGTCACTCATATCCTCTCTGTCCGATTCGGCAAGTTCGGAAAACATTCGGAAAAGTTCAACAAGTTCGGAAAACATTCCAGTCCTTCATTTGATCGTCTTCCATACTATTTCAATTACTTCTTGAAAAAATGTGTTTCTGTTCGCTACCACTCGCTGACGCTTCGGTGTCGACAACATGATGAACACGTCACCAGAGTTATCTCCAGCTATCCTATAATATGAGTGAAAAAGTAGAATTAAACACGAGAGGGGGGATAAGGAGAGTACCACCTAATAGAGGAAATCCACAGCTTTCTGTAGATACCAAGATTGTTCCCTTAGACCGCACAGCTACATGTGAAAATTCGAGTTAAATGTCGATCACTGGCGGCGACGCGTTAGTGCCAAGCACTCAACCCATCACCACCAGGTGATCGACGAGGCGGCAATGGTTAATTAATGTGCTTTGTGATGACAGACCCATTCTAGCCTGTTCAAAATCATGACTTACTGTTGACTTCTGAGTTCATAGGAGATTTTAATAAATGCTAGTTAAAAACATAATCAAACAAAAAAAAAAGGGGGGGGGGGGGGTCAAAGTTTGGATTAGATTGGATGACAGCATTGACAGTTTTCAATCACAACCAAAAAATCAATATACATATAGAACAGACAAAGTCAGAAAATTTCATGAAGTGAGTCAGACCAACAGTTGATCAGTTCTTTCCTCTACAATAATGACCACTGCAAATGGTGCACATCTCACTGCCTCTGTCCCCTCCCCACACCTCCACCATCATCCACAAACACCTCTACTGCTCTCCCTCTCTCCCCTTGAATCCCCTGCCCTTATCACAAGATATCACACGCCTTTCCCCAGCCCCTTAGCACAACATATCCCCAGCCCCTTAGTACAATGCATCCCCAGCCCCTTATCGCAATGCATCCCCAGCCCCTTATCGCAATGCATCCCAGCCCCTTATCGCAATGCATCCCCAGCCCCTTATCGCATGTTTCCCCAGCCCCTTATCGCAATGTATCCCCAGCCCCTTATCGTAATGTAACCCCAGCCCCTTATCGCAATGTATCCCTAGCCCCTTATCTTAATGCATCCCCAGCCCTTATTGTAATGCATCCCAACCCCCTATTGAAATGTATCCCTAGCCCCGTATCGCAATGTATCCCCAGCCCTTATTGTAGCGTATCCCAGCCCCTTATCGTAATGTATCCCCAGCCCTTATCGCAATGTATCCCCAGCCCCTTATCGCAAAGTATCCCCAGCCCCTTATCGTAATGTATCCCCAGCCCCTTACCGCAATGTATCCCCAACCCTTATCGCAATGTATCCCCAGCCCTTATCGCAATGTATCCCTAGCCCTTATCGCAATGTATCCCCAGCCCCTTATTGTAGCGTATATCCCCAGCCCTTATCGCAATGTATCCCAGCCCTTATCGCAATGTATCCCCAGCCCTTATCGCAATGTTTCCCAGCCCCTTATCGCAATGTATCCCCAGCCCTTATCGAATGTATCCCAGCCCCTTATCGCAATGTATCCCCAGCCCTTATCGCAATGTATCCCCAGCCCCTTATCGCAATGTACCCCCAGCCCCTTATCGCAATGTATCCCCAGCCCCTTATCGCAATGTATCCCAGCTTCTTATCGTAGTGTATCCCCAGCCCCTGATCGTAATGTATCCCAGCCCCTTATCGCAATGTATCCCCAGCCCCTTACCGCAATCTATCCCCAGCCCCTTATCGCAATGTATCCCAGCCCTTATCGCAATGCATCCCCAGCCCTTATCGCAATGTATCCCCAGCCCCTTATCGCAATGTATCCCTAGCCCCTTATCTTAATGCATCCCTAGCCCCTTATCACAATGTATCCACAGTCCCTTATTGGAATCTAGTGCTAGCTGAAGTATTTGATATGGGTTAATTTGTATCATTACTGCTTGTGCTGGAATGAATGGAATCTAGAGCCAGCTTAAGTATTTGATATGGGTTAATTTTCCTCATTACTGCTTGTGCTGGAATGATATTGGTATCTTTTTCTCTGCCGTTTAGGTTACACATGTTGTATGAGGACATCATTGTTGTCAAAACCATGCTCCGAGACAGTTCGATCATACCTTTGGTCAGTGCTTCATTCATCACAACAGGCAACATCACCTTCGGACTCATTTTCATTCACTGTAATGTGTACTATCATCATCAAAGGCATCTTCAACAACTCAGAATTTCCTGCACTGAGCCACTTTGACACGATCATCTTAACCTAAATGACAAATTTCTATAGATGTAATTTGGCTGATGCCACACGTTCAACTCGCAGAGATTGGTCTAAGGGATGCTTATCATTTACTTCAGAAAGTCAGAAATATCATCTCCTATTGTTATCAAATCAAAAGTGTATACATCATATTTCCCATGATTTCGGGTGGATCTCGATATCCAAAATTCTGCACAGGGGCAGAGAAACAAGTTAAGAGTAAATTATAAATACTTTTGGAGTCTGCAACAAGAATAATGCATCATAATATTCACTCATGCCCAGCAAGCCCTTTCAGTGCGACTGAGAAGTGTTGAGGCACAAACCAGAAAGCTTTAAGTCTCCATTAATTTATACCTCTGCACCTCCAAATAAAGCCCACACGAATAAAAGACTCCTTTCCTTTATAGACTTATTCTTGAGCAACATTCTTCTCTGTGTTGTGCAGGATATCCTCTGAATAAAGACTCTCTCCCTTTAAGACTTTTTAGTGCAATGTTTTTCTGTGTGTCTATACACAGGACACTAACGGCTCGAGGCGCTCACTCTTCGGCAGTCGCTCTCTACCCCCGAGGGGTCGGTGTTGTCGATTCCACGGGACAAAACGCTCATGCACACGATGAGCGTACGGTCGGTGTAGAGGAGGGTTCCGTGCAGGGGAGCGCGACCATCATTCCGATTCCCCTCTACCCGACCGGCGGATACACGATCGTCGCGATCGAAGTCCAACAGTCAGTCCCGTCGGATGAACAATCGGCAGTCATTGCCGACTGTTTTTCATTTGCTTCCTTCCATAAGCCAAATCTCCAAGGGCAGGCTCCCATGAAAGGACCTTCCGTTCTAAATCTTCCCGTTCCCTGATGGTTCGCCTGTTCGACTTCGACCGCGTTAAGGAGACCCTCTCCCATCATGCCGCGTCCGGCGATCATCGGCCCAGGGGACCCTTGCCGATACCCGGACCGGCACGGGTGGCGACTCGCGGACGGAATCACCGCACGTCACCCGATCTATTGAGACTTGTGACGCTAGCACCTCCACTAACGTCACACAGTCTCAGGACGCTCTCCCAACGGGTCCGGGTTCAGCACGACCCCGGACACGAGGAGCGTCAACACTCCGGTGGAGGGAATGTGGCCAGTCTTCGGTGGAACCCCCCACTGACCACAATCCCGGGTCAGGTACGCAGGCATCGAGTAGCTCGGATCTGCGACCTCACCCCCGACGGTCGAACCACCCGATCGATCGTCTCAATCTCCCCTAGGGGTACAGGACGTTGGGGAGCGACTTCTTCCGCTCCCTATTGGGCAACGTCCGCGGTCCCGTTCCTCAGGGGGGAGGATCGACCAGCGGGACCAGGGGTAAACCTCGTCCCTTGAGTCTTACGCGTCGTCTCAGCCATCCCGTCCGCTACCACACGGCCAGGAGGCTCGGCGATCGTAACACTCCCCGACCCTCTGCCACGCAAGGGGCCGGTGCGGACCCACCCGGGAGATGCAGGAGGCAGTGCTCTCCCGGGGTGCGCAAGGTTACCCGGGGTCCCCGAGGAGACTCTGCCTCTGGGCCTCCACAGCCTCCTTTCTCCCCGGGGACCAGTGGTTCTATTCCCCCGAGAGGAATCAGTGGCTTAGCTCGGACTCTTCCCCTGACTCCATCTTTGGCCTCATGTGGCATCCGGCCTCCCAGAGCTGGATCGACCTGGGGCCCCATTCCTCTCGGGCGCTGTCCGATCGGCAGTCCCCAAGTTTTCACGCGATTACGGAACCACCGGGGAGTCGTCCTCGTTTTCACCCTCTTCCCAACGAGTTCACGACTCCCACGCACCCCTGACATGGCCTTCCGAAGGTGGACCTGAACTTCCCCTTCACGATCAGACTGACCCACAATTGGAGGAGGGGTTTGAGGATTTCCTCCCCCAGTCTGGGGACCTTTCCTTTTGGAGAGAGCTGGCGCCCTGATCTTGTTGTTAGGAATCCCTCCTCTAAACAACATCTTCGCCTTTCCCGTTTCACTGGGTCACCCCCTACCCAGCGATCACGGCCAAGGATAGCCGCCCCCAGACCATCACTCCTTTGTTGGGCAGATCGGCTCGCTCGCCAGGGGTACACATGCCGTTCCCCCACCGGGGACTGACTTCTTATCAGCCCCCAACGCGGCCCAATAGGAGTATTCCTCAAGGACCCGCGTCAGGCCCCTCATGTCTTTTCTCTCTTTTCTGCCAATCCGGCCACCAGGGAGATTGCCATTTCCCCGGCTGACCTCAGGCTCACTCCTAACCGCCCCCCTCCCACATCCACCTCTCTTTCTATCAAAACCTGACAGAGTGGGACAGAATCGCTAGGGCTGGCATTCTGCACACCACCGCGGGGCATGCCTTCATTGACATGTTCCTACAGCGAGCGGAGGAACTCTGGCCAAATGAGGGAGGCATTGTTCAGGTCTTCAGACCCGGGCGACACTGAGGCAGGCCCCAGCCTGTTTGATGACCCCTTATGCGTTTTCTGGTCAACAAGATAGCGCCACACCTTTGGGCTGCGGCGGACAGCGCAGCCAGGAGTCACTTTAACTGCCTTCTGGCAGTGAGAGACGCCCTGCTATCACAGGCCCATCTCTCCCCAGCGCTCAAGGCGGCCTTACGCTGCATTCCGGGTCAGGAGCAGTCGCTTTTCGGCGGACTATTCCTCTGCGGTCATTTCCCATGCCGTCGAGGAAGCGCAAACAGGCCGCTTCTTTTGCGACCACAAACCCTCGTCAGCACCGCCCTTCTAGACCATTCTTTCGTCAGGCCCCTACCACAGCCAGACCCCAGCCCTACCCAAGCAGCGTCCCTCTAGGCCCGCCAAAACCCCCTACGCCCAAACCGAAAAAACCCAACAGAATTTTCGGTTCGGCCAACAGGCCCGGCCCCGGAGGTGACTAGCGGACCCACCTTCCGAGGGGCGGGAAATGTCAGTCTTCCAGACACACCTCAGCCCCTCTGCCCCCCTGGCAGGCAGTCTGTCCCGGCACGCCCACCAGTGGCGGCGCATGGGTCTCAACCCTGGGTGGTTTCTGTTTGCAGGAGGGGTTCCGTCTACCCTGGGCACACGAACGCCCTCCCCTCTGTCCTCCCCTCCTCCTTCCACCGGCGACCCACCTCCGCCCAGGCGGAGGCCCTTCGCCTGGAAATCGAGGAGCTTCTCCGCAAGGGCGCCATCACCGAGGTACCACACCCAACCCCGGGTTTTACTCTCGCTCTTTGTAGTCCCAAAGGCCTCGGGCGGCTGGAGGCCCATCCTCGACCTTTCCCCTCTCAACAGATTCCTCAGGACAACCAGATTCAAGATGGAGACCCGGCCCAGATCAGGGACTCCATCCACCATCTGGACTGGGCCACCTCGATAGATCTCAAGGATGCTTACTTCCAGATCACTCATCCACCCGTCCCACAGACGATACCTTCGTTTCGTCTGGCGGGGCCGGGTGTTTCATATTCAAGGCCCTCCCATTCGGACTCTCCCTGGCTCCTTCCTCTTCACGAAGGTAGTCAAGGAGATGGCCTCCCTTGCCAGACAGGAGGACATTCGCCTCCTTGTCTACCTCGACGACTGGGCTCGTCCTGGCCCCCTCTCAGGCCCTAGCCCAATCCACACCTCAAAGCTACTTCAGCTTTGCTCCTCTCTGGGGTTCGTCACCAACCCCGCAAAATGCGAGCTCTCGCCCAGTCAGCAATTCACCTTCCTGGGCATGAGCTTCGACCACCTCCATGGTAGTCTCCCCGACCCCGGAGAGGTCCGCTCGCCTAGTGGATCTCATTTCCCACCTTCGCCTCTCTCCCCTCACTTCGGCAAGGACACTTTCCTCCCTCTAGGGATGATGGAGTCCCTGTCTCTCTCATTCCCCTAGGCAGAGTTCCAAAGCGACAGCTTCAGAGGAGTTCCGCCGTCGTTGGTCCCAGACCAACGACAGCTGGAACCAGCCCGTCCCCTAGGGCCTTGGTTCGTTTTGGGCACGGAGGAGTGGCTCAGCCCATCCACCCTGGCCCCGGAGTTCCCATCTCCCTCCCATCCAGGCCCTGGAACTTTTCACAGACGCCTCCAACTCGGGCTGGGGGGCCCATCTGGAGAGCAGTCACGCCTCGGGGGTTTGGGATCCTCTGACTGTCGTTCTTCACATCAACATCTTGGAACTGGAGGCGGTCAGACTCGCCCTCCTCCAGTTCCAGTCCATAGTCACCCACCGATTTGTTCTCCTTTTCACGGACAACACTTCGTAGCTTGTTACATCAACAAGGGGGGGGGGGGGGCACACTCCATCGGCCTCTCCCTCCGTACAGAGGCCCTCCTCCGCTGGTGTCACACGCAGGGGGTCACCCTTCGCGCGAGACACATTAGCAGGACTCACAACATCCTGGCAGACTCTCTCAGCGATCCAAGTCTGTCCTCCACACGGAATGGACCCTCAGCCGGCTTACCCTTTCAACGTGTGGGAAACATTGGTTCACACCAATGATCGACCTCTTTGCCACACGGTTCAACCATCGTCTGCCAGTGTATGTGTCCCCGGTCCCGGACCCCAGGCTTACGCCATCGACGCCCTGTCCCTTCCTTGGGTCCGGCCTCATAGCTTACGCCTTCCCTCCCTTCCGATCTCACAAGGTGATCAGGAAGGCGAGACTCGAGAGACCAGGCTCATTCTCTAGCCCCATGGTGGCCCACTCAGTCCTGGTTCCCGGACCTCAAGTCCCTCACTCACGAACCCCCTCTCCAGTTGAACACCAGGTGGGACATGCTCAGGCAACCCCGTTCGGGCCTCCCTCACGCCAATCCCCAGGTTCTTCACCTCACGCCTGGCTTCTGTGTCAGCCCGGCTGCGAACATCCGAATCCCCCTCTCGAACGGACAGGTCCCGTTCCGTCCTCAATACCCTCTCCATCGCGGGGCCTCTCAGGAACTCCGAGACCTAGCCATGTCCTCTCGCAGAGCTAGCACGGAGTCCCTTTATGATTGAGAGGAGGAAATGGGTCTCATGGTGCAAAGCCAATTCTGTCCCTCACATTCGCCCCACCAACATCCAAATAGGAAATTTCCTGTCCCAACTAACCTCTCTGCTAGCTCCATCAGGGGCTACAGGTCGGCCATCTGCACGACCATCCTCCAAATGGCCGGACCTTCCTTTGAGAATGATTTTCCTTCTCAGAGAGATCTCCAGAGGGGCTTCTCTTCGTGAGGCCCAATCCTAGACGTGTTCCCTTTGGGACCTCTTCACTGTTCTTGACGTCCTCAATAAACCCCCCTTTGAGCCTTTGTCCTCCATTCCTTTCGACCTTCTGTCTATGAAGACTACCTTCCTCCTCGCCCTCGCTTCCGCGAGACGGTGAGGCGAGATCCATGCCCTTAGCGGGGACCCCAGAGACATTGCCTTCCACAGAGACGGCTCCGTCTCTCTTAAGTTCCTTCCCGGGTTCCTAGCCAAGAACCAGGAACCCGGCAGTCCCTCCCCTTACCTCATCATCCGCCGCTGGCGGATATCACTAGGGGGCGACACCTCTTCGGACATAGCCTTTGCCTTCTCGATGTCTAACCACTACTGGGAACGCTCGCGCCCCAGGCGCGTTTCACAAAGACGTCTTCTCATTTCCATCAACCCAGTAACACGGAAAGACATCTCAGCTGGCACTGTCTCTAGGTGGCTCTCCAAGACGGTCAGAACTGCCTATTCCCAGGCATCCGAGGATCTCCCGTCTCTTCCCCCGGGCCATGAGGTCAGAGCGCTGGCCACTTCGGCAGCATTCCAGCACTCTGTTCCCATGCGCCACCTCCTGGAGGCAGCCTTCTGGCGTTCGGAGAATCCCTTCATAAAATTTTATTTGGGGACATCCGCCATGACCAGGGCTGATGGTTCTAATGGGATATCCTTTGTGGCGGCTAATGCATCCATATCGGGTAACCCCAGGAACCACTAGGGCACTCGCCCTCCTCCTTTTACTATGAATTCTGCTATTGTCTGACATGGTACAGTATATGACGCCAAAATGGGGAGTTTGTATTATACTCCCTGTTTGGCTAGTATACTTACCATGTCAGACTCTAATGCCCGCCCTACCTTCCCCGCTAGCGCCAAGGTTCTGGGGTTACCTTGCGCGCAGGCTCGTTGAATGACGTATGGGAGACTTACACTGGCTTCTCCCTACGGCGGAAGTGGGTTGGGCACCACGTTACTGTCTTAATCACTGCATTAGCCACAAAAAAACTTCGGCCTGGCAGAGCAGACTAACTGCCGTGAATGCTATTGTCTGACATGGTAAGTATACTAGCCAAACAGGGAGTATAATACAAACTCCCCATTTTAGTGCAATGTTTTTCTGTGTGTCTATACATTAATTTAATGACCCTTCTTAAAAGACTAGTTTTGTTCTGTTTCAGATAAAAACTCTCTTCCTTTAACGATCTGTTTTTCTTGAACTTTTTTTTCTTTTCTTTCTGTACTGGCCTGATATCTCACTAAAGGCTCCTTCCTTCAAAGTTTTTCTCTTTTTTTTTTTTTTGCTTTCCTAGAACATTTTTGTTTTCGTCTACACCAGACTGACTTTCCTGTAAGACTCCTTCGTAAAAGTCTCCTTGTTTTGAAATATTTCTACCTGTGTCTATACCAGACTGGCATCCTATGAAGACTCTCTCAGAAACAGACATCTTGTTTCTGAAATATTTTCGTCTGTGTCTGTACCACATTGGCTTCTTAATAGAGACTTCCTCCCAACAATTTTTTCTCTGTGGCTGTTACTAAACTGACTTCCCTGTACCGACTTGCTACCTAGAGGCTTCTAGCTTCTTTGTCTTTACCAGATTGGCTTCTGTTTTGAGGACTCCCTCCCAGAAAGACTTCTTGTTTCCGTAATGTTTTTTTTTTCTCTTTCTTGTACCCGATTGACTTCTTAATAAAAGATTCCTTCCGTAAAGATTCATTCTTGGAACATTTTTATCTGCGTCATTACCAGACTGACTTCCTTACAGGACTTCCTCCTAAAGACCCTTGTGTCTGGAATATACTTCTTTGTCTATACCATACTGACTTTCCTGTGAAGACTCCCATCCAAAAGGAGTTGTTTCTGGAACATTTTTCTCTGTTTCTGTACCATACTGATTTCCACGTAAAGACTCACTCCAAAAACACAAATAGTCTCTAGAACATATTTTTTGTGTGCTTGTACCAGATGACTTCCTAACACAGACTCCCACCCCACCCAAAAAACACACAAAAAACTCATGTTTTAGGAACACTTTTCTCTGTGTCTGTACCATATTCACCTCCGAAAAAACACTCCTCCTCTAGAGACTCTGTCTTTTTGAGATTGCAATCGTTTTTATAGAGAGGGGTCACACTGTAGGTTAACAGTACACCAAGCATAATCATAAGCATCTCCTCTCTCACAATCCCACCCCCTCCCACCCCCATCCACTTCCTCTATCCCATTGATTCCAAACAGATTGGCACTTGTATGCTTATCTCATGTTGTGCATCTGCTGCCTAGAAGTATTGTCTGAAGAAGGGTTTTTTCCCTCTTTTTTTGTTTCTTTCCAAATTAATAGTGCAACAGTGGCATTGGAAGTGCACACAAGGTTTCCAACCATCTTATCGCTACCGAGGTCAACTCTTGGAGTTGATGAGCATTAATTATGAATGAAATAAAAGAAACACCTTATAAAATAACAATGGTTGAGCATGCATACAAAGTCATAAACACATGCAGCTGTGGTTACAACCAAAATTAATCATTTCTTGTACACAGTTTATCTTACAGAGAAACACATAACTGTTCGTATTTCCTTAACAATAGGGAGGGAGAAGGAAAAACGAAAAACAAACAAACAAACAAACAAAGCAGCACTTGCCCAAGAAATTAGAGCTTTGCTTTACTGATTTTAATCTATCATGAGCTGTTACGAAAACAAGCAATGGGTGCAGACAGACTTTTGCCACATCTGAATAAATTCTATTATCACCTCTTTGAGTTGGTTTCTGCATGGGGAAGTAATGGCAGACATGGACTGAAGTATCTACTTCACACCCCCCCCCCCCCCCCCCCCCCCCCACCCCCCCCAATTTTTTTTTAACAGCATATGGACGATATGAAATGTGAATGCTCATATCATTAAAAAAAATTTACTTGAAACAATACCTTCACAGTCTTCACACCCAGTGAAAATTTAGTGATAAGCAGCGGAATGGATCTTTGTTCCCCAGTGTTGGCTGGATTAACATTCCAGGGGTTTGTTCCTCAACCTTATCCCGTCTTTTCCAGCTAGTTTTCTTAAAAATCGGTTTAGTAAACTTAAAAGTTGAATTAGTATTCTGCTGAACTGAAGAGAGACAAACATTTACAAGAACAAACATGAGTTTCGACCTCTATGGTCTTCTTCAGGCAAGACAAACAATGTTTAAGACAATGAAAGAGAAGAACAAGCGAACACTTACCTCCTCTAGCTGACGATGAAAACAAAGAATGAGCAATCACTTCTCTCTCTAAACTGGGTGCAAAATCCATTTTGAGGAGATAAGTGATTGCTCAATCTTTGTTTTCATTTTCTTGAATGTTATTTGTCTTGCCTGACGAAGACCAAAGACGTCGAAACGTGTCATGTTTTGTTTTTCTTTCGTTCGGTGAAACAGTAATTTAACTTGTTAAGTTTGTTTTCATTTATGCCTGCAGTCAGCTCACTTTAAAACTATCAGTTCAGTAGCATTTGAGTTATCTTGCTGAAACACACACACACACACACACACACACACACACACACTGTGACACACACACACACACACACACACACACACACACATATACACACACAGGTGGAAACATAACCTTCTTGGTGGAGAAGAAAGACAACTTGAGACTCTTAAGACAGTAGCCAACAGGCAAAAATAAATCCTTAAAATAATATGGGGTTAAAAAATTGATAATACCTGGGACTTTCTTGGAGAATCGAATACAGCACTGTGCATGGAAGTTGAAGTGTTTCATCTGCTTCTTCCACATTACAGGATATGATATGAACTCTGATTTGTCCAGCGTTTGCGATTTGGCACGACTCTGGAAAAAAAGGAACCGTTTTCATAAAAAAAAAAACCCACATTTGTTATTTTTCTAAATGAAAGGTTTTAGAGATGGTGACTATGATCATGAGTAATATTGTCTTACACATCATATTATTCACAGTGTAAGCCAACTGTAAGGGTCAATCTCAGGAGTAAGGAAATATAAAAAAAATTGGAAAAAAAAAACAACCCAACCCCAAACATTAAAGGACAAAAACAATCTCTTTTGGATCATCTAGATACCCCTCACCAAATTCTAAAGACATGATTATGTTCTTTAATAAATACCTGTGCACTAATCATTCTGATTGTGTTTCATTTACATGTTTCTGTTACACCACCCTCTTGATAGCATTGGTGGAATGTTACAAAGATAACGAGGTAAAACCCTCCTCACAAGACTTTTCCAGGAAAGCCTTTCTCCCCCATTTTTGTGGAACTTTTCATTTTCTCTGTGTGTACGCAACATTTACTTCCCATAGCACACACACAAACACACACACACTTGAACCCTCTGGTAGCCTATAGCACACAGCAGTGACTTGCTATCTGAATGCTGCATGCGCCACTTGTGAAACTACTGTATGAGCCGATCTGTGACTAGAGCATTTCGTGTTGGCAGAGCTCATCAATAAATAACATTACAGTGAGCTCACCTTTCTGACGCATACACAAAGGACCACTCTTCACTCTATGAAGTAATATTCCTTGACTAATGATGATTGATTTCCACATTCTTTTTTTAAACAACGAGCAATGGCAAATACTTCAGACTTTGACCAGCACTTTTATTTTAGGATTTATACATAGGAACAGTTGCACAAGTGACAATAACAATGACTCTATTCTTAGACCGAAAGCAGCTCCGTGAACATGGACTTGATCAAAATGGATGAAATGTGGAAGTAAACCATCTGTGCTTAATTTTTGGTTTATAAAGCATCAAACAGGAACAAAATTGTTGGAAATACTGACAAATACCTGTTAGGAACAATTCTCATTGTGAAGTGATCAAAATGGAGGAAATGTGAAGTAAACCATCTGTGCTTAATTTTTGGTTTATAAAGCATCAAACAGGAACAAAATTGTTGGAAATACTGACAAATACCTGTTAGGAACAATTCTCATTGTGAAGTGATCAAAATGGAGGAAATGTGAAGTAAACCATCTGTGCTTAATTTTTGGTTTATAAAGCATCAAACAGGAACAAAATTGTTGGAAATACTGACAAATACCTGTTAGGAACAATTCTCATTGTGAAGTTATACCTTTTCGAAACGACAAAATATATTACAATCAATTTCCTGCAAAATGACAGTTGGCAAATGCCAAACTTACTAACAGATGTAAAGGGAATTTTCCAGCTAAAGTTGTTTTTAGACACATGTACATGGTGTGAAGCACACCCTACCAGATTTGACGGGTCAAAGGGGAGCTAATCTAAGCCTCCTCACACGTCTATTCCAGAGCGCTCTCTGTTGCAAAGTGAACATATCTAGTCTTAAATAGTTAACTTCAGTTTCCTGCACCTTTTCTCACACAGAGAGGGGAAGTGGAAAGGAATCTTAGCGTTTGGACATCTAAATACATCTTAAATTACTTTCAGTACTGTTAGGAATATTCCTTTTCTCATTACCTGTCCCCAAAAGTACCAGATTAACGAAAAGGATGCAGATGGCTGGACATGGTCACTTTAGTTATGGCAAATAGCAACCACACAAGATACTACTCAAAACACTCCCCTTAACCAGCAACTCTTTGCCTAACCAGCCATTAAATAACATGATGTGAAGCAAAACACTGATAGAGAGGATACTTGTAATTGGAAAAGCTGTCCGCAGACAGATTTTTAATCACACACAGAAAAGTGTCACTAAACTAATACTTAATTATAACAAAATCTTGATTATTAGTCATCAAAATTTACTACATGTGACTCCAGCAAAAATCTTTTCCCTGTTTGTAATTATTTAATAGATTAAGCCAAGTCTTCTGCTGTTCCACAGCTTACTCTTCTTGTCAGTTACCCGACATTTTCTGTCACCATTTCTCTGAAGAAGAGTTCAAAAGCAATTCATCCTATGCTCGACTCCACTGGTTTCCAGACTGAAGATATTCCAAATGTAAAGGTTTTCACCAATTTCAAATTCCATCCAGTGTGAGAGCAGGAAGT
The DNA here is from genome assembly GCA_018398815.1 of Conus ventricosus. Classification (NCBI taxonomy): domain Eukaryota; kingdom Metazoa; phylum Mollusca; class Gastropoda; order Neogastropoda; family Conidae; genus Conus; species Conus ventricosus. Next base: position 45,589,838 of record CM031598.1, on the reverse strand, counting down.
GAGGAAGTTGATTTTGAACTCTGTGCCAAAACACTTGTTCCCTTGACCCAATGTCCACATCACTGTTTATTAAATACACACTTTCAATGATTCTCTTCTCTCTGGTTGTTTTCCCACCATCTTCAAGAAAGCTGTGATAAACACACTACTCAAAAAGCCCTCACTCGATTCAGATGACCTGTTTCAAACCTTTCTTTTCTGTCCAAAGTTCTTGAAAAAAAAAATTCTGCATTAAACCTTCCCTATTCTTAACACTCTCAACTACATCTGTCCATCTCGGTCTACTTACTGCCTCGGCCACAGCACAGTAAACTGCACTTCTCAATGTTGTCAACATTCTTATCTCACTTGATTCAGGTCATGTTTTGATTCTCATACTGCGTGATTTGTCCCATGCTTTTGAATCAGTTGACCATGAAATTCTTCTGCAAAGACATGATCTCTACAGTTTTTGTGACTCAATTCTCTCTTGGTCTTCTCCATATCTGTTGGACAGTTCTTTCACGGTTGTGGTGAATGATTTTTGGTTGAAAGTCTCTCAGGTCCAGCGTATCCCTGTTGTTTTCATAACGGGAGTAGATGTAAGCTCCCAGATAGTGCGCTAGTCTTCACAATGGGAGTGAGGGGAGTATACATTTGGCACTTTTCAAACACATGCTCGCGCTGTGATAGTGCTTAGAGAGCCTCTAAAAGTTGTCGGTATTCCAATGAAGTGGTAGTACTATTTTGGAATGCTGGCACCACTTCCATTCATTGAAAAAGAAGGGAAACTACTTTCGGTGAGTTGTGAACGAAACTGACCAAATGCCACAATGGTGTTGTCTGCTAATCCTAGCGAGTTAGATGAAATACCAGAGTTTTCTGCATTGTAATGGGACCAAGTCTGACAATAAACAGAAAAATTTGAAAAGGAAGGCTTAGAAGAAGAGTCTGATGTTGATATAGGCAATACAAAAGAAGAAAATGGGAAAAGTGATCCCGAAGATAAAGTGCCATTCACTACACTGCAGACAACATGGTGACCAGCTGCACGACCTGCAACCGTGACTGCATTCAATAGCCGACAGACTCTGCTCACACACTGCCAAACACCACCACCCCTCTGGATTATTTCTGTATGTTTTTGCCTCTCAGGTGATTTTGAACAACTGTAAACAAAACAAACAGATAAGCACGACAAAAACAAGCTGCCAAGAGCACACCTGACCCCATGTGATCAAACACGACACCTGAAGAAATGAGGGCGTATCTATCTGTGTTGACCCATCATGATAAAGCGTCTGCCACGGTTATGCTGTTACTGGCAAACTGACACCTGCTTCACTGACCCCTGCATTACAACTGTTCCCATGATTATCATGACCAAAATGTGGCTCAACAGTAATGCAGCCTGCTTGTTTTTATGTTTCTTTTGTGTGTGCACACCTGTCTTGTAATGACAATAGTGGCTCTATGACATTTAGCATAACACTTTAAACATTGTCACTTATTGAACAGCCATTGAGACTCTGTGTATAGACCTTAATGTGGATGTAGGACAGGAAACAATTGCATGAAAACAAAGTTTGAAACTGTTTAGCAGTACTTTTCACATGTGACAATTAACAACAGTTGTGCGACTTTCATTGGATTACCTGGGGGGGTGGACCATGTCAAAGAGGCCTCAACTTTCTTTTTCTAAGAACATGCATGTCAGCCAGAAAACTGCATGTTGGTCTGCTGTAATAGTATTGTCACCATAAAATGGGACATATTTAGTGACATTTAGGCGACAGTACCACGACATTTCACTCTCAGAAAAACAAAATATGATTCACATTACAGAACAATCCTTCATGACCACACCCAGAAAATTTCATAATTCTAGAGGTTTATTTCTGGTTATGGTGACGTATGAACCATGCATACCCATTTTCAAGACTAAACTCACTGAAAGAAGCTGTAAACTAGGGGAAGTTTTGTCTCAGAGAATGATTTATGTTCCACTGGGTTTTGTCCTTGGTCCTATTTGGCATATTTTCTATAAAACCCACATTCATCTCTGATAGGCCATCATATCATCTCCAGTGATTCTTTTGCAGGATACTCAGCTTCAGGATTCACACCACCCAAGCCAAATCTACAGCATCATCTGCAGAGCAGAGTCATGTATTTCGGATAAGAAGTACAAAACTTAATTTCAGTTAGGCATGGATCTTGGCCGATAACAAGTTTGGGCATCTTACCACAAAAGATCTTAACAATGACAGATCTGTCACCCTTAATTGTGCAACAGTTCCAGCCTTTCTCAAACAGACCTTCCAGAAAATGAAAAATGTCTTCGATCTCCATGCTTGCCCGAGAGAAACCAGCCTGTTACCACCACCTTGAGAACATCTTTCACTTGGTGTCATAAACCCATAAAGCTGGACTGTCAAACCATCTCCCTCCTCATGATGAATTCCGTTACATGTATTTGGCAAGGGCAGACAAAGACTCAAAGTTGTAGTGCCACTTCCTCGACCAAATCCGACTCAGAAGGTCCAGCCTCAAGGGCAGAGGAATTGAACTTTCACTGGAAAATTCATTAACAAGTTTATCAAGTTCCTGGACCTCTTCAAAGGGCAGATGAGAATCATCTGACACATCTCCTTGACACCTTGTTCAGCTTTGTCAGGATCAGGGGACTTGGGAGAAAGGCATGCGCAAACATACCCTCCCATGAGAACACAGCATCAACAGCTTATGCCGTGGGATCTTGGACAGGTGATATTAAAATCAGTAGTTCATTGTTCAGTCTGGTGGCAAAAAAGTCCAGATGAAGTGCCCTCTGCACCTGACAGATCAATCTGAACACCGAACAGCATTAACTCCCATGGAAGAGACATGAAATATGAAATAAGGCAGGGACCATAAACAACAAACAAGTAGGATAACTCTTGCTCCCATGATGAAACAAATACACGCCCATAACTCCAAAGGAATACTGCTTATGACACCGAAATGCCTAGCAGATGTGGCAGCACAAGGCACACAGAACAAACACGGAAGCATCCCCAAAAAAGGATGTTCCAAGCTTGCCTATATACTATAAAACTGAGAACTACACATACACACACACTCAAACACTTTGTGTTTTGTCGCCATCTCAAAAGAAAAAAAAAAGACAGACCAAAATCAGGTGCCCTGTGAGAATGTGCTACGGCTGCTGTGTTCTCAATGAAGCAAGGTGTACAGCTGGTTGTGTTGATTACTTGATAGTATCAATACTGATATAATTGTCCAGAGTCAGAAACTATAATCTGTTCAACAGTTCACTGACCTGGGATCCATCATCAGCAGTGAGGGATCCAAACCAGAAACCCTCTCAAGAGCAGCAAAAACAACCACAGCACTGTCTACATCAAAACCTGTAAGTGAGGACAAGAGCATCGATCTCCATGAAACACAAGATCAGGCTCCTGTGTGCACTGGCATATTCCACGCTCCATTACACATGTAAGACACTGACCCTTACTGCGGATCTGGACAGAACAATCTAAGCCATGGAATTTAGATGTTACGGTAATATATTAAAATATCAGATATACCAATCATACCACCAATCAACAAGCATGTCAAACCATCAAGCAGCACTAAAAACCATACGGAAGATCTACTGACATCAGTCAAGAAAAGACAACTATGTTGGTTTGGCCATGTAACAAGATCCAATGACTAAGAAAAGACAACTATGTTGGTTTGGCCATGTAACAAGATCCAATGACCTAACTAACAAATTTTAAAGGGAACTGTTAAAAGAGGGAGATGGTGAGGGGGGGGGGGGGGGGGGGGGGGGGGAGGGGAGAGGAGACAGGAAAAAAACGATTGACTGACAACATTGCAGAGCACACATGGAAAACTTTTGTAGAGACCAAGGCCCTGGCACACAACCAACAGACCTGGAGGAACTTGGTAAACTGTTCTTCAGTGTGGTGCCTCAGTGACTCAACATGGAGTTAAGAGAGAAAAGAAGATTGGCATGGTTCAAACTACCCACAGATTTCGATCACCCATTAGAAGAGTTATTTCACCCACGAGGGAATTTTTTTGACAGTAAACAGTAAAGCTAGAAGGATCTCCTTGAAAAATTCACCAGATGGCACCGCTAGAGACATTAGAAACATTTAAATTGTTGTGCATTCACCTTTGATCTCTCTTGCCAAATTTTGTTTCCATTTGACAAGGTGAGTAAAATACTTCTTTCCTTCAATTTCTTTCCCTTCACCTGGTGATACACAGTTCTACACACTTACCACTGCACACATGTTGCCGAGTTCTTTTCCAGCGATAAGGAAACCTGATGTCAGCTCCTCCTCTGACATTGACTCGCAAGCCTCTGGTTCCTGTTTCACTACAACCCCTGGGTTCACCTGCAAATGTAAGACCACCTTTCAATACACACTCTGAATGCGTGCGTGCGTGCGTGTGTGCGTGTGTGTGTGTGTGTGTGTGAGTGCGTTCGTGTGTTTGTGTATGCACATGCATGCATATGTGTGTATGTGCATGTGCGCACACTTGTGCGAGTGTGCTCGAGTATTCACGTGTGCATGCGCACGTGCTTGCATGAGCATGTGCATGCGTGCTGCTTCTTCGCTCTTCTCAAAGCCTTCAAATGCAAGAAGTCTTCTTCCCTCATTCCTCACTCCTCTGCCTTCTGCCACCTGAACTCGCTTAGCTGACCTGGTTATCACATCATCTCAAACCACTGCAGTATCCTGGTCATCAATACCCCCTTCGTGATATCCCCTTCTTCCTTCCCTTTTAAAGGTCTACTTTAGAGATTTTCGATAATTTGTTAAAAACAGGTCTACATGTCATATAACTACAGTATGGTATTCATTTTTCAAAAAAATTCGCCGGAAGAATTTAATAGATAAAAAAAACGACTTTTGCACACCTGTTCAAACCCCGCGCGGTAGACCGAAAACCGTGACGTCACTTGATGGACTGGCCATCAGCCGCGACCAACACAACAAGCCAACGCCAAGTGAAAGCAACACGAGTTGCGATCCCCCCACAGCCTAAAAAGTCACGAGGGGGTGGCAGATATTGTGCTGTAGGCGAGTGCAGCAGCTCAGCAGGAAACGGATATTCTTTGCACACATTTCTATCTGATCCAGATACTCGAAAGAAGTGGATTCGGTTCGTGCAACCATGCCGGGCAGCTACAGTTCTTTTTATCACGTCAGTTCCAGCTGGACCGCGGAAACGAGCTATTCCGACAATTGCCGAGCCCGTTCGAATGGCTCAAAAACTTCGTCTGCATTGTGCGCGTATACTTTGAAGGCGGAGTGGTAAGCTCGTACAGATGAGTACGATAGTCGCACGTTTATTCTGTTCTTATCTATGGACAGATCACACTTGTTAAACTGAATGAACACGTTAAGGCTTGAGGAAGGAGAATCTCCGCTCGCCGTCCACGCGTGATCGCATCAAGAAGTCAGTCGGTAGCCTCCCTCGAGACTTCGGTAAAGTCCATACGCCTTCGGAATGCTGTGTTCGGGCGTCCAGCTGGAACTGAACTGACGTGGTAAAAAGAACTTAGCGTTCACACTGATAAGGTACAGGCCTTGCAGAAACATCCCCACAGTCACACTGGCTGTCGCAATCATAGTCACTGCTTTTACATGATAAATTAAATACCGAGCGAGATGTGCAAGAACCATCAGAATCGCTTTCTCTCGCCGTCGCTGTCCATCATGTGACGTCACACCCAAGAGTAGTTAAGCCATGCCAAGATTTAGTTGATTACCTCCCGTTTTCTTGATTACAGGTGAAAATGCCCACTTTCGCGGATCGATTTCGTGTGATCGGGAGCGAATCGGATGTTTATTTTACCAATTTAGCAAACATTTCATATTTCTGCATAAGCTGACCAATTATCGAAAACCTCTAAAGTAGACCTTTAAGGGCCGGCAGTGAAACCATTTTGAGGAATATCCCTCATCTCCTTTTCTTTACTTAAGTCATGATTTTCAGTCACTTATGGTGTACAGACGTAGGGGGAGGAGAAATGGAGACAGTCTGAAAAGTTGCCAAGCCTGAAATTACCTAATAAAAAAGCTTTGCTGATCTTGAAATGACCCAAGCACAATTTTCCTATTCACTGTGTCGACCTACCTCCTTTTCAAAGCCTATCTCCTCTTTGAGGCTTCTTTTCACAGGACTACCATTACCAAGGTTCCACTGCTTTGGCCTATCTCCAGAGTTATCACTGCGTTGGCCTACCTCCTGAGTTCTCACTGCACTGGCTTTCCTCCCAAGTTTTTACTGCATTGGTCTGCCTTCCCGTTGCACTGGCCCATCTTCTATTTGAGGCTCCCCTATGTTGGCATACTTTCTCTTTGGCCCAGGTTGGCCTATCGCCTCTTCCAGTTTTCACTGAGATGGCCTGCCTCCTCTCTGAGGCTTCACTATACTGACATCCCTCCTGTTTGAGTTCGGCTGTGATAGCCTGCGTCCTCTTTCAGGTTTCAAATGCACTGGCCTACCTCCTCTTAACATTTTCACTGTAATGGCCTGCCTCCTCTTTGAGGTTTCTGCTGACCTAACTCCTCTATAAAGTTTCACTGTGATGATACATCTTCTCTTTGGTGTTGGCCTATCTCCACTTTCTGGCTTCACTGTGATGGCCTATCTCCATTCTCAGGTTTCACTGTGATGGCCTATCTCCACTCTCAGGTTTCACTGTGATGGCCTATCTCCATTCTCAGGTTTCACTGTGATGGCCTATCTCCACTCTCAGGTTTCACTGTGATGGCCTATCTCCACTTTCTGGCTTCACTGTGATGGCCCATCTCCACTTTCTGGCTTCACTGTGATGGCCTATCTCCACTTTCTGGCTTCACTGTGATGGCCTATCTCCACTCTCAGGTTTCACTGTGATGGCCTATCTCCACTCTCAGGTTTCACTGTGATGGCCTATCTCCACTCTCAGGTTTCACTGTGATGGCCTATCTCCACTCTCAGGTTTTACTGTGATGACCTATCTGCACTTTCAGGTTTCACTGTGATGACCTATCTCCACTTTCAGGTTTTACTGTGATGGCCTCTCTCCATTTTCAGATTTCACCGTGATGGCCAATGTTTCCCTTTTTACTGATCTTTGTTTGATTGCCTATCAGCCTGTTTAACTTTCAATTAATTTTGACAGATTAATCTGAATAACTACTCAATCTTCTCTGGTCTGTATTGCATGATTTATGCAAAACTTATTTCAGAAGAAGTCTCTTGAATAAAAAAAAAAAAAAAAAAAAAAGGCATACAAGCTGTAGCTGATATGACAATTTACTTTTTCCGTCTCTAAAAAGATGTTTTGTGAAATCCACTATAAGTGCCTGCAATTTGAAAAAAAATGGGTCACAAAATTCTAAAAGCAAAAAACTGACAGTTCAAAGATTAGATAATATCCAGTTTCTAACCAATGCAAAACAGTCTTCTACAGAAGCAACACACATGGCCCTCCACCAACATGACTGACACCAGTCTTCCTGTTATAATATACTTCACAATATTCCAGTGTGCATGACCACCCACACTTCTCTTCTTGCACAGCGCAGATATCTAGCTGCACAACACACACACACACATCTTCAACACGACAGCCACGATTTTTACCAACACACAGTCCTCCACCTACCCACCTCGGTCAACACCACATTAGTCAGGGTCACCGAAGGTTCAGGGTCCGAAGGTTCGGGGTCCTCCTTCACCTCCATGGCCGCACCAGTCAGTCCCTCTGGAGGGGCCGTCCCCTCAGTTCCAGCAGGCAGACACGGCGCCCTGTCTGAAGGTCCCTGCCCAACCCTGTCCACCGTCTTCGACTCTTCCTTCTGGACCAGTCCATCATTTTCACCCACAGCCAAGGTGTCTCCTTTCTGATCCAAGGGCTGCACTAAACGCTGCTTTTTCACCTCAAGGGAAATGGCGTGCTTTACTGCGTTGGGCTGCCGGCCGATTCTGCTGCCTGTCAGAGACATGTTGCTAAAGTATAGGTCACACAAGAGGAAAGGCCCCCGGTTGCTGACTGTGGCATGATGTTCAATTCATTCATGATCAATTTTGTTCAAGGCACACTGGATCAGGGTGACCTATTACCACTAAACCCTTCATCAGCTGCTACCTGAGCCACATATGCATTTGGTTTTTTTTTTTTTTTTTAAACCTTTTAAGATTAGAGTCAAGTATATGTAAGCGAAAGTGATGGGAGTGAATTTTTCTTTCTGGGTCATCCTAAACCAGGGATTAGCCAAGTCACACAATGTGGACCAGTAATTCCATTAAATTTTGTGCTAACCAGTCAAGCTGTGCACCACTGACAAAGTAGTAGTTTCTTATCTATTTTCATACACTGACCACCGCTGACAAAGTAGTTTTTTTTTTAATCTATTTTCATACACTGACATATCTTTGCTAACACACATACACATGCGCACGCATGTACACACACAAACACACGCACGGACACACACACACACACACACACACACACACACACTCAACACACTTTTCACAACTGAACATGTCCCAATTTTCGTAATCGTATGAATCCATGGATGCTAAGAAATTCAGCGGGAAACTAAGCAATGAAGGAGGAAGAGGAGATGGTGAGAGGGTTTGAAGAGATAGGGCAAAAGGTTGGGGAAGTGGGAAGGGGGATAAAAGATCTGTGTTGATGAAGTGTTGGAGCCCTAGCTCCTCTATTCTGAGGTTCCCCTCACCTTCCACAGACATGCCGTTGCTGATGCACTTTTTGTAGCGACAGGCCTTGCACATGTTGCGTGTATGCATGCTGATCTCGCAGTTCCCCCCTGAAGAGCACTTGTATTCGCCCGGCTCACGCTCCTTCACCATTCGACGAAAGAAGCCCTGCAATCAAGCTTTTTTTTCTTTTTTTCTATCCTTCTTTCATCTTTTCTTTTTTTCCACAATGACCTGCTTTCTTTGAAACAATGTACACGACCAAAAATCATTTTACTCACACACACATCAAACAAGCAAGCCCTGCTTATTAATTTGTAACGACTCAAACTCCATTCCATGTATATATTTTTTTTTCTTTGATGATTGATCTACCTTTCTAAGCAACATGATAAAACACTAGATCATAATAAATGAACAAGCTGAGAAATGTTTCCATGATCAGAGTCAGAAATCACCATTCATCCTAACCTGATCTTAAACTAAATGAATATTGATTATCATAAAACAATATTTACATTAAACATCGCAAGTCAAGCACAAACTTTAGAATAATGAATAGAACATGATTTAAGTCATTTTTTAAACTTGACCACGCACTGACACACCACCTACACACACACACACACACACACACACACACACACACACACACACACACGCCCTACCCCCCATCTACCCACACACTCACATACCCATACACAAACCACAGATAGACCATTTCCCCTCCTCTCCTTCTTCTTCTTGCATACCACAAGCACACTGTTAAAACCATATATGCTTCCTTGTGCGATGTGCGCAAATACACACAAACACATACAGCCCCCCCCCCCCCTCTCTCTCTCTCTCTCCCTAACACACACACACACACACACACACACACACACACACACACACACATGGTGAAACACTCACACAATGCTGTGCACACATGGTACAATGAACAATGAATTCTTTTGTCCCACTCTTAGCAAGATTTGCATGAAACACAGCTGACTAAATACAAAAAAATCACACACACACACACACACACACACACACACACACACACACACACACACACACACACACACGCACACACACACATACACACAGAGAGAGAAAACGCTTCCAGTGCTTACATCAGTACATACACTCATACACACACACGGCAGTACTAAAACACCAACCTTGCAACCCTCACATGTCAGAGCACCAAAATGAAATCCTGATGAAGGGGAGCCACACACTCGGCATGGAATCCCTGACACATGAATGGAGCTCACTGATCTCTTGCCTTCCCCTGCAATAAATCAACAACAACAACAAAAAAACATGCAGAACACCAGCAAGTGAGCAAAGGAGTGGCAGACGGACAGACAGACAGACAGATGGACATCCATACTGACAGAGAGACAAAGACAGAGAAATGATTACACAGGGCTCAAAATATCCACCCGTTCGATTGTCCACGACAACTGGACTTTATGGCGGACACACACACACATACACAGAGAGAGAGAAATGCTCTCTCCACTTGTTCGTTGGGCAACCAATTTTTGACTGTACAACTATAAGTGAAAGAGTGATCGAGTGGTCAGCTTTAAGGCAGACTGACCGCACTTTCCCCCTCCCCTTTTCATTTTTTCAGCCCCTTCAACACTGATTCCACATCCTCATTGCCCGATTTTTGTCGGAGACAAGATAATAAGATAATGTTGCTTATAGCCCAGCTGACCGCAAAGGGCCACATCAGGGCTGTCACCATGTTAAAATCAACTCACAAGTCATTCAGTCACACAATTCTTTAAAATACATCGAAAAACCATCCGAACGTTTGTTAAAAATCTTTCCACTGTAAAAACTCAGATCTGATGAAAAATATTAATCTCTTTCAAAAACTCAAAGATCGCGTCAGGCGGGACATCTCGGAACAAGGTTTTCATGGAATCTGCCGTAAAATGCTTATGTCTCACATCGTGCAAGTCCCAACACTCTAGAAGAACATGTTTCATTGTGAGTGGCACATGACATGGAATGCACCACGGAGCTTCTTCACTCTTTAAAAGGTAAGAATGGGTAAAATACGAGTGGCCGGTGTGCAGCCGGCACAGAACTGTTTCTTCTTTACGACCACCAGACGAAGATGAGAGGAACTCCTTAAGGTTTGGACGGATCTGAAAGAGTTTGTTATCCGTCTGTGTATTCCAATCCTCCTGCCAGAGGTCTCTCACATCATCGTTAATTTTGGGTTTCAGATCTGAGCAGGGGATATATATGTTTGACGGTTTCTCTCTTGTGGCATTCTTGGCTAAACGATCAACCATTTTGTTCCCTCCGATGCCAACATGACCAGGAATCCAAGCCAGTATAATGTTGTAACCATCCACTTTCAACTTGGTCAAAAGTTCAAAAAAGTGAAAAAGTTCTGGGTGCTGAAGGTTGCGGCCAGCTATGGCCTCCAACGCTGACAGTGAATCTGAAAGAACCAGAAAGTCCCTCTTCTTAGAATGTGAGATTATCTTCAATGCCAGAACCAGAGCTGCAAGTTCAGCGGAATAAACAGAAGCATCTGAAGGAATATGGTCTAACAGTATCTGAGAAGGAGCACCAGGGCAATAGGCTGCACAGGCCACTCCATCCTCAGACTTGGAACCGTCAGTGAAAATTTTCTGATAAGATGGAAATTTTGAACAGAGGTCAGCATACAATGCCTTGTATGCCAGAGAGCTGGTAGACTCTTTACGAAAAGCTGCAAGATAAAAACAAATCTCAGGTGTGAAAAAGGTCCACGGAGGGTCATCTGGAAACTTGGAAAAATCAGACACAACTCCTAGGTCTAGACCTGCATTCCGCACGTGAGGCTGCATACGAAGACCAAACGGCAGAATACAGTTAGGGTTGTTTTCAAATTTACTTTGGAACGGAGGGTCAAAAACACAGTCATAGGCAGGGTTTTCTGGTTCCGAGAACAGTCTGATATAATAATTCAAAGACAGTTTCAGCCTGCGGTTGGACAGTGAGGGTTCACCTGCCTCTGTGTACAGGCTGTACACAGGGGTGGTGCGGAATGCTCCAAGACAGAGACGAAGCCCTTGATGGTGGATAGGGTCCAGAGTTTGAGGTAAGACGATCTTGCAGAGCCGTACACAGCACAACCATAGTCCAGTTTGGAATGGACCAAGGCTCTGTAGAGGTGCAGCAAAGTTTTCTTATCAGCGCCCCAGTCAGTGTGCTCTACGACCCGCAGAATATTCAGTGCTTTCTGGCAAGCAGTTTTGAGGTTTTTAATGTGGCTGAGAAAGTTAAGTTTCTGGTCAAAAATAACTCCTAGAAATGGGCTAAGCACAATGCCTGCATGCTTCTGAAACCTTTGGTGGTGAGGAAAACACAGAGCACACATAGAGACTGAGAACTATATGAAGATTTTATCAATTTGAATTGGTCCAGAAATGTGTAAATGGGAGATGCACGACAATTTCATTTCTAGATTTTCTTTTTTTTCTTTAATACACTCATACACAGTGGGGAACACTTTTTCCCCATTCATATTCTGTACAAATGACAGACTAATAAATGTTCAAAATGTGTCTGTTGCCAAGTTTCTCACTCTCAAGCTTTCGTCATGTGCATGCAAGCAATGTCATGTTGAATTAGGTCTGCCGACTTGTCACTGCACTACCTGTAGTTACTTTCATTAACTGTCTCTATAATGGGGACAAGTACAAAATCAGCTGGGACAAGTATACCGTTTCATCCATGTGTCCCCAGTACAACTAAAAACTGCATGGGAATTTCTGGTCCTGTTACATTAGGTAAAATCTTTTCGGTCTGTACAGCTCTAAAACAAATACAAGGTTTTACATTATCCTCTGAGCCGCACACATCTAAATCAAACCAAATTAGACTCGACTACCGCATAATGTGCAGGAAAGAAGTGCTGCAATGTTTGAAATTCACATAAACGCCTTCTGCCTCTTCCGCCAATTTGAAGGATAAAGGGACAGAACTTCTAATTAATTCATGTCCGCGCAAACCAAAAAAAAAAAAAAAAAATCAAAAGGCTGCAGCAAAAACACAAGAACCCGAGTTTAAAGAAATGTTGTGTTATCCTTGTAGACCACCTTTCGGTTCAAGACAGCAGTTCCGCACGGCACATAAATATTCAGACTATGCCAGCCTTTTAAGCAATCACAGGATAGCAGCAACATGGGAAGCAGAAAGGGACTGACAGAACCTGACTAAAAAACAATCCACCAGGGGCTGCTATGTTTTATCCTCGAACTGCTGCTTACGGCACTGCATGTGTTCTATCTCCAGTCAATTCACTGTAAGGACATTTCTCCAGTGGCCAGCACCTGCTAGCAGTGAGGACAGCGACAGACAAGAGGAGCACAGAAGCAGACACTAGGCAACTTCAATTTGAAAATACGGTTCCTCTCCAAACCCTTCTGGGTGTTGAAGGGTTAGCATTCTGATTGTTTCAACCACCAATCAGTGAAAAGTCACTCATTTTAGTGTACTAACCGTAAGACATTACAACCGTTGGCCAATTTCTCTAACACGCAAGGAAACCCAAAGAGACCCTAGCAATCTCTTGCAAATGTCTCGCCTCACTTCCTGCCAAAGGGTGCTATGAAATACTGCCACTTGCCAAACTTGCAAAAACCCTACCCACTAAAAAATGTATTTCAGGCTAAAGTGCATGCAATCAAGATTCTGAAGTGGACCAGCTGCAGTGGCGAAGTGGTTAGCGTCGCGGACTCCCGGCTGGGTGGTCGTGGGTTCGAATCCCATCAGAAGTCATGTGGGTTTTTCTGCCCCGACCAGCTCCTACCCAGAGTTGAGTTGCTGCAGACTCAGTTGGGAAGACTGGGACCACACAGTCGAGTTTCATCCATTTAATGGATGCGTTTCTGAGCGTGTTGCTCAAATTTCCTGACCAACACTGCAGGTGCTTGTATCTCTCGGGCCTGGTTGACGCCTGGATATATTATGAAAGGAAGCGTAGAGTACAGCCCTGTCATGTAGTCTCAGACCGAAATGGAAATCCATAGCATCATCTTTACCATCCTCATTCTCATCGATCAGCATAAAAAAAATGTCTCAAATTCTGTGGCCCTTCATGCCCTGCTCTCATGGTGACCTCAATTTCGATGTCCTCTCCACGTCTGTGGCCTTGATTTGGTTCCGTCGGGGTCACCGGTATCAGCGAGTCCATGGGGGCTGTCGTTGGACGGACGTGGTGGCGCCCTCCGGAGGGTGAGCTCACTCACACCGGCTCCGCGACTAAGCAATTATTGGCGTCAGTAGGGGGCTTAGTAGGTGGTGTCCTGTGTATGTTAGATCAGAACAGGCACCACTGAACACCACCGAAGTGACTCGGCAGCAGTGCAGTGTCTCCTCCGGTGGGTTGCCTCTTGACTACTTGACACTGACTGCTCCCTGTGGATTGCCTGTGCCGGGGCTGCGGCGGGGCCGACCGGGCTGTGGCTGTGGACGGGGTGTCGGAATGACCGGCGTGGGTGCACTGCCTCTGAGGTGGCGTAGAGGTTGGGACAGCAACAAAAAAAAAAAAAAAAAAAAGATTCTGAAGTGGATGTGATTGCACAGAATGTAGGCCATAATGTAAATGGGCTCAGGAGAGTTTCCTTTTGTCTTCTGCCATGATTAAATAAAGTTTCTCATTCGCCTAACACTGACAGGGTGAGCAAGCATGCAAGCGAGCAAGCGAGTGAGCATGCGAGTGAGAGAGGCAGGAAGAGGGAGAAACAGAGAACCAGAAACAGAGACAGACAGACAGTAAGACAGACAGAGAGACAAACAGAGAGACAGAGACAAAGATGAATCCTGTGCTTTCTGTAATAATTCTCACACTCTGGGGAAGCTGCAAATATGTGGCAAAATACTGGTCCGATTTAAGTCTTATTTTTTCCCCTTTATCTTATAACTTGGTCTGTTTACTCATCTTTTATTGCTCTGCTATGTAGTACTTTTTTTCTTCTGGTTTATTTTGGTTTTGTTTTGGACCTTTTTCTCTGTTTGTGCTTGTCTGTGCTCTCAATACTTCCTCTGAAATAAACAACAGAGAGTTGGGGGGGGGGGGGGGGGGTGAGAGGAAGGAAAAACGACAGAGACAAATTTGCCTTAAAACACAGTAAACAGATACGTAGCTTTTCATTACCTTCCCACAAAATCAAATTGATAGTAATTGTGAGAATAGGATGGGTGGGGGCCAGAGAGCGGGGAAGATAGGAAAACCGGAGGTGGGGGGGGGGGGGGGGGGGGGGGGGGAGAGAGGAGAGAGAGAGAGAGAGAGAGAGAGAGAGAGAGAGAGAGAGGAGAGAGAGAGAGAGACAGAGAGAGGTAGACAGAGAAAAGACAAATAAAGAAAGCTTTTACAATTTGCCTTCCTGCACAATTAAACAAAAGAAACAAACTTTTCATAAATTTGCCTTCATACACAACTAAACAGCATCTAATCACACACACACACACACACACACACACACACACACACACACACACACACACACACACACAGAGGCAGACGGCTGGGCTATAAGCAACATTATCTTATCTTACAGAGGCAGACCGACAGACAGAGAGTGGGGCGGTGGGAGAAGTGAACTAGCTAGAACTCTTCAACCACATGTGGCACAACAGCAAAGTGTTGTTGGTTGAGTGACAGCAGTATGGATGAGATGCTAAGTATGTACACACAAGAAACTGAACTGTACGCTGACAGGGAAGGGGGAGACTGATGGGAAACCAACACAGGACAGGGCTGCCTCCTCCAAAGTACCAAGGGGTGAGAGAGAAAGAAAAAAAGAAAGCTGAAAATGAAACAGCTGCACAGCCCCATTCTCTTTATAAAAAGGGGAGAAGCAGGGACTGGAAGAAGGAAAGGGGAAATGCAGAGGCAAGGTTGCCAGGAACTATGTTGGAGAATCCATAACCAACAAGTTCCAGTTTTAGTTTCATCAAGGTGGTGTTACCGAGTTTGGATAAATCCCTACATATGCTAGGTACACCACTTACATTATGCTAGGTACACCACATCTGCCAAGCTACCGGGACACAGTGCGCAGGATTTACAGCTGATGGAAAACTAAACAAATAACTCAGATGAAAGGACCTGAGGCCTGGGTTTCACCGATATGACTTAGCAGATGTTTGACCTGTGTATTGGCCTACAAGTGCTGTTCAGAACTTGGGCAACTACATAACATTGTCAGTGTCACTACAATAGTTATATGTGTGCAGTTGCATTTGTGTGCATGTGCATGTGTTTTGAATGCATGGCTGTGTGTGTTGTGTGTGGGGAGCACACTGTGCATGAACGGGTGGTCCGTGTGTAATTGTACACAGTGTTTGCATGCATGTGCATTTGTATTTGCATGATTATGTGTGCAAGCAAGGGTGCATGTGTGAGCTTGTGTGAACATGCGCACCCATGCATGAACATAATATGCCTGTGTACATGAGCAAACACACACACACACACACGTGTGTGTGTGTGTGTGTGTGTGTGTGTGTGTGTGTGTGTGTGTGTGTGTGTGTGTGTGTGTGTGTGCTGTGTGTTGTGTGTGTGCACCTGTGTGCTCATGTGTGCGCGTGCATGTATGTATTTGCTGAATTATGTAATAAACAAAACAATGATATGAGGGGTGAGAGCGCAGGAAGAAAGAGAAATGAGATTATGGAAAACACTAAGTAAAAATGAAAGCATAAATGCATGGTCAATAAAATGAAATAAATAAATGGAAGTAAAAACAAAACAAAAAACACATACACACTATGACTCATGAATGCAACTATAGCCTGCAACTGCAGCAGAACAAAGAAAGTACAAACCAAAACATCATAATGAATCATATTTTGCACTTTTCCATGTTCATTATTGACAGAGAGAGAGAGAGAGAGAAGTAGGGGGATGGGGTGGGGGGGGGGGGGGTTGCAGTGACAGACAAGAGACAAAGAGAGAGACAGAAACGGAAACTTCAATTTGGCAAAACATCTCATACAGTTCATAAAGAAAGAGTTACCTCAGAATAACCATACACAAAATGACTGGTAATATCAAAGGGGGCGTTCACACATGGCTGCAACACAGCTCTTGATTGCAGTGCCAATGTGCATTTTCCATGCTTTATGACCTGAAAATACCCTCTGGAAATCTTTGAACTGTGCGAACTACTGCCTTTTATCGAGAGCTGTATTATTCTATATCTATCTATCTATCTATCTATCTATCTTTATATATATATATATATATATATATATATATATATATATATATATGTTCAACTTTTATTACCATCAAAGCTTGCATGAATGGACTATTTATATACGGAGGCATTAAGAAGTTTGATTGTTGCTTGGGTTTCTCTTTGTGACCCAAGCTTTGCTTGTCACTCAGCCTTGCAAGCAATGGACAAAATATACACACAGCCTGTGTGTTTCACAAAGCCAAGAACGTTTATACCGAAGTGTTTGACTGGACCTCAGGATCATTGTCACTGGAGCTCATGCCCAGTGAGATGGCTTTTTCCAAATAGTGTTTTATGCCTTGTCATGAATGGCGGTTCGTTTTGGTGTTCTTTCAGAATCTGTGGTTGGTGAGTTGGTACATGATGATTTGGAGAATTATGATTGTGCGATTTTTCTGTCTCTTTCTATGGTGTGCGAGTGTGTGTGTGTGTGTGTGTGTGTTGTGTGTGTGTATGTGTGTGTGTGTGTGTGTGTGTGTGTGTGTGTGTGTGTGTGTGTGTGTGTGTGTGTGTGTGCATGTGTGTGTGTGTGTGTGTGTGTGTGTGTGTGTGTGTGTGTGTGTGTGTGTGTGTGTGAATGTGTAGTGCGCATGCGCATGTGTGTGTGTGTATGTGTGCGAGTGTGTATGTGTGTGCGTGTGTGTGTGTTTGTGTGTGCGTGTGTGTGTGCATGTGTGTGTGACGTGTGTGACGTGTGTGACGTGTGTGTGTGTGTGTGTGTGTGTGTGTGTGTGTGTGTGTGTGTGAAAAGACAAAATGAGGAGACCTGGGTGCACTCCTGACTTGCCTCTAGCACAACCTTTTGAAGTCAACCTGAAAAGGGGAAAAGAATTTTCCCCCAATTCTGGTACCCTTTAACAGGCTGAAAAAAAAAACCCTTTTCAATGAATGAGAAGGGGCAAGCTCGTTCCTTACACCAACACTGAATCAAAAGCCCTGTGGGATTTTTCAAGCTATATGCAATGATTCATTATGACTCACTCTTTCCTAAGACGCTGACCCAACACACAACATTGTGCACAGAGTGCATAGCAGAATGCATCTGTGACTAAACATGATTAAGTGTGTGTGTATGTGATTGTGTGAATATGTCAGCGTGAGTGCAAGAGAGAGAGACAGCCCGACAGACAGACAGAGAGAGACACACAGAGAGAGAATGTGTGTGTATAAGAGTGTGTGTGTGTGTGTGTGTGTGTGTGTGTGTGTGTGTTATGTAAGTGTGTGTTGTCCATGTGTACAAGTGTGGGTACATATGGATTCATATCTTTTTTTATCCCTTAAGAATGAGATCTAAGCACTTACCTATTTTTTTCAAACTGCATGCATTTTCAAACCAGCCTTCATTTTCACTTCTTCCTAATGCAGAGTTCCTACAGACTCCCAGGAACAAAATTCAAGGAGTTTTCAACTTCATGGTTGCTGTTTTTTATTCAAGGCTACAATACATGAGCAAAACTTGACGAAGTTACAAATGATCTCCCTTGGTTAAATGGCAGATGACAATCCCGGATCGTGACGATGTAAAAATTTGTTTTTAAATAATTCATCAACCTGAACGCAGAAAAATCAAAATGCCATTTCTTTTTGCCACATCAAAAATTTTCGGAGCCAATGGCTTGATTTTCAAAGGTTTTCAAGGAGGTTTGGTCAATAGAATCACATCTTTTCATTTTTATGGAATTTCAAGGCCTTGAAATTCGCTCTCATAATTCATGGAGGTTCAAGGAGTTTCAAGGAGCGTATGAACCCTGTTTTGGAATGATTTTTTCCCCACAGAAACTGCTGCATTCTTCATCCAATCATTATCTTTTCTAGATACAAACTAACACAACACCAATCAAGTTAATGATTTTGTCCAATCTAACACGACTTTATTTGAATTCAAAAAGCTTTCCAACACCTCTTACTTATGTTCAATACAAACCTATGACAATTTTTTTTCTAGGACAACCAAGAGCAACATTTTTTGGGGGAAAAGAAACAAGAAACTGGCAAATGACTTGTTTCTATTTGCTCCAGAACAAACGATTTAAATGAAGGATGCCAGAGTACATGTGTTTCACATCAAACGTAAAATGCTTAGACTGAAAGCTAGCATTTGTTATTGGCCATCAATAAGACATGAGAGTGTAAGGGTCCTGTACAGTTTTATAACGATCCCTAACTTTGTTTAACACTCTGAAATAAACAGAAAAATAAAAGAACAGAGTCTAACCTGCAGTTTGCCATGTGAGAGAGACAAACATACAGAGACTGTGAGAGTGAAATTGAAAAGACCAAGATAAAAACATGCTGAAAGAGAGAGAGAGAGAGAGAGAGAGAGAGAGAGAGAGAGAGAGAGAGAGAGAGAGAGAGAAAGAGACAGAGACTGAGACAGAATATATATGAACAATTTATAATGGTGCTGATCCTGTCCAGAGTCCTTAATTTTGCCATTTTTAAGGGAGAGAGATGTTAATGTGACAAGTTACATAAGCATTTCCTTGTGTAAAACAAAAACAAGTCATTCTACAACAAAAGGTCCCCTTTAAAAAAAAGTTATTATTTATAGCCAAGCTGACAGCGAAAGGCTGATCAGGGCTCTAAGCAGGTTGAATTTAAAGAGAACTCAAATCAAGTCACTGTGTTACTTTAGAGCCCAGCCGACCACAGAGGGCATATCAGGGTCTCAAACAAGCTCAAATCAAAATCATATACAATGCCAGAACTAAAATCCCAAACCAAGTTCAGCAACTTTAAAGACTGATCTAAAACCAAGTGCAACATCATCCACCTTTCAGTTGGGTCAAATGAAAATATGGATCTCCTTTACAAACTGAAAATGACAACACATGGAGCATCTCCGAACATTGTCCTCAGAGAATCCTCAGTAAAATTAATCACTGAACAGTTTATCATGGGGTATGCACACTGAGGCCTCCTTACATTTTTAAAGGTAAGAACGTTACAAGTGGGGCAAGAATGTTGTCTGCACAAAATTGTGGGTTGCATGCAGGACAGACTAATTGTGTCAGTTCAATCCATTCATGCAGAAAAGCTCCTATGCATGACATTACGAGTCGGGCCTATCCTTCCTTAGATTTACAGATGGTTCCTCACACTGGTAACTTGTCTTTCAGGATGGTAATGACAAATCAAAATGGTGACTACATATGGTTCAAAGACCAGGAATTTTGCAAGGACGATAGCGTAACAGACCCTACTTGCCGCTCCAGCATCTTCACTGATAAGGCCAATTCTCTTGTACAATGAAGAAACCACAAGGACCCCAGTGATCGCCCTGAAGAAAGTGCTTTAGAATCCTCCATCTCTACTCTCCCCTCTCTCCAGCAACAAAGACCTATGGGAGAGGAAGAAAAAATCCTCAGAATTCCCTGGAGACAGACTAAACTTAGACTGCACACATCTGTGCAAAACTTTCATCAGGTAAACCCTGACTGGGAATCCCCTTGGCACAAAAAGAAGAACACATCCATAAAACACCAGGCGCCAAGACCTTGAGGCTGAAACCAAGATGATGGACTGTTCCTGGAATGATCCCGAAAGAGAGGTCCACAGCAGTCTATGCATCATGAGGAGTGGCAGCAATAAGACAGTTAGATCAATGTCTTGATGATGGCATCTAAAGCCAACAGTTCAGCAAAACACTGACTTGTCCATTTTTATGTATACACTGCGATAAAAAGTAGCTGCATAACCTCAAGATAAATATATATGATATAATGAGTTAATCTACTTGCAGAGCTAAAGATAAATATATATGATATAATAAGTTAATCTACTTGCAGAGCTATACTTGCCAAAGATTTGTTTGTAATTTCTTAACAAAATCACAAAACCCCAAAAAGATGTAAAATCAAAACCACAACAAAGAAAAGAAGCCATGTTACTTTCACAGTGGGATGACTGCAGGTGGACACTGAAACAAGCTAAAACAGAAGTACTGAGCTGCCAAACAAATTACAAAGCAAACAAGTGTTCTGACCAATCTGGACTTCTTCAGACTGTATAACTTTTTGCACTCACTTTGAAGAGATAAGTGAATGTCTGTTCATCATCCTTTGTTTTCATTGTCTTAAATGTTAGTTGTCCTGCCTGAAGAAGACCAAATGAAATAAGTCGAAATGAATATTGTTTTGTAATATTCGACAGCACAGTACTTCTGTCTTTGTTCCTGCCAAAAAAAAATTAAACCCAACAAGTATAGTCACATTTTTAACCTGTATACAATGATACCATTGTTAAGCATTGCATACTTAAACTGAGTGCTGGGAGTTCATCAGTTTTGACTCCCATCAAAAATTTTTGTGTGTTATTTTCCCTTGCGCTGAACTTTCTCTTTCTACAAATACTTTTACACATAAAACAATGTGAATGACAACTCAAGAGAATTACGTGCAAATTCACCACACAAACACAAAGAGTTTACATAGACATTATAGCAAACTCTGCAAACAATACACAATGTTCACCAAGTATAGCCAAAATAATGTGACGGAAACTTATTACAGTCACAATTATTTGAAGGATTTTTTTAATACACAGCCACCTTCTATCAAGAGTTGAGTCAGTTGTGAGGCAGTCATGCTTTATCCACTTAACACTAATAACAGACGCAACTCTGAGACTTTTGCTCAAACTTCCTCACCAACAGTGCAGGTGTTTATATCTCTCGGGTCCAGCTGACCCCACGATATGTTTCATTGTTATGAAACTGTACTAATTTGTTGTGTACAGCCCAATCACTAGTCAGGTACTCTCCGACCAGAACAAAACTCCATAGCATCATCTGTGTACAGCCCAATCACTGGTCAGGTACTCTCCGACCAGAACAAAACTCCATAGCACCATCTGTGTACAGCCCAATCACTAGTCAGGTACTCTCCGACCAGAACAAAACTCCATAGCATCATCTTTATCATCCTCATTCTCAGTACTAATCATCACAAGAAAAGCCTCAGAAACTGTGGCCCTTCATGTCCTGTTCTCATGGTGACGTTTCCTTCATTTCTTCTCCAGGTCTATACCTGTGGTGAGCATTTGTCAAAGTTGTCATAATCAGCAACTGACTAGTGCATGAGGACTGTTGTCTGACAAACCTGATGGCACCTTCTGCAGACAGAGATGCTCACTCATGTTCATGTTGTCAGCTGGAGGTTTTGCAGATAGCATCCTGCCTGTGCTGGATTAGATTAGGACAGGCGCATGTCCCTGAATGCCAGTGAAGTGACTTGGCAGCACTGTAATGTCTACCATGGCAGGTTGCTTCCTAACCTGATACTGACTGCTCCCTCTGGACGGCAGTGATGGGGCTGGAAGAAGACCCACCTGGGTGTGTCTAGGGGGAGAAGGGGGAGCCGGACTGAGAGGCTTGGAAACATCACTACTTGATGGGGTACAGATAATGACATATACACACAAAAATTTTTCAGCATCGTATCTTTGGTGGCAGTAGTCAAGAAACGGTGTATACATGTATGAACTTCAAGCTGAGGCTGCTTGTGCAACACTTATCTTCCACGCAAGTAAGTAAAAGGCAATCAGTGACAGAACAAATTTGTAACTTCCCACAAATAGTAAGTTCTTGTACCCCTCCCCTTTGACAGGTAGCAGAAACACAAACGTCAGAAAAGAAAGAGGCAAACTCAAACTACACAAAAAACAAAGGTATAAATAAAAACATTAAACATGACATACCTGGATAATGCATATGCAGTTTAGACAATTTCGGGTAACGGCAATACTGGCACTGCACTCGACTCTCCTTGGTTATCTTGCACATGCTTTCACGTAGACAAACAAACTTCTGTTTTTTCTTGCTTGGACCCCCGAATAAAAAATTTCTGTAAAAAGTACCAGCAGCTAGTCACTGATTCGCTGTTTAAAACTGCAGTCAGATACAACAATCACAAAATCATTCTTTTCCTTAATTCCTTTTTTTTTTTTGGTTGCTTTTTCTTTCTTACATATATGACATTAAGAAGTTTACACATTTTTAAAAACCCAGATCAGTTTTTACTGATTTTTAAAGGGCCCTTAAAAAAAAAGGATACCTCAGTACATCTGAACTTTTCAAAACCAGCATGGGCCTTACTAATATTTGTCTTTTGTTTTGCCAGACATGCTAACATGGTCAACCTGATTTGTTTTATAAAGTTAGTTCAAAGTGAGATGACTGCTGGTGAAAAACTGAAATAGATTAGAATTTAAATTAAAGTAAATCCAGCGCCTGGTAACAAAGACAAAACAAATCTGGATTATAAGACAAAACATAATGCCTTTCAACCTCTTAGGTCTTTTTCAGGCAAAGATAAACAATATTCAGGACAAGTAAAGTTTGAGAAGGGGATGAGATTGTCATTCTTCATTTTCGTTGCCCTGAATGTTGTTATCTTCCCTGAAGAAAAACCAAAACAGTCGAAACACGTTGTGTTTTGTCTTTTGCTTGTCCCTGTAAACTGGCGGGTTTACTTTTAACTCCCTTAACAATAAAGCCTGAAACATGGTCAGTTACAGCAAAACTAAAAGTGAGGCCCTCAGGGCCTAATAACAAAAAGAACCCTGTGACAAACTGAAGGGTCACGCATTCGTTTCTCATCAGAAATGACATCATCTGAAAACACTTCATTGCATGACTATGAAAATATGTGACCCTAATTAATGAACAATGTGTCAGTTTTGTTCTTTATTAGTATGCACATGGTCATATGGCAACAAAAACAAAGTGGATAGTAAGTTAAGTTGGCTGTTCATCTCATGACAAGACTCATCTTGATTGTCTAGAAGACCAAATCTATCAACTCCCATGTGAAGATAAAACTTGTCAAGTCACTGACAACATCCAGACTTACACATGTATGAAAGTAACTAATGTGAGTGATGGGGCACCGACAAGAAACTGTGGAAGAAAATGCAGGAAATTGAGAACAAACGTCATTTCCTGTGTTGAAAAGAGGAGAACCCTTCCTCAAAGATTACCTGATGCTGAAAGCTTGGCTAGCATGGAAATTTTGTCTTACTTATTCCTTGCCCAAAGGCAAACGTATTTGGGGAATTGGGAAAAGGGTGATCTAGAGGCAAACTGAAGCAGTCCTTGGATGGACAGTGTGAAGGATTATCATAACTTCTACAACACTGTGCTGAGAACTAAGAGCGATGTACACCCTTGCCTGCCCTGATCAGGCTGTCTTTCATAGCATTCCTCTAACTAGTTTTAT
This sequence comes from Conus ventricosus, assembly GCA_018398815.1. Lineage (NCBI taxonomy): Eukaryota > Metazoa > Mollusca > Gastropoda > Neogastropoda > Conidae > Conus > Conus ventricosus. Next base: position 45,565,648 of record CM031598.1, on the reverse strand, counting down.
AGTTTATCACCAGCTGACCCCATTATGGCTTGTTCAGGGCTGTAAAACTCATACGGAAACAAGTCATATCCTGAAAAAAGGTTACAACATAAAATGACAAAACAGCTAAACTATCACCATTTTCAAATGGATATGACTAGGCCATGCTGATATGCCCAGCCATTCGCTTAATTCATCACTCTCCGATTTAAACAAAACACATGGAAAATTTAATGGAAAATATTTTCTAATGTGACAAAAAGTCTCTCTCCCCCACCCTTCCCCTCAAAAAAGAGCCAAAAGGGCAAACAAGAGTAGAATGCACCACTAACATCCACCTGGACAGTATGTTCTATTTCCACGATTAAGTTGCCGGTTACAACATAAGAGCAGGCATGTCATAAATTGTGACGCCCCCTCCACCCCCCCCCCCCTCCCCCCCCACCAAAAAAGAGATAAGATAAGATAAGATAATGTTGCTTATAGCCCAGCCGACCGCAAAGGGCCACATCAGGGCTGTCACCACGTTAAAATCAACTCACCAGTCATTTAAAAAAAAAAAAAAAAAAAAAAAAAAAAACCACTTTCATTACATCTCATTAAATGACATCGTCTACAAACGCACCAGAAACTTTGTTAAAAATCTTCCTTCCGTAAAATCTTAAATCAGATGAAAAATGTTAATCTCTCTCAAAAACTCAAGGATCACATCAGGCGGGACATCCCTGAAACAGGATCTTCATGGACTCCGCTGTAAAATGTTTGTGTCTCACATCGTGCAAATCCCAACACTCTAAAAGAACATGTTTCATTGTGAGTGGCGCATGACATGGAATGCACACGGAGCTTCTTCACTCTTTAAAAGGTAAGCATGGTAAATACGAATGGCCGGTGTGCAGCCGGCACAAAACCGTTTCCTCTTTACGACCTCCCGACGTGGAATGGGAGGAAGTCCTTAAGGTTTGGACGGATCTGAAAGAGTTTGTTACTCGTCTGTGTGTTCCAATCCTCTGCCAGAGGTCTCTCACATAATCGTTAATTTGGGTTTCACATCTGAACAGGGATAAAGTGTTGGACAGTTTCTCTCTTGTGGCGTTCTTGGCTAAACGATCAACCATTTCGTTCCCGCCGTATGCCAACATGACCAGGAACCCAAGCAAGAGTAATGTGGTAACCGTCCGCTTTCAACTTGCTAAAAAGTTCAAAGAAATGCAAAAGTTCTGGATGCTGAAGGTTGCGGCCAGCTATGGCTTCCAAAGCTGACAGCGAATCCGACAGAACCAGAAAGTCCCTCTTTGAAGAATGTGAGATTTATCTTCAAAGCCAGTACCAGAGCAGTAGATTCAGCAGAATAGACAGAAGCATCGGAATGGATATGTTCCAACAATATCTGAGAAGGAGCCCCAGGGCAGTAGGCTGCACAGGCCACTCCATCCTCAGACTTGGAACCGTCAGTGAAAACGTTTTGATAGGATGGGAATTTGGAACAGAGCTCGGCATACAAAGCCTGTACGCCAGAGAGCTGGTAGATCCTTACGGAAAGCTGCGAGATCGAAACGAATCTCTGGTGTGAAAAGGTCCATGGGGTTGATTCGGAAACTTGGAAAAATCGGAAAACTACTCCCAGGTCTATACCTGCATTCCGCACGTGAGGCTGCATACGTAAGCCCAAACGGCGGAAAACATTTCGGGTTATTTTCAAACTTACTTTGGAACGGAGGGTCAAAAACACAGTCATAGGCAGGATTCTGCGGTTCTGAGAACAGTCGGATGTAATAATTCAAAGACAGTTTCAGCCTGCGATTGGACAGTGAAGGTTCACCTGCCTTGCGTACAGGCTGTACACAGGGTGGTGCGGAACGCTCCAAGACAGAGACGAAGCCCTTGATGGTGGATAGGGTCCAAGAGTTTGAGGTAAGATGATCTTGCAGAGCCGTAGACAGCACATACCGTAGTCCAGTTTGGAACGGACCAGGGCTCTGTAGAGGTGCAACAAAGTTTTCTTATCAGCGCCCCAGTCGGTGTGTGCTACGACCCGCAGAATATTCAGTGCCTTTTGGCAAGCAGTTTTGAGGTTTTTAATATGGCTGAGAAGTTAAGTTTTTGTGTCAAAAATGACTCCCAGAAATTTGCCTCTTTAACAGCTGGAATGGGAGATTTCCCTACTTGAAGTTCCGGATCTGGAAAAGACTGACGGAATTATGGAAGTGAATACACTGGGTTTTTGTAGCAGAAAAGGTGAAACCGTTTTCATCCGCCCACCGATGGATTTTATCTACGCAAAGCTGGAGCCTGCGCTGGACACTCGGGTACAGGCTTCCAGTTGCGTAGACAGCAAAATCATCCACAAACAATGAGCAGTCTGAACCCTGCTGAACTGATTTCACAATGTTGTTAATCTTAATACTAAAGAGGGCAGGAGACAGTATGCTCCCCTGTGGAACACCCAACTCCTGCTCGTGGACATCAGAGAGAGTGGTGCCAACCCGGACCTGAAACTGTCGTTCTGCAAAAAATTTTGAATAAAAAGTGGAAGATGACCTCGAAAACCAGATCGTGGAGATCATGAAGTATCCCCGACTTCCAGGTGGTATCGTAGGCCTTCTCCAAGTCAAAGAAAATTGCCACTGCATGCTGTCTGTTTAAAAAAGCGTTCCTAAGTGTAGATTCCAGACGAATCAAATGGTCAACTGTACTACGATGTTTGCGGAAACCACACTGTTCTTTCGCCAAAAGGCCATCGGTTTCGAGTTTCCACATGAGCCTAGCATTGACCATTTTCTCCATCAGTTTACAGACACAGCTGGTCAAAGCTATTGGACGGTAGTTAGATGGATTAGAAAGATCTTTTCCAGGTTTGGGGATGGAATAATGAGGGCTGTCCGCCAAGAGGGTGGAAAGCAACCTGTAGTCCACACGTGGTTTGTATACCTGTAACAGGATGTTCAGACCTTCTTGCGGAAGATGTTTCAAAAGTTGATAATGTATGTCATCTATACCTGGAGAGGAATCGCTGCAGAGAGTAAGGCAGATTTCAGCTCGTTTAATGTAAAAGGAAGATTGTAGTCTTCCATGTTGTCGGATGAAAAGTTGCAGGGAGATTTTTCTTTTAGGGCTTTGTGTTTGACAAAGTGACTGATTTATTAGAAGAGGAGGAATTCTTTTCAATGGTTGAAGCAAGAGATTAGCAACTGCTTTCTTTTCTGTTATTAAAGAATCCGAAACTTGAGATGGTTCACAGTGGGACAGGTGTTCTTCCCTTTGATTTTCTTAATGATGTTCCACACTTTTTTCTTAGAAGTTTTTGATGTCAGCCTGGAGCAGAAGCTTCTCAGGACCGACGTTTTACTGATTTTTAAAAATGTGTCTTGATTTGCACGGAGTTTCTGATGGGCTCGAGCGTTGGGACCCGAAGGTCGTTGGTATACCTGACGCTGAGCCCGTTTTCTAAACTTTGGAAATTTGTTGGCATTCTGAATCGAACCAGGGTGTTTTTGGATTTGAAGTTTATCGGAAGATCACTGGAATACAGGCCTTAGCACATTTAATCATAGTGTTAGTCAGTGATTCAGCTGGGTCAGGACTCTGAAAAAAATCAGTGTCCTGGAACTCCTTAGAAACAGTGGCTGCAATATAGATCCCAGTTTGCTTTTTTATAATTGAGATGTTGAGAGACAGAGACGTGTTCAGTTAATACAGGTTGTAGAAGGAACAGGGAAATGGTCACTTCCGTGCAGATCGTCATGGACAGACCACTCATAGTCCAGGACCAGCGGGGGTCACAAACCGACAAATCTAAACACGAAGTGAACCTGTGGAAGAATGGAGGTAAGTTGCAGATCCGTCGTTCAGACAACACAAATCCAAATCCGAAAGGACATCCTCAATCAGCAGACTCTGGATGACGATACGGTACTACCCCAAAGAGGGTTGTGACCGTTAAATGTCACCCAACAGCAAAAAAGTCGAGGAAGTTCCCTAACAGACTGACAAGGTCTGACGACAAACCGGACAGATGGAGGTAGATAAAGAGAACAGATTGTGACAGTCTTGTGGAGAGTGACTCTCGCAGCTACAGCCTGAAGGGAGGTAGACAGAGCGACAGGACTATACAACAAAGTTTTGTGAGGAGAAGGGCAAACACCGCCGACAGTCCCAACGTGGAAGGTTGTGCAGGCTTTGAAAGAATATTAAGCCAGAAAGAGTAAAGGTCTTCTGGCTTTGAATTTGGGTTTCTTGAAGAGCCACGACAGAAGGTTTCATAGATTGACACAGAAGCTGCAGCTCCTCGAAGTTTGAATTTAGACCACGGATATTCCAATGGATTATTGTATTATCCATGGTGCAGAGGGCGAAAAGGAGAGAGATCAGGTCATCTCCTCATCAGCATCTGCGGCAATGGAAGTGAACTTATTTTTTAGTTTTACTGGACTGTGTTGGTCTTTGGACCCGCTGGCAGACTTGCTCGCAGGTGACAAAGGCCTGGAATTTGGAGAAGGTGAGGTCTGGATTTGGGAGATGGTGGAGGGTTTTTCCTTATCTCCACCATCTCCACACTGGATGGAACTCCCTTGCCCGCACGGGCACTGGACAGAGGAGTTCGAGGGGGAACTGCTGGTTTTTTAATCTGCCCAGCAGCAGATTGTTGTAGACTGCTGGGCAGTCTGAGGGGTGGCGGATTTTTTGCCTCCACCAGGGGCAGTCACTTTGGTTTGGAAGGTGGTGGACCTGCTTCCACCAGAGCTGACAGTTTTTCCTTGCAATGTCTTCGAAAACGTAAAGTTATCAGTCTGACAGCAGACTGACCGAGTTGGAACTGTTGGAACTTTCTTTACGGCGAAGCGTAACGAAGAAGCTGTCGGCGACTGACTGCCACAACCTGCTTGCGGGCTTCGAAAAAGGAGATCTTCTTTTCTGTCTTAACCCTTTGTATTGCAGTTTCCTGAATCCACAGAGGACAATTCCGTGAAGAGGAGGGATGGTCGCCACCGCAGTTTGCAAAATGTGCGGATCTTTACACCGGCCCATCATGGGTTGCCTTGAGCAAATCCACACACCTCCTCCCCGGGAACAACGGTCTCTGACATGGACCAAAAAAAAAAAAAAAAAAAAAAAAAAAAAAAAAGAAAGTGCCTTAAGTGTTTCCAAAACAAACACAGAATATCCACATGCTAACAAAAAAAACAAAACAAAAAAAAAAAAAACAAATGAAAAAACAGCCGACATTGAATTTTTTGGGGAAAGAGGAGTGGAAATTTCTCTCTCCACTTGTCTGCGGGCCCAACCAATTTTTTTTTAGGGTCAGTGAAAGTGGGGCAGAGAGTAGGCTTCAATACAAACTGATCCCATTTCCTCTTTCCCGTTTCACTTTCAAAACCCTTTACTATCACCCCTCCTCTACCTTCTCCCTCCCCCACCTCCTCTGCAAGGTCTACATACATAAGCAGGTTTATCAACCTATAGGACCTGTGCTTGGTCAGATCGGAAATGGTAGATCTACTCCCTTTTATTTTGTTAATTATATACATTTCAATGAAAAAAGGATTTATTTTGGAATGTGTGTGTGTGTATGTGTGTGTGTGTGTGTGTGTTTTGGGGTGTTGTGTGTGTGTGTGTGTGTGTGGGGTGTGTGTGTGGGGTGTGTGTGTGTGTGCATGTAATAAGAGGGAGAGACAGAGAAAACAGAGCATGACAGCAATTTTGTTTCAGTTCAGTCAAGCAATGTGTGAATGGTGGGGACATGACAAAAAAAGTATTTTCTTTACTTTTCTTACAGTCACAGCCCACTGACTGACAATGGAAAGATATCCTGGTAAACAAATACATTGTTGTACATCTATTTCTTAACCACATTAACCACACATGAGCGATGACACCATTATAAAATCATGTTTGTTGACTTGTCATGCACTGCCAATGGTTAATTTTATAAAACCGTCTTTTTACTTAGGGAGGGAAAGTATAAATCTGGGGGGAAAGTAGATTTTTTTTCTTTTTTACCACATTGTCCCTCAAGAATTTGAAATTACTGGAAATTTCCCAGCCCTGTAAATGACATTAAAAAAAAAAAAAATTTGAAAAAAGGCAGGGCTAAACAGAATCAAAATTAGTAAAAATGTGATGTAACTAGAATAGAGCCTCAGAGGGTGGGGGAGCTATTTGTACTGAAAGAGTCCCGACATCTTCACGGGAATCCGAACAAGCTATTGTAATGGGTCATGAGCATCTCCAAAGAGACTCCCCCAAATACACTACGCCCAAAAATTTAAAGGATCGGTATGTGAAAACAGGTGCGTAATAAACTCAGTTCACTACTGTTATTTATTTCTTAGTCAGCCAAATGTCATGAATTCTTGTTCAGCTGTAAGTGGGCGATGTTGTGTTAGTGCGAAAATTTGCACGGGATTTTCTATACTGAGCTGGGCCCCAAATGGAAAAGCGGAAACTTGCGAAAAAAATTTCCTTGTTTTGGACCGTTTGCCTGACACATTGCACCTTGCCAGATGGAAAAACCATTATTGCATGTGCAAGCACTGCTGTTTAAAGTGTGAGATGCTGTCGCTCGCTTGGCTTTTACCCTTTATAAGAGACATTCTACCAGTAGTAGGCCTGATTGACAATGCCTCACGACGAAAATTAAGCGAGTTGGATTTGGGGACGAGCTGTTGCATGGTTCCAAGATTTGGTGTTCCCAAGCGAGAAGTGGCCAGGCGACTTCATGTGTCCATCTCAGTCATTGTCCGACTGATTCAACACTTCACAGCCACTGGGATTGTCCATGAAAGACGCAGATCTGGTCAACCAAAGAAGACAACCCACGTGACGATCGTCTCATTGAACGACAAGCCCTGCAGACAAGAAAGCCTCTTCAGCATCATTAAAGGCAGTTCAGGGTGGCTTCTAACATCAACATCAGCCAGCAGACCATACGGAACCGCCTACATGGGTTTAATCTCGTTCTCATCGCCCGCAGTACGGCCACGCTTAATTTTTAAATCCAGCCCCTAGGGCAGCACGCGCGCCTTCTGCGCACGTCACGTGAGGTGGCACGTCAGCAATGGTCCCAGGTCCTGTTCAGTGATGAATCACGCTTCACCCTTCACCACAAGACGGCGACTGAGGGTCTGGAGGCGCCCAGGGCAACGCTTTATTGACGCCACTGTCCAAGAAAAGGTGGCCTTTGGTGGAGGTTCTGTAATGGTCTGGGGGGCCTTCAGCCTTCACCACAGAACACCCTTGTATCATGTACAGGGTAACCTGACTGGCAACTGATACCGGGATGAGATCCTTCGACCGCTGGCTGTGCCTACACTGCAGCAGATGGGACCGAGGGCTGTCTACAAGGATGACAACGCTCGCCCCCACAGGGCAAGGGTGGTCAACGACTTCCTGCAGCAGTCTGGAGTCAACAGAATGGAGTGGCCAGCATGCAGTCCTGATCTCAACCTGATTGAGAACCTCTGGGATGAGCTGGATCGCAAAGTGAGGAGCCACCCCCTCCCAGGGATGCCCAACACCTCTACCAGATGCTGCAGGCCGAGTGGCAGGCGCTTCCACAGAGGATCTTCACCAACCTGGTCAACTCGATGAGGACTCGCTGCGTCGAGTGCCAGAACAGCCATGGTGGTTACACGCATTACTGAGCTTTTGGGAGCATCAGTATGCTCTGTCTTGTGATTTCAATGACTTTGGGAAATCAAATTTGGATACGTACCCACTTTAATCAAATGTACACACCAAACGATTGCTCGAGATTGAAGGCAATTGTGTATCATTATCACTAAAGAATGAAATTAAATGCTGGCCAAACTTCAACGCATTGACTTTCTTATTTTGACAGTTATGAATGTTTCTGAAAGTGATCCTTAAAGGTCTACTTTAGAGGTTTTCGATAATTGGTCAGCTTATGCAGAAATATGAAATGTGTGCTAAACTGGTAAAATAAACATCCAATTCGCTCCCGATCACACGAAATCGATCCGCGAAAGTGGGCATTTTCACCTGTAATCAAGAAAACGGGAGGTAATCAACTAAATCTTGGCATGGCTTAACTGCTCTTGGATGTGACGTCACATGATGGACAGCGACGGCGACAGAAAGCGATTCTGATGGTTCTTGCACATCTCGCTCGGTATTTAATTTATCATGTAAAAGCAGTGACTATGATTGCGACAACCAATGTGACTCTGGGGATGTTTCTGCAAGGCCTGTACCTCATCAGTTTGAATGCTAAGTTCTTTTTACCACGTCAGTTCAGTTCCAGCTGGACGCCCGAACACAGCATTCCGAAGGCGTACGGACTTTACCGAAGTCTCGAGGGAGGCTACCGACTGACTTCTTGATGCGATCACGCGTGGACGGCGAGCGGAGATTCTCCTTCCTCAAGCCTTAACGTGTTCATTCAGTTTAACAAGTGTGATCTGTCCATAGATAAGAACAGAATAAACGTGCGACTATCGTACTCATCTGTACGAGCTTACCACTCCGCCTTCAAAGTATACGCGCACAATGCAGACGAAGTTTTTGAGCCATTCGAATGGGCTCGGCAATTGTCGGAATAGCTCGTTTCCGCGGTCCAGCTGGAACTGACGTGATAAAAAGAACTTTAGCTGCCCGGCATGGTTGCACGAACCGAATCCACTTCTTTCGAGTATCTGGATCAGATGGAAATGTGTGCAAAGAATATCCGTCTCCTGCTGAGCTGCTGCACTCGCCTACAGCACAATATCTGCCACCCCCTCGTGACTTTTTAGGCTGTGGGGGATCGCAACTCGTGTTGCTTTCACTTAGCGTTGGCTTGTTCTGTAGGTCGCGGCTGACGGCCAGTCCATCAAGTGACGTCACGGTTTTCGGTCTACCGCGCGGGGTTTGAACAGGTGTGCAAAAGTCGTTTTTTATCTATTAAATCTTCCGGCGAATTTTTTTGAAAATGAATACCATACTGTAGTTATATGACATGTAGACCTGTCTTTAACAAATTATCGAAAATCTCTAAAGTAGACCTTTAACTTTTTGTGTGTAGCTTAGTATCATGAGACATGAGCATCTCTACAGGGAAACCCCGCAAGAAGTTATCATTGGACATGAATTCTTAAACATCTCCATAGGGACTCTCCACAACCCAGAATTATAAAGTCCACAGGGACTCCCCTCTATTATCATGGGACATAGCATCTCCACAGGGACTCCCCTCTATCATCATGGGACATAGCATCTCCACAGGGACTCCCCTCTAACTATCATCAAGGGACATAGCATCTCCACAGGGACTCCCCTCTAACTATCATCAAGGGACATAGCATCTCCACAGGACTCCCCACTATTATCGTGTGACATAGCATCTCCACAGGGACTCCCCTCTATTATCATGGGACATAACATCTCCACAGGGACTCCCCTTTATCATCATGGGACATAGCATCTCCACAGGGACTCCCCTCTATTACCATGGGACATAGCATCTCCACAGGGACTCCCCTCTATTATCATGGGACATAGCATCTCCACAGGGACTCCCCTCTATTATCATGGGACATAGCATCTCCACAGGGACTCCCCTCTATTATCATGGACATAACATCTCCACAGGGACTCCCCTCTATTACCATGGGACATAGCATCTCCACAGGGACTCCCCTCTATTATCATGGGACATAGCATCTCCACAGGGACTCCCCTCTATTATCATGGGACATAGCATCTCCACAGGTACTCCCCTCTATCATCATGGGAAATAACATCTCCACAGGGACTCCCCACTATTACCATGGGACATAGCATCTCCACAGGGACTCCCCACTATTATCATGGGACATAGCATCTCCACAGGGGCTCCCTCTAACTATGATCATGGACATAACATCTCCACAGGGACTCCCCTCTATTATCATGGGAGATAGCATCTCCACAGGGACTCCCCTCTATTATCATGGGACATAGCATCTCCACAGGGACTCCCCTCTATCATCATGGGACATAACATCTCCACAGGGACTTCCCTCTAACTATCATCAAGGGAC
>CM031598.1:45542231-45555550 GCA_018398815.1 Conus ventricosus | reverse complement strand
AACTCCAAACTCGAAATCTAGATTTCAGCAAATGGTGCTTTATCTTTGTTCCCTAAAATAAAGAGTACTTCCTATTCAGCATTTCCGCTTAATGGTAAGACGCACTCGATACGTAATTTACGCAATTTTAGAGACTGTTTTGAAAAACTTTTTTTTCTTTTCAGATTTATGAAAAACGGAGAATTCCATCACGAATAATTTCATAAACCGGATTCTGTCCTCAGACTGAAGAAGTTTCACCCATGCATCTGACGACACCAAAACAGCTACGTGCAACATACATATTGAGACAGTCAACAGGTGATACCCCAAAATGACTATAGCCACATCAACAGCTTTATGATCGTCTCATAAATTACACACACACACACACAAAAGGTCAAGATTCTTACGTCATCTGGCAGTCTATTTGGCAGGAACAGAATCATCCCATCAAACGCCTTCACTGGACCAACGATGTTTTCATGAGTGTACAGCAAAGCTTTTCTCAACTTTGTACTTTCACATGGTGGCAAGTAATCCACATGGTACTGGTAGACTGTCCACTGCTTTGGTGTCCTCATCTTGAAGAAATTGCCTCTCAAGGTCACAGCTGTCCCAGATTTCCCTAGAACAGACAGAGACAAAACAATCACATACTTCAAACCAATTTCCTTCACAAACCTTTCATTAAAAACATGCACATACACACACACATCAAACCACAACTTTTCTGTGGTACTAAACAAGGGTATTGATTCAAAAAGAAACACAGAGAAGAAATCATATCAGCTGATGTATTCCCTAACAGTATGATGTGTTCCAAAGCTTTCATTAACCCGTTGACTTCCCTTGCATGAACGACATTCATGGTGGTTTCTGGAAGGCTGTGTGCCGCACATCGAACACCATTCGAAGTATTTTTATCATCAAAATTAAGGGAATTAAAGAAGGGAGGGAAGAAGAAAAAATGGTCTCAACTGTTGTAATGACCCTAAAGTAAAGTTCCTTCCCTTACACGAGTCAGTGACTGACCGCTACACTCTGTGTTTAGAACTTAAACTTCAGCAACTTTCGGCCGAGTCATTCTCAGTTCATGATGGCGAGTCAAGCAGGCAGTTCGTCCAGGTGTCCCGTTTTCAAACGTTATAATGCTCTTGAAGTGCTTCAAGAAGTTATTCTTGATGGTGAAAGTGATGACGAAGACTTCAGAGAAGCAAAAGGAAACAATTCAGTGGAGTGAGAAAGCTATCACAATCAACACCACCCTCTGTTATCAGGAGACTGATGTTGATGACGAAACTGATCCCGACTTCGAACCATGCGACACCGATTCAAGCGCGGCAGAATAAGAGTGACGAGCCGATATCCCCCCACCCCCGCTGATAAGATAAGATAAGATAATGTTGCTTATAGCCCAGCCGACCGCAGGGGGCCACATCAGGGCTGTCACCACGTTAAAATCAACTCACCAGTCATTTTAAAAATAAAAAAAAAAAAAAAAAAAAAAAAAAACTTTCACACATCTCGTTAAATGACATCGTCTACAAACGAACCAGAAACTTTGTTAAAAATCCTTCTTCCGTAAAATCTCAAATCAGATGAAAAATGTTAATTTCTCTCAAAAACCCAAGGATCACGTCAGGCGGGACATCCCTGAACAGGATCTTCATGGACTCCGCTGTAAAATGTTTGTGTCTCACATCGTGCAAGTCCCAACACTCTAAAAGAACATGTTTCATTGTGAGTGGTGCATGACATGGAATGCACCACGGAGCTTCTTCACTCTTTAAAAGGTAAGAATGGGTAAAATACGAATGGCCGGTGTGCAGCCGGCACAGAACCGTTTCCTCTTTACGACCACCCGACGTAGATGGGAGGAAGTCTTTAAGGTTTGGACGGATCTGAAAGAGTTTGTTATTCGTCTGTGTGTTCCAATCCTCCTGCCAGAGGTCTCTCACATAATCGTTAATTTTGGGTTTCACATCTGAGCAGGGGATATAAGTGTTGGACAGTTTCTCTCTTGTGGCGTTCTTGGCTAAACGATCAACCATTTCGTTCCCGCCGATGCCAACATGGCCAGGAACCCAAGCAAGAGTAATGTTGTAACCGTCCGCCTTCAACTTGCTAAAAAGTTCAAAAAAAAGTAAAAGTTCTGGATGCTGAAGGTTGCGGCCAGCTATGGCCTCCAAAGCTGACAGCGAATCCGACAGAACCAGAAAGTCCCTCCTCGAAGAATGGGAGATTATCTTCAAAGCCAGTACTAGAGCAGTAAGTTCAGCAGAATAGACAGAAGCATCTGAATGTATATGTTCCAACAATATCTGAGAAGGAGCCCCAGGGCAGTAGGCTGCACAGGCCACTCCATCCTCAGACTTGGAACCGTCAGTGAAAACTTTTTGATAGGATGGGAATTTGGAACAGAGCTCGGCATACAAAGCCTTGTACGCCAGAGAGCTGGTAGACTCCTTACGGAAAGCTGCGAGATCAAAACGAATCTCTGGTGTGAAAAAGGTCCATGAAGGTTGATCCGGAAACTTGGAAAAATCGGAAACTACTCCCAGGTCTATACCTGCATTCCGCACGTGAGGCTGCATACGAAGCCCAAACGGCGGAATACATTTCGGGTTTGTTTCAAACTTACTTTGGAACGGAGGGTCAAAAACACAGTCATAGGCAGGATTCTGCGGTTCTGAGAACAGTCGGATGTAATAATTCAAAGACAGTTTCAGCCTGCGATTGGACAGTGAAGGTTCACCTGCCTCTGCGTACAGGCTGTACACAGGGGTGGTGCGGAACGCTCCAAGACAGAGACGAAGCCCTTGATGGTGGATAGGGTCCAAGAGTTTGAGGTAAGATGATCTTGCGGAGCCGTACACAGCACAACCGTAGTCCAGTTTAGAACGGACCAGGGCTCTGTAGAGGTGCAACAAAGTTTTCTTATCAGCGCCCCAGTCGGTGTGTGCTACGACCCGCAGAATATTCAGTGCCTTTTGGCAAGCAGTTTTGAGGTTTTTAATATGGCTGAGAAAGTTAAGTTTTTGGTCAAAAATGACTCCCAGAAATTTGGCCTCGTTAACAGCTGGAATGGGAGATTTCCCTACTTGAAGTTCCGGATCTGGAAAAAACTGACGGAAATTATGGAAGTGAATACACTGGGTTTTTGTAGCAGAAAAGGTGAAACCGTTTTCATCCGCCCACCGATGGATTTTATCTACGCAAAGCTGGAGCCTGCGCTGGACACTCGGGTACAGGCTTCCAGTTGCGTAGACAGCAAAATCATCCACAAACAATGAGCAGTCTGAACCCTGCTGAACGGAATGAACAATGTTGTTGATCTTAATACTAAAGAGGGCAGGAGATAGTATGCTCCCTGTGGAACACCCAACTCCTGCTCGTGGACATCAGAGAGAGTGGTGCCAACCCGGACCTGAAACTGTCGTTCTGCCAAAAAATTTTGAATAAAAAGCGGAAGATGACCTCGAAAACCCAGATCGTGGAGATCATGGAGTATCCCCGACTTCCAGGTGGTATCGTAGGCCTTCTCCAAGTCAAAGAAAATTGCCACTGCATGCTGTCTGTTTAAAAAAGCGTTCCTAAGTGTAGATTCCAGACGAATCAAATGGTCAACTGTACTACGATGTTTGCGGAAACCACACTGTTCTTTCGCCAAAAGGCCATCGGTTTCAAGTTTCCACATGAGCCTAGCATTAACCATTTTTTCCATTAATTTACAAACACAGCTGGTCAAAGCTATGGGACGGTAATTTGAAGGATTAGAAAGATCTTTTCCAGGTTTGGGGATGGGAATAATGAGGGCTTTTCGCCAAGAGGGTGGAAAAAAACCTGTAGTCCACACATGGTTGTAGACCTGTAGCAGTATGTTCAGACCTTCTAGCGGAAGATGTTTCAACAGCTGATAATGTATGTCATCTATACCTGGAGAGGAATCGCTGCAAGAGAGTAAGGCAGATTTCAGCTCGTTTAATGTAAAAGGAAGATTGTAGTCTTCCATGTTGTCGGATGAAAAGTTGCAGGGTGATTTTTCTTTTAGGACTTTGTTTTTGACAAAAGTGACCGATTTATTAGAAGAGGAGGAATTCTTTTCAATGGTTGAAGCAAGCAGATTAGCAACTGCTTTCTTCTCTGTTATTAAAGAATCCAAAAACTTGAGATGGTTCACAGTGGGACAGGTGTTCTTCCCTTTGATTTTCTTAATGATGTTCCACACTTTTTTCTTAGAAGTTTTTGATGTCAGCCTGGAGCAGAAGCTTCTCCAGGACCGACGTTTACTGATTTTAAAAGTGTGTCTTGATTTAGCACGGAGTTTCTGATGGGCTCGAGCGTTGGGACCCGAAGGTCGTTGGTATACCTGACGCTGAGCCCGTTTTCTACTTTTGGAAATTTGTTGGCATTCTGAATCAAACCAGGGTGTTTTTGGCATTTGAAGTTTGTCGGAAGACACTGGAATACAGGCTTTAGCACATTTAATCATAGTATTAGTCAGTGATTCAGCTGGGTCAGGACTCTGAAGAAAATCAGTGTCCTGGAACTCCTTGGAAATAGTGGCTGCAAATAGATCCCAGTTTGCTTTTTTATAATTTAAATGCTGAGAGACAGAGACGTGTTCAGTTATTACAGGTTGTAGAAGGACAGGGAAATGGTCACTTCCACCCCCGCTGAACTCAGAAAACAAGCACAAGAAATTTTGCTAAAAATACAAGGGCACTGACAGTTTTGGACAAACACATGTCCTCACACCTACTGCTTAGAATTTTAAATGACACTTCAAGGCTAACCTACTGCACTAGGACCTTTCTGCAGTCTGTGTTAAGTGAAATGCTCTGCATATAAATCATCATTCACTGGTCAAAGCACTTCACTTGGTTTAACAAAGATACACACAGCTTATCCCATTACTATTCAAGAACATCTTTGTGTGTGTGTGTGTGTGTGTGTGTGTGTGTGTGTGTGTGTGTGTGTATATGAATGCATACAAGTATGTGTAATTCTTCTTTCTAGTGTTCACCAAATATTCCAAATCCTCTGAACAAAATACACAGAAACAGTGCAGTTGCATGCAAATTATTCTCAGTGCCATTTTATGCCTTCAGCTGCACTTTATTGTTGTTGTTGTTGTTGTTGTTGTTGTCGTACCCTGGCTAAAAGACTCCAGGGATCATCCAAACAGCCGAAGTACTTGAACACTATGGTACAAATGCATCAGCTGGGGATGAGAACATTACGTGTGTGACCGTTTTTGATTACCCCGCCACATGGGCAGCCACACTCCGACTTCGGGGGATTTTAGAGACTGATAATGTTATGCTAGGAGCTTGTCACAACTGAAGACAATCCCCGCATAACTATGCAGAGCATAACATTTTGATGTAGCCTTGGTGTTCTAGCCTATGTCAATTAGCCTGACACAGCCTTAAGCCAAGGCAGGCTGCACTTTATTGAGACCAAATGTTTTTACTGATACAAAGTTTAATTGGAAAACCATTTCTTGCTCCATCCTTTGGTATTGAAATAATATAGCGCTCAGGCAAGCTCAATAGACTTCAACTTTACCTTTCTTTGGCATACTGGGATCCCGGAACACAAGCGGAGCGTATCTGTTTTCAAATCTTTCTTGTGCAGCAGCCTCTGCCCCAGCTTCACCTTGTAATGCTATATTACCCACTCCTTCTGCCACCTCTTCAGCTCCTTGATCTCCTGGTCGGGAATCCTGTGCTCGGGAAGTGCCTCGACGAACAGCACGACCACTTCCAATAATTCCTAAACCACCACTCGCTCCTTGATCTCCTCCACCAGATGCTGCAGGTGGTTGTGGTCCAGGGCCCCAGGGAGGTGGTGGCCCACCAGATGCCGCAGGTGGTTGTGGTCCAGAGCCCAAGGGTGGTGGTGGTCCCGCCCCACGAGGTGGCCCTGGTTCACCTGGCTGCAAAAGACAGTATGCAAAGTTCAACAAGTTCAGTGTAACAAGGCATCACAAGAAATCACAGACAAAACTGGAGGCTTAAATATCAGTCACTCAAGTCAAACTGAGGATGCTACATTGTCCCATTCGATACTTACATAGCGCCTATCCTCAGCTACAAACCAAGCCCCTTGTTAAGGAAGATCTTTAACAAAATTTCCTGTTTGTTTTTTTAGGTGTATTTAAAGTGTTGAGATTTTTTCTTTCCTATATATATATATTTAATATATATTTTCAATGACTAATGAGTCGACCACAACCCAGTGACAGTCCTGATATGGCCTTATGTAGTCGGTTGGGCTTTAACCCTAATTATGGCATTGGCCGATTAAATCGGCCCTTTTACTGCAGCCAGCTTGCTAGGGCCGATCTCATCGGCCAATTCGTAAGAGGTTAGTTCTGACACAGTAACTTCCCTTTACTCTTTGAAACGTTGCCTATCATTGGTTGGAGGGTTAGTCTTTCACTGTGTACTTTCAGTTTGGGGGTCCAATGAAAAAAATCGTTCTGAAAATTGTTTGTTCAGGTGACTTTGAGTCGTTGGCAAAGATGGCGGCAGGTGCTGTTCGTCCTGGGTTGTTCGATGTTTTTGGAGCTAATAATGAAGAAGAAATTGCCGTTAGACAGGAAGAGGTAGATGCAAATAATCAAGAAACATCAGGTAGTGATAGTGACTTTGAAGTGGGAGCTGAAGCGGATTCAGAGAATAGTCAGGGAAGTGACGATGATAGCAGTGTGTCGGAGGGGGTGGGTGAGGGAGAGGAGCACGATGATTTTCGTGATAGGAACAATGCAGGCCCTGCTAACCCTGTAGTTGATGGATGGAACGTTATAGAACCACCCGAAATCCAAGATAGGGACGTTCCAGAGTTTAGAGTTCGAAATACAGGACCTAGAAATGCCCCAGAGAACGCAGACCCCATAGACTACTTTAGTTTGTTTTTTGACGAGGCAATGTTTTTGCACTTAGTTAGGCAAACAAACGAGTATGCACATTCATTCCTTGCCACTCCTGAACTTGTTCAGTGGCTAGAACAACATCCAAATTCCAGATTTAGGCATTGGCCTCAAAATGGTGTTACTGTGGCCAATATGAAAAAATTCATTGGCCTGAGTCTCAATATGGGACTGATAAGAAAGAAGGAGCTTGCGAGCTACTGGTCGAACAAAGCGTCACAACAAACGCCCTATTTCAATGCCACAATGCCCCAGAGATTGTTCTTGCTCATGACCAGAATGTTTCATGTCAATGATGTACACCAGCCAGCTAGGGGAGAAGAAGGGTTTGACCCTTGGCACAAAGTGCGTCCAATTCTTGATCACATGAACAGAGTTTGGAAACGGTTCTACGTACCTTCTCGTGAAATTTCCGTAGACGAGAGCATGATCGGCATGAAAAATCGGTGTTGCTACATCCAATACATGCCAAATAAACGCCATGCTAGGTTTGGGATAAAGAAATTCCAGAATGAGGGAAGGGGGATCATGTCAGGGCTTGTTTTCACATAAGCAATGGTCAAAACCTATGAGTGTTATATATTTCTTGAAGCTTAGTGGAAGAACTATCGGATGTTATATATTACCGGATGGTTTATGGTGTTGCTACATCCAATACATGCTGGTGGGATGGATGACATACAAACAAAACACGTACACATGGTATGATAGAAAGGATGAAAATGAGTCATACAGCTAATGAATGAAACGTAAAATTTCACGGGTATTTCTTTTATTTTGTTATTTATGACAAAACCAATGCAATTTCAAACTCAAATTTTCTCCCTCTGAAAGATGACATATTATTCTAAGTTTAGGCACATTTACTTTGTCTGTAATCAGTTTCGTCTATCAGGAAATGAGGTGGTCTCCACATACTTTGTGATTTTTTTTTCGTAATCGGCGGCCATTTTGGATCACATGACCACCACATTAGCATAAACCATCCGGTAATATATAGCATCCGATAGTTCTTCCACTAAGCTTCAAGAAAATATATAACACTCATAGGTTTTGACCATTGCTTATGTGAAAACAAACATCATTTCTGAACACACCCATTATTCTAAAAATTAGTCTGCCAATTAGGTCATTTACACATGCCATAAATAGGGTTAAGCAACTTTACACATGACATTACTCTGAGTGCTTTACACTCCACACTCTCATTGTGATTTACAATGGGCTGCCAACCTGCACAGACACGACTGAAAAGCTGCCTGCTGATGCTTCATTCCGTCATTTCTCATGTCATTCAGTCAGCGTCCATTGCTCGATTTGCTTCTTTCTAATTCTATCAATTCTTCACACTGGATGTATGCTATACATGTGTACTGTGTCATCCCTACCAACAGCCAAACTGGCAGTCTCTTCAGAAATTTAGTAATACTAATAGGATTTAAGTGCCAGATGTTATGCTTGGTTCACAAACAGAACCTTGGTTTAATGGTCTTATTCGAAGCGTATTTGAAAACTAAAGAACAATTACTGTCAGTACTGGCTCAAGCTTCTATTTTCTTTCTTTCTTTTTTTTTCTTTATATAAGAACAATCATGGCAAACATCCTCCCAGAGAGGTTAATCCATTATTCTACACATAAGTCTACTTCAAATTCTTGGAGGCTTACTCCAGTTTATTAACTGATGGAACAGAACAAACCCCACCACTACGTGAATTTGAATGTAATGCAAACCCTGTACACAGAAAAGACGACATACTGTCCATATGAAGAATAATGCTAGCACTTGAATGCACCGATTCCCCCTTCCCTACACACACACCCCCTTTTCCAGGGCCATGCTAGCAAATTTCAAGGACTTAAAGTAACGCATCTAAGACTGGAAATTACAGTCAGAAGTATGCTAATGTTAAAATAGCGCCAAAAGTGCCATGTTTCTGGCCTTGGCAATGGCTTTTCAATGCGCTTTTGCCCATGTTGGCGATATGGAAGCTTTTTGTGCGTTTTTTTTTTGCACACTGTGTAGTTTACTTGACATCTGGACCCATCTGTCGAACAAGTCAACCAGTTCTGGTAGTCTTTCTTTTCTAGCCAGCTGTCATTGAAAACACAATCACGTTTTCTCATCTTCCTTCATGTCATCTGAACGTTTATTGGAAATAGGTAGTCTTGCAAAGGGAAATAAATCCAGCAGCTGATAACCAGCGAATTGTCTGCTTTATTCGTGATGTCAGCCAACTTTGAATTTTTCATTCGAAATTCTCTTCCACTGAATATTTTTTTAAAGAATAATTTTCAATTTTGCTGGCTTGAGAATAACAATATGGTCAGCAGGTTTAGAAAATTCCAAGGGTTTGGCGGCCTATCCAGCTTTTCCCAGCCCCTGGAAAAGGCCTTGTCAAATTCCAAATTTCCATGACTTTTCAAGATTTCCAGGACCTGTGCAAACCCTGATCGATTGATCTATAATGGTTCACTCAAACATTGTCTGAATTTCGACCAAACTATGAAACAGTTCCCTCATACATAACTTATGCATTTTCCTAATTTTAAACCAGACTAATAAGCTACCAGGCATCTTCAGTATTAACCTTTCCCGTACGCCGTGGGTCCCCATGGACCCACAGGGGTAATTTTTAATTGATAAAAAAAAAAAGTTTTAAAGCTGTCTTCACTAAATTTTATGACTTTATCAATATAGCATAGCCCCACTTATGTACCAACATTTCTTTGTTTTTGTCAAAAAACAAAAGAGTAAACAAACAACAAACGTCCCAGTACGTCGTGGGTCCGAGCGGACCCATACTTTCAAAGAACAAACCTTGAGCGCCATACGTCGTGGGTCCGAGCGGACCCATACTTTCAAAGAACAAACCTTGAGTGCCGTACGTCGTGGGTCCGAGCGGACCCATGCTTTGAAACAGAACAAACCTTGAGCGCCGTACATCGTGGGTCCGAGCGGACCCATGCTTTGAAACAGAACAAGCCTTGAGCGCCGTACGTCGTGGGTCCAAGCGGACCCATGCCTTCTAAAGGCACAAAACTGAACCTCCCGTTCGCAATCCATTTCCTGCAAAGCGCTAGCCTCAGCAGAATGGCTGACATCACTGACATAAACACGCGACTGCTGCGCATGCGGCCAAATTTTGCTACAGTGGCGGAAATCGCTCTCTCCACGTGTCTCTGGGACTGCAAGTCCGACGTCAAATTCATCAGATCTGCTTTCTAAATAATAATAATGAATATTTATATAACAGACTACCCAGAAGACTGCTCTTTGTGCTTTACAAAAATGACAATACATGTATACATGACAACTAACCATTTTGAAAGCAGAGATAAGATAAGATAATGTTGCTTATAGCCCAGCCGACCGCAAAGGGCCACATCAGGGCTGTCACCACGTTAAAATCAACTCACCAGTCATTAAAAAAAAACAAAAAAAAACCAACTTTCACACATCTCGTTAAATGACATCGTCTACAAACGCACCAGAAACTTTGTTAAAAATCTTTATGCCGTAAAATCTTAAATCAGATGAAAAATGTTAATCTCTCTCAAAAACTCAAGGATCACGTCAGGCAGGACATCCCTGAACAGGATCTTCATGGACTCCGCTGTAAAATGTTTGTGTCTCACATCGTGCAAGTCCCAACACTCTAAAAGAACATGTTTCATTGTGAGTGGCGCATGACATGGAATGCACCACGGAGCTTCTTCACTCTTTAAAAGGTAAGAATGGGTAAAATACGAATGGCCGGTGTGCAGCCGGCACAGAACCGTTTCCTCTTTACGACCACCCGACGTAGATGGGAGGAAGTCCTTAAGGTTTGGACGGATCTGAAAGAGTTTGTTATTCGTCTGTGTGTTCCAATCCTCCTGCCAGAGGTCTCTCAGATAATCGGTCCAAATCGTTAATTTTGGGTTTCACATCTGAGCAGGGATATAAGTGTTGGACAGTTTCTCTCTGTGGCGTTCTTGGCTAAACGATCAACCATTTCGTTCCCGCCGATGCCAACATGCCAGGAACCCAAGCAAGAGTAATGTTGTAACCGTCCGCCTTCAACTTGCTAAAAAGTTCAAAAAAAAGTAAAAGTTCTGGATGCTGAAGGTTGCGGCCAGCTATGGCCTCCAAAGCTGACAGCGAATCCGACAGAACCAGAAAGTCCCTCTTCGAAGAATGTGAGATTATCTTCAAAGCCAGTACTAGAGCAGTAAGTTCAGCAGAATAGACAGAAGCATCTGAATGTATATGTTCCAACAGTATCTGAGAAGGAGCCCCAGGCAGTAGGCTGCACAGGCCACTCCATCCTCAGACTTGGAACCGTCAGTGAAAACTTTTTGATAGGATGGGAATTTGGAACAGAGCTCAGCATACAAAGCCTTGTACGCCAGAGAGCTGGTAGACTCTTTGCGAAAAGCTGCAAGATCGAAACGAATCTCTGGTGTGAAAAAGGTCCATGGAGGTTGATCCGGAAACTTGGAAAATTGGAAACTACTCCCAGGTCTATACCTGCATTCCGCACGTGAGGCTGCATACGAAGACCAAACGGCGGAATACATTTCGGGTTGTTTTCAAACTTACTTTGGAACGGAGGGTCAAAGACACAGTCATAGGCAGGGTTTTCTGGTTCTGAGAACAGTCGGATATAATAATTCAAAGACAGTTTCAGTCTGCGGTTGGACAGCGGTTGGACGCCTCTGCGTACAGGCTGCTTCCAATGGAGTGAATTTATTTTTTAGTTTCACTCGACTGTGTTGGTCTTCAGACCTGCTGGCAGACTTGCCAACAGGTGAAGAAGGTCTGGATTTGGGAGACGGTGGAGGTTTCTTCCTCATCTCCACCATCTCCACGCTGGGTTGAAGTCCCTTGCCCGCACGGGCACTGGACAGAGGAGTTCGAGGGGAATTGCTGGTTTTTTAATCTGCCCAGCAGCATATGTTGTAGACTGCTGGGCAGTCTGAGGGTGGCGGATTTTTTGCCTCCACCAGGGGCATTCACTTTACAGGGTTCCCAGGGACTTCAGCTTGTGCCAAGTAAGGACCTTGTAAGGACCTATAAGGACCATTTTCTAAATTTGTAAGGACCTTTACATTAACATTAGCAGCATATATACATATTACAAAACTTACTTGTATATCTCCTCATGGAAATGCACCAATAACATTAACTTGGCTGCTGTATTGCAGAATCAAATCCCACCGAAAACTGTTCCCTTGCTCAGTCTTCAGTAAGAACAATGTCTTGAGTATCTTGTCTTCAACGTCAATCCACTCTGTTCACACCTAAAACTAAAACCAGCTGATACTAAAACTTGAGTGTCAGTCTTTCACAACAGAAGAGATTTTATAAATTTAAAAAAAAAATGACACTGAGAATGAGAAGAAAAAAACACACAAAAAAAACCTGTTATTAGTGGTCACAGACACTTTCAGATCCCGTATCTAGATGTTGGAGACAAAAAAAGAGCACCCACACACATCACACAAACACACAAACACAGAGGCCTGAATCAGCATTTTTTCAATTCTCTTTCAACTCTTTTGATGTCCTGTTGAACTCTCTCCGTTTCATTTTTTCTGTCCTTAGCTATCAAACGCAGAGTGCTGGACCGTTCAACCAGACTGAAACTTCTCTGCTCCTGAGCCTGGAAGCTTAGACGGTCAGCCTCTTCAAGTAGATGATGTGCCTCATCACTGGCTGGGACTGGAACATGCAGTTGAACTCGTGCCACTCTCCGTACCAGTCCGCTTGAAAAAGTCCGGTACAACGAACGCGCGTGTCTTCAAGATACCGAGCCATGCGCTTTTTGTGGCCATCAGTCAGCATGTGTTTTTTGAGCACGCTTTCACCCAACGACGCCAAATGCAGCGATCTTTCGCAAACAGAACATCGAGCATAATGTTTGTTTTTGGGATCCTTCAGCAACCAGTCCTTGTACTGCTTTTCTTTGACCCAACGGTCTTGAAACGCACATTTTCCCGGCATCTTGATTGCCTTTAGCAAGGACTGCAAAATGGCGGATGTAAGTATCGCGTCTTCACGCGAAACGAGACTATGAAAAACTAGGACGAGACCTTGAGAAAAATCAATACTTCCAAGCCGAAAGTCGTCTGCTAGGCGAGGGCCGTTGTCGGAACCCACTGGCGAGCAGATTTCAGAGTAAGTACCGCTTGCTTCCGAGATTTTCCGACCAGCATTTCGCCATCAACGATTTTTGGGGCTGTCGTAAGGACTTGTAAGGACCTTGATGCTAATATAAGCACTTGTAAGGCCTTACTTGAGGTGTTTCAAAATGTAAGGATCTGTAAGGACCGGTAAGGACCCTACGAACCCTGTAATGGATACTTTTGATGTTTATTCAATAAATAGCCCTTGGTACTTATAAAGCTCACAGCAAT
>CM031598.1:45535067-45542131 GCA_018398815.1 Conus ventricosus | reverse complement strand
CCTCCCCTTCCCCCCCCCCCCCCCCCCCCCCCCTTTCCCTCCCACACTATGCCAACCTAGCTAGCCCTTTCGTCAATGGTACATGGCATCACATTAAGTTATGCCTAAAAAAGGTTTCGGCACTGTGTGTGTGTGTTGTGTGTGTGTGTGTGTGTGGTGTGTGGTGTGGTGTTGTTGTTGTGTGTGCGTGCGCGCGGGCGTGCGTGTGCTCGTGTGTGTGTGTGTGTGTGTGTGTGTGTGTGTGTGTGTGTGTGTGTGTGTGTGTTGCTGTCTCATCTTCTGAGCCACCTCTGTGGCATTACTCCCACACCTCTACAGTCACTTCCCAGCCATTCCCGCCACAGCCAAGCTAATGCCAGTCCACAAGGAGAGTCAGTGTCATGTCATGAGGCAACCAACCAGAGGAGACTGCATTGCTGCCGAGTCACTGTGGTGGTGTTCAGCGGTGCTTGTTTTGAACCAACACACACGGGATACCGCCCACTAAGCCCCTCTTAAGATGACCATTGCTTAGTCACGGAGCCAGCACGATTGAGCGTCTTCCGCCCCTCCTTTGTGATCAGAGACTGCTTGACAGGGTTATCCTCTACGCTTACCTTCATAATATATCCCAGCGTCAACCAGGCCCGAGAGATGCAGACATCTTCAGTGTTGGTCTGTTAATTTCAGCAACGCTGTCAGAGATGTATCCATTGAGTGAATGACACTCGACTGTGTGGTTCCAGTCTTCCCAGCTGAGCCCATAGCAAACTTAACTTTTGGGTCAGAGCTGGTCATGGGCCGAAACATCCTATAAATGGTTCGGAAGGGAATCGTACCCTCGACTTCCCAGCCGGTAATCCGCGATGCTAACCGCTGCCCCACGGCAGCTGGTGGTACCAAATATTGTAATTCTTAAATGGCATTTCTCTGAAAACAAAAGGGGGTTGGAAAAAAGAAAAATAATGGAGAGAAAAATAGCGCGAGTTTTTTTGTTTAAAAAAAAAAAATGTTAAAGGTGGAAAAGGTAACGAAAAAATATAAATCTGTAAGAATGGAGAATAGGTAATAAAAAGAAAAAAAAAAGTAAATATTGTCATGCTTACATTTAAACAAAAAACGGGGAAAAGGTCAGGCGGAAAAACAGTAAAAGTCCTTGTTCAGTAGCAGGCAAGAGAGGCTGACGTGATTTCTAATAAATTCGCGTTCGCCTCCGACACATAAGAATCTCAGTCAGCTGATCTGAAGAATCGAACCCTCGACTTCCCAGCAGGAAATCCGCGATGCTAACCGGTGCGCCACGGCAGTCAGCCCCGGCATCCAAGTCTTGTTTGCCGCCAGCAGGCGTCGAGTACATTTCAAGGGAAGCAACCGCGAAAGAAAAATCTAATTTCGTTTGCCGACATCGTCAGCACAGATAGCGTCCCTTCCACAGGTACAACCACAGAAAATGTTGAGAAAGTGATTACTTCTTACTTCTGCCATTACACTGCTACTACTACTACTACTACAACTACTACTACTACTACTACTACTACTAACTATTATTATTAAGACTACTGCTGCTGTTGCTATTTTTGTCACTATTACTATTACTGACTGATGATAATGATGAGCATTAGCATTATTCAAGGAACTATACAATGAGCTGATTCATTTACGCATTGTCTGTTTTGCCTGCAGTTTTCACCCGCACTACCAGCAGGACACGCAGGCGGGCACGACATACCATACCACACCACGGGCCAAACTGACCTCCGCCATGGTCTACACACACTGTGTGCCAACACCTCTGCCACACCTCTCGTCCCCTCCCCTCCTCCCCTGCCTTCCTCACTGTCACCAGTGAGTGCACCCCCCCCCCCCCCTCCACACACACACACACACACATCACACGCACACACACACACACAAACAAACACACAAACGCACACAGCACGCACCACGCACTCACACGCACGCACGCGTGCGCGTACACACATACACACACATCTCTCACACACACACACACACACACACACGCGCGCGCGCGCGCGCGCCTCTCTCTCTCTCTCACACACACACACACACACACACACACACACACACAGAGTAAGAGACGGTATTAGGAGGACTGCATTGTAGTATGCCGTCGGTCCTACATTTTCCACACACCTCGAACTGTCAGGGGATGGCGTGTTGGGGTTACTGCCCATGGTGCTCTCCCTTGCAGGCACGAGAGTTAAAAGTGCCAATGACCCTTCCAGCCAACCAGGAGACGTTACTATTTTTTGGCGCATGAGGAGAAACAAAATGGCCGCACATAACTAGAACATATTTCCAGTTTGATCTCTAGCCGTGAAAAACGAATGTATCTCATTCGTGTCGAAACTGGACTGGTTTTTGGATGGAAAGAAGACGTGTTAGAAATAAGCCTAGATTGTGTTATCTCCATCTTTCTTTTTTTTAATCGGTGTGTGTGTGTGTGTGTGGTGGTGTGTGTGTGTGTGTGTTTTATATAAGTAACAAGTCATATGCATAGAATTACTTGATTCTCCGAATTCAGTAAATCTCCTATCGATTGTTAGGAAAGGCTGACGGAAATACCGATTGTTGGACCACTGCCCGGCCCGTTGGTAATGAAAATGCCTGTCATTCCGCGCACTAATCAAGGGGACTTTACTATGTAGGACAAAGGAGGGAGACGGGCGGAAAGGGGGGGGGGGTGCTTGATTAGAAAAGATTTCCTGTTAGACATTTAGCCCTTACAGCCGTATTGAAGGATGGGTTCATTTTAAACATAAAGATTCAGAAACTAGGCTGATGAACTTTTTTTTTTTACAGTCTGTTTCTCCACATATATACATAATTTACATATGCATCAAGCTATGCAATTCACCGCTTTTGATGCACAGAACCAGCGAATTACTCCCTGTTACCAATCTAGAATACGTTTGCAAGATTAACCCGAAAACGCAAATGATCAATTTTTAGCTTCAAACAACGCTGTTTTTACATACGGGAATATTGCATAAACGTTGGAAAAAAATAGCTAAATATTACCCACCATCTGCACCACGAACAAAGGGGAAGGGATAGGGGTGTACACGTATGCAGACAGATACTTATGGAACTGCATAATGCATGATTTACTTACAACAGCAAAAAAAATAAAAAAAATAATAATAATGTTGATGAAAAAATGCGGGGAAAAATGTGTAAGCGTAATTGGAAAGGATTACTTGTTCGGCCTGTAGCCCTGCAAGAAAACATGTACCTTTTTTGTGTGTTGAAGATGAAGTGGATTTGCAACGGAAATAGATGAGTCAGAGACAACATTGTTTAAACGTCTTTGGTGTGTGTGTGTGTGTGTGTGTGTGTGAACATTTCAGTCTCATTAATTTGTATATCGATGAACATGTCAGACTCCCTGATTCGCTGAATTAAAAATTCACCATGTCTTTTTATATATGTGTGCGGAGAATCGGGAATGCAGGATGGTGGGAGAGTATGTTTCGTGGTGGAAGGGGTGGTGGTAGTGGTATTTCATGGGTGCGTGCATCCAGTATGTTAAAAAGAATGATTTTGTATCAGTGTGCTTGCATGTGTACATAAAACAAGCGTGTGTGTGTGCGCGTGCGCGCGTGTGTGTATGTTTGTGTGTGTGTGTGTTGTCCATTAAAATAACGTCATTGTCTGGTTTTCCCCGCGCCCCGCGCATAATTCGTTGTTCACGAAGAAATGTAACCAACAAGACATAAACATAACTTTGCATAGTGGTGTTGTTGTGTGCTGTATTGTGTTTCAGCATGTGTTGGATGGCATTTCGAATTGTGTATGCCTCAACTTCCAGTTATCATTGCATTATTTTTTTAAATTATTTTATTTCAGTCATGATAGTGTTAGAATAGCACTGTTGCAGAGCACTTCACACCCCAGTTCCTGAGACTGGAGGTGGGATAAATGGGGAAAGGGTTACTGCATGTTGCACACCAGACACCCCTTCCCTTTCTCCGTCCCCCATTTCCCTCTCCCCTCCCTCCAACATCGCCTCCTCTTCCCCACTCCTCCCCGTCTTGACACCCCCCCCCCCCCCCCCCCCCCCCCCCCCCCCCGCCATACTGTGATTCACCTCTTGATCTTTTCCGGTATGCAAATGAGTAAGCGCAACAAAGACAGACAGACAGCAGAGCGGGTTTGATATATTACAATATTTCATGTTGTATTAGATTGACGGGTAATCTCAAATTCTGGCCCCTGCCGTAGGGCATGCAAGAGGGGTGGGATGGGGTGGTTGAAAAAAAAAAAAACGGAATGGCACCTAACATATGATTACTGCACGATTCCTGCGCTCCCCCCTCCGACCCACCCATCCCCCCGTTCTTTAGTTTTTCCTCCTCCCCTTAACCCCCTACCCCGTTCCTGCCCTCCCCCCCCCCCCTCCCTTCGCCCCGCCCCCCCTTCCCTTCCCCCCCCCCCCCCCCCCCCCCCTTCTCCACTCCCTTTTCCTGTAACTCCGCATCGAAATCACATCGCTTTGCTTCATTATATAGTAGCGGGTTTGTTTGGGGGGGTTTTTTTTGTGTGTTTTTTTTCTGTCACATTTAAATGCGTCTAATGCGACTGTCGAGCACAAAAATAGCTCGCCTTTGACCTGACCTGATCTGATGCGTAATTTCCCCAAGCCAAATTTTTGGGAAGGTCAGGTGAAAACTGTGGATTTTGTTTACAGGAGACAGACACACATGAAAAAATCGCGCGTTTTATTCGTACTGTTATATATCATATCAATATCATGTTAGGTAGGTTAGGTAGGTTATGCTATATTATATATATATATTATATTATATTATATTATATTATATTATATTATATATATTATATTATATCATGTTGTGTAATATGATATTATATTGTATTATATTATATTGTTAAGTTTTGTTTTATTATGTTATGTTGCTTTATGTTACACCAAATCGTATCATATCATGTCATAGTAGAGTAGAGCAGAGTAGAGTACGGTACGTTACGGTACGGTTATAGTATAGTATAGTATAGTATAGTATAGTATAGTATAGTATAGTATAGTATACGGTACGGTTACGGTACGGTACGGTACGGTACGGTACAGTATAGTATAGTATAGTATAGTATAGTATAGTATAGTATAGTAGCGGGTTTGTTTGGGTTTTTTTTTCTGTCACATTTAAAATGCGTCTAATGCGACTGTCGAGTATAGTATAGTATAGTATAGTATAGTATAGTATAGTATAGTATAGTATAGTATAGTATAGTATAGTATATCACGTCACGTTGCAGAGCGCCTCAAGTTCAAGCCCCTGCCCAAGGACACAACAGCTGGAGGTGGACAAGGTGGGGGAGGTGGAGTGCCACGCCGAGGCCGAGACTCCGCCGAGGGTGCGCTGGCTGAAGCTGGGGGACGGGGCCACGAGGGGGAGGGAAGGCGGGAGCCCCAGGGGCCGGGGGTCGCGGGTGTACTCCCTCCCGACCCACGTCAAGCAGAGGGGCAAACCGGCTGGTGTTCGACCCGGCCCGGAGGGAGGACGCCGGGGATTACACCTGCGTGGCCACCCACCCGAGACAGGGGGTCATCAACGCCACCATCCGTATTAGTATTGTGGGTGAGTGTAGGTCACGGGTGCGTGGGTGGGTGGGTGGATGGATGGGAGGAAGAAGAGTGGATAGGTGTGAGTTGGTGGAAACGGGGGGGGGGGGGGGGGGGGGGGGGGATGGGTAGGTGGGATTAGTGGAGTTCCCGCCAGGGATGGGCGGCACGCCCTTTGATGACTAATTAGTCCAACCCGTGATCTACAGAATCTGTGGCATTGTGGGCAGGTGTAGATCTGGTCTGTGTTGTTGGGCTGCGGACCTGGGTCTTTCCTTCTCCTTCTCTTCTCCTGGAGGGGGAAGAGGGTACGGTATAAGGAAATGCAGGTCGCGTCAATCAAGTGCTATAGAAGGGTGGATGGAAAGAAGTAGAGCAGATGGTAGAGGGGGAGTGGGTGAGGAGTAGGAATGGTGGGATAAGGCAGGGGATGGGGTATAAGGAATGAGGGCAGCATCGAACAAGTATTAGATTGCCTTCTTCATTCTCCTATCCCCTCCCTGCAGTTTCTTGGCATGGCTGAGTTGGTTTGTCATAGCACCTCTGGTGGGTTTGTACGTTGGTGTGTAACTGTTAGGCAGGAAGTAAGTTGTTGGTTAGGAAGAAGAGAATGGAGGGGGGGGGGGGGGGTGGGAGGAGGGGAAAGCAAGCTGGTTTACAGGTAGACCAGTGTGTTCTTAGTCTGATTGTAACATAGAAAGATGGGCAGTGAAAATGCGTCCAGTACTAAAATTTGCAGTTTTAGGGGGCCTGTTTGAAGGCTGTTTTGTGGTGGTGGTGTCGGTGTAATGTCAGAAAGACCCTAATTTCCGATTCTCCTTCGGAAATGAACCGCCGTCTGTCATATTACTCAGAGTGGCTGTGTTTCCTGATGGAAAGTAAACTAGCTAACTGGTTGGCTCCCGGCTGTCGGGTCAGTCCAGTGGCAGAGCACTGAGGTCACGGCATGGTTGGAGGTTTAAATCCCACAGGTGCCTGGTATAAAAAAAAGATGGCATTTTCACTGCTCGCCTTAACGTGTTGTCGTTCTGGTAGAGTCTGTGTAATTGTGGAGATGCCCCTTCTCCTTGACTATCCTGGGTAGATCATCATTGTCAGCCATATCACCAGATTTGGATATGGGCGTTGAACAGGAGTCTAACAAGGGTAGCAGTTCTCTGTGGTGTGTGTGTGTGTGTGTGTGTGTGGTGTGTGTGTGTGTGTTGTGTGTGTGTGTGTGTGTGTGTGTGTGTGTGTGTTGCATGTGTGTGTGCGTGTGTGTGTGTGTGTGTGTGTGTGTGTGTGTGTGTGTGTGTGTGTGTGTGTGTGTGTGAAAGACAGAAAGAGACAAGAAAAAGGGAGATAGAGAAGGGTGGGGATTCTTGAATTTCTTTCCTCATTGTTGCTGTTGTTGTCGTTTTCACAGGCAGATTAGGACCCGTGTGTGCGGAAAGAGAAGAGCTGTGGGGATGGGGATGGACAGTTGACTGTCCGACCATGG
>CM031598.1:45520067-45530067 GCA_018398815.1 Conus ventricosus | reverse complement strand
TCGAGTGAAAACTTTTTTTAACGTTTTGATTGCAATGAATTATATCTGTTCATCTGTCAATGGCCATGGGCATGTTTATCTGCGTGATGCAGATTGCGATGGAATGAAACAAAAGCAAACTATGCCTGGCAAATAATCTACCTCCTCCTGCACACACACACTCTCTTTCTCTCTCTCTCTCTCTCTCTCTCTCTCTCTCTCTCTCTCTCTCTCTCTCTCTCTCTCTCTCTCACACACACACACACACACACAACACACACACACACACACACACACACACACACGCTTTGGCATCAGCGACTACCATTGTCACCATTAACGACTATCAGTAGCATAGAAATGAACGGGAGCGAGTCACATGCTGACCTGTGCTCAAACCTACACACGTGCAGTGAAGACGGAGAACGGCGACCTGCACCGCGAGCAGCACGAGCTGCTGATGAAGGACCGGGACTCCTGCACCCAGTTCCGCAGCGACAGCGACAACCGCTCCCACGCCGGCTCCGCCCTGTCCTCCCACCCCTCCCACTCCTCCCAGTCGCAGCAGTCCCGGAGTCGCCGGCCCAGCCTGGACAGGCTGCAGTACCCTCGGCACCAGCTCAACACCCTGGGCATCATGGGTGAGGATCGCTGGTGGTGGTGGTGTGGTGGTGGTGGTTTTTAGTTTACGTTTTGTTACCCTACCTGACCACACTCGGCCCATTTCCGGGCTGTCATCACGAAGAAAATAAATGAACTAAACGCGCGCGCGCGCGCGCACACACACACACACACACACACACACCACACCACGCCACACCACACCACACACACACACTTATGTGCGTGAAATTGCAAGCACAGACTTTT
Source organism: Conus ventricosus (assembly GCA_018398815.1). Taxonomy (NCBI): domain Eukaryota; kingdom Metazoa; phylum Mollusca; class Gastropoda; order Neogastropoda; family Conidae; genus Conus; species Conus ventricosus. The sequence continues at coordinate 45,529,218 of CM031598.1, read as the reverse complement.
TTTTCTCCGGTGTGGATACCATTACACTGAAAGTCACCTTTCCCGCCCCTTCTCCCACCCCCTCTCCGCACCATCGCTCCACCTCTTCCTCTCCTCTTTGGCATCCCCACGGAGGCAGCATGTGAGATAAGTAGCGGATGGCTGGAACGATTTCCGTTCAGACCCCTCTACCTAAATCGGATTCATTCTCCTCTTTCCCACCCCATCCAGCTATTCATAGAACGATTTCCGTTCAGACCCCTCTACCTAAATCGGATTTATTCTCCTCTTTCCCACCCTATCCAGTTATTCATAGAACGATTTCCGTTCAGACCCCACATCTTTCTAAAGTCAGATTCATTTCACCTCTTTCCCATTCCATCCCGTTTGAATGATAAAAGTTTTACAAGAGTCACTCTGGATCCTCTTCAAGCATGGTACATTTCTTTAAATACCCGCAATGATTTTTCAGACATTTCAGCTGTTTAAAAGAACTCGTGTGTGTGTGTGTGTGTGTGTGTGTGTGTGTGGTTTCTCCTTTCCTATTTTCGAGCACTAATCATGCCCTTGTGGGCGGTTGAATTATGAACATCATTTGCTGTAGTTTTAATTTATCCAATTCGCCTCTGTTCTGCTTCAGTCGACATTTCATCAGACAAAAGAATCGTCTGATCTGAACTAATCAGCCGATTGGATCCAGTTTTCATTTCACTCACTTCGTCCTCTCCTCCTCCCTTTCAGGCAAAGGATGCTTTGGAGATGTGTTCCTGGCCAGGGCCAAGAACACGCCGCGGGGGGCCGGAGCCGGAACCGGAACCGGAAGCGGAACTGGAGTCAGTGGTCCTGTAGGGGGCGACTCCCAGGGGGCCGGGGGAGAGATGCTGGTGGTGGTGAAATCCCTGCTGAGCAAAGGGGAGCGTGAGAGCCGCGAGTTCTACGCCGAGATGGACCTCTTCTCCCGCATCGACCACCCCAACGTCGTCCGCTTCGTGGGCGCCTGCCGCGAGCAGGAGCCGCACTTCCTCATCACGGAATACTGCGACTGGGTGAGTCTGTCGGTTGGTTGTTTGTTTTCTTTTGTTTTGTTTTTGTTTGTTTCTTTTCTTCTTTTTTTTTTATTCCATCTTTTACCACTTTGCACCAACTTTCCCCCTGCGCGCGCACACACACACACACACACACACACACACACACAACACACACACACACACACACACACACGCACGCACGCACCACGCACACACACCACACGCACGCACGCACGCACGCACATGCACACGCACACCACACACCACACACATCTGTTTCAGTCTCTCTTTCTTTGTTTCTTCTTTCTTTCTGACTAGTTCAGATCAGACGATTCTTTTATCTGACCCAGACATGGCCTTTCTTCTACTAACCTTTATTCTGTTCCATTTTGTTTTGTTTCGAATTTCATCTATTTATTTCATTGTTTGTTTGTTTGTTTACCTTACTTAATCATTTAAGTATCTAATCATTTATTCATTTGTTTACTTATTTATTTGTTTATTTATTTATTCGTTTATTTATTTGACGCGCGCGCAGGGAGACCTCAAGCAGTTCCTGCTGGCCACGCGCAGCGACAACGGGCGAGGGGGCCGGGGAGGGACGCGGGTGCCCGCCCTGACTCTGACGCAGAAGGTGAGCATGGCCCAGCAGGTGGCGGCCGGCATGGAAGCCCTGGCCGCCCAGGGGCTCGTGCACGGAGACCTGGCCTCGCGCAACGTGCTCCTCACCTCCCGCATGCAGCTCAAGGTGGCCCGCCCTTCTCTGTCCGGGGACGTGTACGCCAGCGAGTACTACCCCCTGCACGGGCGGCTCGTGCCCCTGCGATGGATGGCTCCGGAGGGCGCGGCCGAAGACAGCGCGGCAGCGGCGGCGGCGGCGGCGAGCTCCTGCGGGGACGTGTGGGCCTTCGGGGTGTTCCTGTGGGAGGTGTTGCAGCTTGCCGACCTGCCCTACCGCCTGATGAGCGACGAAGAGGTGCTGCGCGCCTTGCAGCACGGCCAGGCCAGTCTGGAGCCCCCGGAAGGGCCCGCCACTCTCCTGACCCTGCTGCAGCGCTGCACCACGCCGGCCCCTCCCCAGCGGCCCACCTTCCCCGACATCTGCTCGCTCCTGTCCCTGGCCAACACGGACGTTGTATGACGCAGCTTGCCTCTCGCGGAACACTCGTGTCTCCCGGGCCAAGGCTGACGTCATTCGGCTGTGACGTGTTTGTGGAGTTCGTGACGTCATCTGGGTACAGTTTAGAGAGCTGATGGCCTGAAAAAAAAAACAGACTGCAGCACTTCTGCTGCCTCTCTTCGGCTGTGCCAATGTCTGACGAGGAGATTGAAACTTGCTGACAATTCTTTTTTTTTTAGTCCCATGTGTGAGTTGAAGCTAAAGACAAACCAACCGTGAGCTCTTGGTACACAGTTTATTGAAAAGCAAATAATTTGAGGATGGATTCGCTAGTTTGGAATCTCAAGGTTCGCCTTGAAATGGAGCAAGGCACCACAAGATCTAGAAATCTGTAGATCTACAGGTCTCTCTTCTTGATCAGCACGCCTGGACAAGATACTGAGACTGAGCGAGTTTCGGGCATTCCCCCATACTGATGTAGCCGCATAGTCGGAGAAGATGGATGTTTCAAACTTTTTTTTTTTTTTTTTTTTTTTTTTTTTTGCAATGGCTAGTTTAGGCTTTTTAGCCTTTTATCGCATAATTGTGCTCGAGACTACGGATGCGAACTGGAGTTTTCACTGGTTGCTCGCCGCACGAATCGCCATAAGTTTACAAGGACCGCTCAATGACAAAATCATACGAATAAAATGTCAAAACCTCGGGTACAAAACGGTGCTGATAGAACGACACAGTACTGAGATGGATTCCACGATTTTTTGTTTTTTGGAGGGGGGTGGGGAAGGTGGTTTTTGAATAATTTTCAGCCCTTGTCACTGGCTGAAGGTGTTTGTGATCAGGAGATATTAAACAAACCGGCACCAAGGACATGTCGCTTTTTAGAATATGTAATTTGAACGATCTTTCTATCTGTCTGTCGGTCGGTGGGACTAGCTAGTAGACTGCCGACTTTGAGAGCTCTGTGGCAGAGAGGACGGGAGTGTCCACTGTGTTGTTGGCGAACTGGAACCGATGCCAGAATGTTTTTTAATTTTGTTTCTATGGTTCAGTTTGTCTTATATGCACATCATCGGATGGGGACGGAGCTGTGATCGATGTGAGGCCATGTGATCTACTAACAGTAAGCGCGCGCGTTTGCGTGCGTGCGTGTCGTGGTGTGTTGTGTGTGTGTGTGTGGCGCGCGCGCGCGCGCATGTGTGTGCGTGCGTGCCAGAGAGTTGATGGATGTGTATTGTTTACATGTGTATGTGACCGCGCGCGCGCGCGCGAGTGTGTGTGTGTGTGTGTGTGTGTGTGTGTGTGTGTGTGTGTTGTGTGTATGTGTGTGATTATATGAGTGCATGCATGCAAGGGAGTTGGCAGATGCGTATGTGTACACACGCATTTGTGTGTACGTGATCCTGCCTCTTGTGTGTGTGTGTGTGGTGTGTGTGTGTGTGTGTGTGTGTGTTTGTGTGTACATGATCCTCTGTGTGCGTGTGTGTGTGTGTGTGCATGCGTGCGTGTTCGTGTGTGTGCGTGTTCGTGTATGCGAGCGCGCCAGAGTCGGCAGATACATATTTGTATGTGCGCATGTATGTATGTATTTGTGTGTATGCTGTGTGTGTGCTCGCGCGCGTGCGTGCATGCAGGGGCGCTGGCAGATGTGTATACATACACGCGCGTTTGTGTGGATGTTCTGTGTGTGTGTGTGTGTGTGTGTGTGTGTGTGCAAATATATGCATGCGCGTGCACGTTGAACTGCCATTTATCTTCCCATACCCATCAACCACATTTAAAGCCAAAGCTCTTCCTTCCCTCCTTCCCGCCTCATCGCCCCAAACCCATAGACAAAACCCAGTGTGCCCCCTCATTTTCCCCAGCCTTTGAAAGAGGTAGATAAGGAAGCTGATGAGGAGGAAAGAAGAGTCTACTATACTATTTATGTTGGATCAAAGGCTGTGTGTGTGTGTGTGTGTGTGTGGTGTGTGTGTGTGTGTGTGTGTGTGTGACTGTGTGTGTGTCTCTGAAGAGAGAGAGAGAGAGAGAGAGAGAGAGAGAGAGAGAGAGAGAGAGAGAGAGAGAGAGAGTTGTGACAACCTAGTGTTGAACACTGATGTTCATTAGTTAATGAATTCATTAATCCATTAATAAAGTTCAAGGTGTCGATCTGTGTGGGTTAGTGCGAATGTGTTAGTGTTGCTTCGTTGGCTTCAAAAGTGTATCCCGCGCTGCGCTGTTGATTGATGGGTAGTGGTGCTGCTTTTAGCATTGAGTCCAAAGCTGTACTTGGTAAGGGGATTGGAGGGGGGGGGGGGGGGGGGGGGGGGGGGTGAGGTTGAGGGAAGGGGGCAGGAAGGGAAGCGAGGGGGTCTTGGATATGTGTGTGATTGTGCGCGCGCGCGCGCGTGTGTGTGTGTGTGTGTGTACGGATGGAAGGATGTGTGTGTGTGTGAATATATGAGTTCATACGGATGGATATGTCAGTGCGCGCACGTGTGTGTGTGTGTGTGTGTGTGCGCGCGCATGCAGATGTGTGTGTGTGTATGTGTGACAGAGAGAGAGAGAAAGGCTAGTGTATTTGTATAGATGAGTTTGTGTGTTTTCAATGCCTGTGTGCGTGTGTGTGTGAGTGTGTGTATGTGTGTGTGTGTGTGTGTGTGTGTGTGTGTGTGTGTGTGTGTGTGTGTGTTCTCAAATCTACAATCGAAAGTATGACCTGATGGATTTATTTGACATGCATATTTATACATGATATTAATATTTTGTTTTGCCCAAGTTCACACCAGTCGTTTGTAAATCACCGCCACAAATAGCATCGTGAAACCTCACCCTCTCCCTCTCTCTCTCCTGTTTGGTGAAATGTCTGGAGTCCGAAGGACTCTGTCTTTCTCTCCACCTCTCTTTCTCTCCCTTTCAGTTTGAGTTCCCAGCTGCCCTTTTCATTTAGTTGATCGGCATGTACCTGATCTTCGGCGTGCTTTTTCATTCTGTCTCGGATCGTGTGTCAGATGTTATATGTACATATACACGAGATGTATGTATAATAGCATTTTCTCGATTAAAACAATGAATGATATTGTTAGTAGCCATCTCGTGTGTGCGCGGGAGGGAAGTAAGGGTGTGTGTGAGTTTGAGCATGGATGTACGTGTGTGTGCGCGTGCGTGTGTGTTCACGTGTATGTGTAGTCGGTATGGCTTGGTGGAGGTGGTGGTGGTGGTGGTGATGTGTGTGTGTGTGTGTGTGTGTGTGTGTGTGTGTGTGTGTGTGTGTGTGTGTACGTGCGTGCGAGGGTGTGTGCCTAAATTAATCTTATTATAATTAGAAACATTTTATGTTTATCTGGATGCGCTGCTACAGTTGGCCTCAATAAAATAGGAATAAATGGGTGTACACGCATACACACTCGTCTCCCTTCTCATCACGTCTCCCACTCCCTCAGCATCTCTCTCTCCTTCTCTCTCTCTCTCTCTTCTCTCTTCTCTCTCTCTCTCTCTCTCTCTCTCTCTCTCTCTCTCTCATCGATATTCAGTCAACGGCTGTCAAACATTTTATTGCTTATGAAAAATCCGTGGGAAGGGAGGGGCAGAACATTAATGCTGTGGATATGATTATTATGAAACTGTGTCTCTCTGCACTTTTGTTGACTCCAATAAAGATGCTGGCCGAGTGTCAAACTTCAAGCTTTTGTGTGTGTGTTGGTGCATGTTTTGTGCCAGCCTGCATGTGTCTACGCACGACTCTGTGTGTGTGTGTGTGTGTGTGTGTGTGTGTGTGTGTGTGTGTGTGATGTGTTTAAATAGGCTTTGCTTCAAGGACGAAGATTGTGAAAGGCGCGCTCGTGGCTGACAGGGCCAAGACAGAATAGGCAGGTCCAGCCACAGTGGCTGCAGGTAAAGGTCTGATCAGGGTTCAGTGTCGCAGCATTACGGTTCTTCCTTCTATGCCTTTTGTCCTCGTTGGAGGCCCTGCTGGCGTTTTCGAAGGGGACAGCTTTGTTGATGGTGTCTCGCCAGATGTTGCAATCCGCAGCTAGGGGGAACCATTTGCGACGGTCGTTAGAACAGGCACCGAGAGTCTTTTTTTTTTCTTTCTTTCTTTCAAGCAGTCTTTGTATTGCTTCTTTGGTGCCCCTCTGTCGCGAAGCCCGGTGGAGAGTTCGCTATACAAGGTAATATGGGCAGGCGATGATCCTCCATCCTGGAGACGTGTCCTGCTCAGAGTGTTGTTTCTGCTATCACTGGGTGGTGGTGTGTGTACGAAGATGACTGATCAGGCCGATCATCGCATTGAATCGTCTGTTGCAGCGTGGACAAGGTAGACTTGGAGATGTACCAGTGTGAACGGTGGTGTTTGCCCTGTGTGCCTGCACACTGCCCAGCGTAGCTGGGACTTCAGGAACATGGCGTCAATGCTGGTGAGTCCCACCTGTTCGAGGACTTAACCGTTGGTGACATACTCACTCCAGTGAATATTAACGATGATGCGGAGGCAGCGCTGATTGAAGCGCTCGAGGAGTCTCAGGTGTGACGGTAGGTGACCAATGACTTAGAGCTGTACAGGAGAGTGGTAAGTACAATGACTTTGAACACTCTGATCTTAGTGCCCTTCTTAAACATATGTTGTTCCGTTCGTACAATCTGCCAAAGGCACTTAATGCCTTTGCTTGTCTGTTGTTGATTTCCCTGTCGATCACGACGTCTGATGAGATGATGCACCCCAGGTATGTGAACTATGGACTGTTTAAAGTTCAATCTCTCCTATGTTGGTGAGGAGAGGGTGGTACTCTTCTCGAGGTGCAGGCTGGTGGAGTATCTCTGTCTTCTTTGTTCTGACTTCAAGCCCAAAGAGTGGGCAGCCTCCGCAAAGGAGGCTGAAATATGTGGCAAGGCTCTCTCAGTATACTCAACAAGAGCAGCGTCGTCAGCAAAAAGGAGGTCTCTGATCAGTTGGTCTAGAGTCTTCGTGTGGGCCTGCAGCCTCTGCGATTGAACAGACTGCCATCAAGATGATATCTAATGTAGACTCCATTCTCGTCATCAAGGTCTTCAGTGGCTTGCTAGAGCATCATGCTAAAGTATGTGGTGAAGAGAGTCGGTGTCGGAACGCAACCCTGCTTCATTCCGTTGATGATTGGGGATGGCTCTGAGAGGTTGCTGTAGAGTCTGACGTGCCAATGCAGCTGGATGATCATGCTTAGGAACTTCAGAGGTCAGCCGGGTCATTCTATGACCTAACACATTCCTTTTCTGCTCATTGTGTCGAACGCTTTGGCGGCTGCAGCCCAATTGCGCGAACCTCGGTAAATATGACACCGAGTTAATAGATAAACCCGTAACCCAATAGCGCGACCCGAGATGCACCTATTGCGCGAGGTATTAATGTTCCTATTGCGCGAATACACAGTAGCACACTTAGAACACTCATAACACAACACACACACAACACACACACACACACACACACACACACACACACACACACACACACACACACACACACACACATTAAGTCACTCACTCACTCACTCACGCACGTGTGCAAACCTATATGGTAAGGCATAAAAAAATTCATAAGTTTAATGTACTTAAAATGCATTCTCAAAATAAAAGTAACAGTGATTGAAAATTAAATTCTCTCTCTCTCTCTCTCTCTCTCTCTCTCTCTCTCTCTCTCTCTCTCTCTCTCCTCTCTCTCTCTCTCTCTCATTTTGTCTATCTATCTATCTCTATCTCTCAGTCAGTACCTTGTATACTGCATTCAAGAAGTCCGTGGCAAATTTTTGTGAGCAACTGCCTTCACAAACTCATATCGGTCTATTTCACCTGCATGGTATTGTCTTTGACAAGCTAGCATTGCATTTAGCTTTCACGTCTTTGTCGTCGTTGAGCCACTGGCAACAGTCTTGAAGTGATGGCATTTACTTTTGTGTAAGTCTGTGTCTGCACAGCTTTCAGTTTCTCCGCCAGTTCGAACACAGATGGGTGCTTGTGGTAAAATAAGTCACTAAAATGCTTGTGAAACGCTTCACAAGCATTGGTTGTGCGGAGATGGCTGATTTCAGTGGATGCCCAGGTTGCAGGAGAGAAAGTAGCAGCATCAGAAACAAACGTCTGAAGTAGGTAGTCGCAGAAGGCTTCAATTCTTTGGTCTTGCGGAGCAGTTGCCATCAGATCGAAGGCAAACGTATCAGGTACATCCTCTGGTGGCAAATATGGGAGTCCAAACAACGTCTTGAGCCAACGCCCAATCTCAGAATTTTGGTCTTTGTAGTCATCGGCGAGGCCAAGGGACTGCATCTTGCGCCACCAGGGTCCGACTTGTCCCCTTTGTTCTTTGTCAAGTCAAGTTTAAATTATCTTATTGAGGGTTTAAGAATAAGCTTCACAGCTTTTTTTGTTCATCCTGCCCTCACAAAAATAATTGTAACCGTAAAAAACAATCAAACAAACAAAATCATGCATTGTCACATTATGAAGAGTGCTCACGAATTTTTAAATAACGAACACATTCGTCTGTGGTGTGGTGTGTGTGTGTGTGGTGAAGAGAGAGAGAGAGAGAGAGAGAGAGAGAGAGAGAGAGAGAGAGAGAGAGAGAGAGAGCGTATGCGCGGATTTGTGCTGTGTGTCAGGCGCGCTTGTAGGCCATGTGTACTTGTCTTTAAATATGTCTTTGCGAGCTGTGTGTATGCGCGTGCGTGTGTGTGTGTGTGTGTGTGTGTTGTGTGTGTGTGTGTGTGTGTGGTGCGGCGTGTGTGTGTGTGAGAGAGAGAGAGAGAGAGAGGGGGGGCGGAGGGGCAGCTAAGAGGAGGGAGGAGGAGGGGGTGGAAGAAGAAGGTAAAAAGGTGAAGGGTGGGGGGCAACGAGGGGGTCGGTAGACCCAGAGTGCGAATCCACCTATTCAGACCTTTAACTGAACAGTCATCTCACACCAAGAGAACAAGCCCGCGAGCTCTGATTGTTTTTTTTTCTCCCCCACACCTGTACCGGAATGTCAACAAAGCCTGATGTTGGGGGGCAATACACTGATAAACGAGATGTCTCC
>CM031598.1:45485067-45517567 GCA_018398815.1 Conus ventricosus | reverse complement strand
CTCCCTGGGAGTCAGAAAACGCGTGTACACATTAACTCCCAGGGGAGTTATTCTAAACTGTGAAAAACTGACCCCCTTAGTGGGTAGGGAGTTAAACTTTAACACACCTGGATTAACTCCCGGGAGTTAATCTGGATATAGTACAGACTAACTCCCAGGGGGGGGGGGGGGGGGGGGGGGGCTCATTCTGTTACAGGGTGGGAGTTAAGTCTGATTTATGTACAAAATGACTCCCCCTTAATGTTTTCAAGAATTTGTTGAGACTTGTACAAAAAAAGATCTTAGAACATTTTGGAGTTTTACTGAGTGGAGTTATTTTGGCACAGGGTGGGAGTCATTCTAGTTTAACTCCCGAGGAGTTAAAATTTACATATGAACAGTTTAACCCCTGGGAGTTAAACCATTCGGGGAGTTAAAACTTTTCGTTACACCGGATTTGGAACACTTGTCAGCATGCAAACGCTAATAAACAAACGTTGCGTCACGGTGGCGAGAAAGTTGACTGTTCAAGGTGAACCGTGTAGCCTGTATCATACTATTATGTAAAAATGAGACAGAGTGAAGAATGTAAATCCCAATTTTGATTTCTCTTCTTTCCGCCTGTACTGCATTAAATCTTCGAAGCAAACGACAAGATAATACTGTCTTCGAGAGAGAAAGATAGGAAATAACATTATTTTCTAAATGCTCTTACCCCTCCCGCTCCCTCACGGGTCATTCTCAAAAACTGGAAACCCGTGTGACAAAGGTTCTGAAAAGAAGTTAAAGCAGAAAAGAAAAGAATAGAAAAGAAAAGAAAATCACAATATCAAATTTGTCTGGGTTCGTGTCATTGAACATGGGCTTGAGGCATTTTCATGCAAAACAGGAATTAAAAAACAAACAACAACAACAACACAAAATAAAGACTATTCACTTGCCTATAAACGGTGGAACACCGAAAGCAACACCAACAATGACACTCAAGAGAAGCATGGGGGACTCTGACAACACAGACTAGCTTGGAAACTGAACAGTCCTGTGTTTTAAACCAAATGCACATCAGGTCAATAGTAGTTTATTCAAAGTTGCAAGTTTGACAACTTAGCATGTTTGATGTATAGTTGCATTTGTCGCCATCTTCATATGATTTTACATCACTGGTCCCGTCATATCTGCAGAAACTTTTTTGTTTATGTTGAACAGATGAAAAAGAAAGAACGGTCCAGGGTTTGCATTTACTAGATCAGCAGGGCTGTCTATATGAAGCCATTAAAAACCTGTTCTGTTTTCTTGGTATTGAACTGGCTTTTTTTTTTCAACATCTCATGCTGAACAGACAAATGAACGGAAAGATGTACAAATATCTTTTATATCAACCGTGAAAGTTTAATGGTCTTCACAGACTTACGTCAGTTCAGCATGCTCAACGAATGAAACCAACACCAACCGTACATGCACCAAAAGCCTGCTGATTGTATTAACGATTTAGACCTTTCAAATCACTGAATAACAAACGTGATTTTCTGTTTAAAAAAAAAAAAATCTGCACACTGAACACCAGGAAATCTGTTCATGTTAATAGTTAGTCAAATCAGTGGAGACTGAATTAGGCCACCCTGAGGTCGACCCCAAACATGGTGAAACGACAGTTTTCAATTTGTCGTCATCTATAACGCTTGTCACCTTAACGTTGGGCCAACTTCTTTCAAAATTAAGACACCTCAAAAGCAATCCTGGGGCTATTTCTCACTAAATCAAGGCACGGGGGAAAATTGCAGTTCAAACGACTAACGAAACCGCGATGACTTAAGATACAAAGAAGCGCATTCCCTCACACCCCCACCCCACCCCAACCCCAACCCCAAGGAACTGATTCAGTAACTTAATTCATTAGACTAGTTAAATTTGAATAGACTGTAACGTATTAGCAGAAATACGGGCCCAAACATAACTATTTTGATTTCTGGAACATATCTGAACATATGTTACAAATAAACTTGTAAGGCAAAGCTATTAACGTTCCTTTGTCTTTCAAGCCTCTTTTGTTTGGAATCAATTTCCACGTGAGCTTGGATACCTTGCCTTCCTGCCTTCTATCAAACGAAACCTGAAAATAGTTTGAAGTAGGATTATCGTGCGTGCAAAGGGTTTTTTGTTTGTTTGTTTTTGTGGGGTTTTTTTTTATGATGCTATGTTTTGACCTTGACCTTTGCCCTGTCTTTGAGTTCCCAAAATCTGAAGTTTTTGAACTCCCAAAGTTCTCACACAATGACACGGCACAATGTCCCGGTCAACAAGACTAGGAACGAACTCTGTTGCTACTAAACTTCTTTCATACTATCTTGATGTGACCTTCGCCTTGGATCTTACTTGTCGGCAATTTCATAAACAGTGCGGCTGGACAGGTCTCATCAATATCTACGACTGCCCAATTCGGTCGTTCTGTCGCTCGCATATCCACAGAAAATTATAATAAAGACAGTTTATCCTTGACCAGCTGACATAAAGGCGGACAGACATCACCACGCAAGGACTTTCAAAGCAAAGTGATTACACGGATTAACTTTGTTTAAACAACATATGGTATGTATTATTTCAAAAGACACCCCCAATGTTGTTTATTTTCAGCATTACAGTTTATAAAATGCCGATGTAAATTTTGCCATCATCGCGTGCTCTTTCGGTCGCAAATCGGCCACAGTGTGAAATAAGACCGGACGCAGAGGATTCTGGTATTGTGTCCAAGAACCATCACTTGCCATAACTCTTTCAGAGTCGCTGAAAGCCAGTTGTGTAGCCGGTAACTTGTTGCAAACCGTGACTGAGACGGATGTAGAACCCCACCCCCTTTTTTAGAAGTAGTAATCGAGAGTGGGCCTAGGATACAGCTATAGTTACCTCGATGCAAATAGTACAGAAAGCAAGCAAGTGCCCTTCAACCCAGAAATAAGTGGAAGTTCCGGAAATTTTAGATGTTGGAAAGTTCGGTTGCTCCTCGTCGGATCAATATTTAACAGCAAACCTCAGCTACGTAGCCATACATCACGTTAATGAAAACGTACGGAATTTTACGGAACTGATGACGTCATTTTGAATTAGGCACGTACGAAGAAGAAGCCGTGGCGAAGTGGTTAGCGTCGCGGACTCCCGGCTGGGAGGTCGCGGATTCGATTCCCATCAGAGTAATGTGGGATTTTTCTGCCCCGACCGGCTCCTACCCAGAGCTGAGTTTGCTGTGGACTCAGTTGGAAAGACTGGGACCACACAGTCGAGTTTCATCCGCTTAATGGATGCGTTTCTGAGAGTGTTGCTCAAATTTCCTGACCAACACTGCAGGTGCCTGTATCTCTCGGGCCTGGTTGACGCCGGGATATATTATGAAAGGAAGCGTAGAGTACAGCCCTGTCATGTAGTCTCAGACCGAAATGGAAATCCATAGCATCATCTTAATCATCCTCATTCTCATCGATATCGATCAGCCTTAAAAAAGTCTCAAATTCTGTGGCCCTTCATGCCCTGCTCTTATGGTAACCTCAATTTCGATGTCCTCTCCACGTCTGTGGCCTTGGTTTGGTTCCGTCGGGGTCACCGGTATCGGCAAGTCCATGGGGGCTGTCGTTGGACGGACGTGATACCGCCCTCCGGAGGAGAGCTCACGCACGCCGGCTCCGCGACTAAGCAATTATTGTCGTCAGTACGGAGCTTAGTAGGTGGTGTCCTGCGTATGTTAAATCAGAACAGGCGCCACTGAACACCACCGAAGTGACTCGGCAGCAGTGCAGTGTCTCCTCCAGTGGGCTGCCTCTTGACGACTTGACATTGACTGCTCCCTGTGGATTGCTGGTGCCGGGGCTGCGGCGGGGCCGACCGGGCTGTGGCTGTGGACGGGGTGTCGGAATGAGCGGCGTGGGTGCACTGCCTCTGAGGTGGCGCAGAGGTTGGGACAGCAAAAAAAAAAGAAGAAGAAAAAAAAAAAAAAAAGGCTGAAATGTATGATGAATTTTATGGGTGAACGGATAAAAATCGGCGCTCAGCAGCCCTTTGTCGGACAAAAGTAGTGACTCACGGACGCTGTGCATGCAGGCGAGCTCGGCAGAAGTGTATGTCTCGCTTGAGAAGCGTTGGCGGAAGTGTGTCTCGCTTGAGAAGTGGTCACTGAAGGTCAGTTGAACAACAAGCAGACGAACTTGGGCAGTACGACACGTAGGCTCGTAGAGGACGGGTATCTAAGAACTCGTATTAATTAGATCTGATGAGCAACGTCGTGCTCAGGGTGCAGACTAATTAGCGACAAGTACTAGGGCCTACCAGTTCATAGGAGACAGTCTGGCCAACTGCGACAGAACTGGGCAGCCGTATGCGGTTACGACGGCTTTGACAGTCACAGTATTGGGCCTTTCACTAGACTCGGTAAGACTGGAGGTTCTGATAGGACTAGGAGCTAGTGATTAGTTCCATTGAAGGGCTTGGCAAGAATCCTGACAAGACCTTAAAGCCGTGTGTGGATTGACCCGGTAAGGCAGAGTGAATGTGCGTGAATGTGCACGTGTTTATTAAGTGTATAAACGAACACCCCAAAGTGTAGGGCAAACACTTTAGATAGTTGCAAGTGTCTAAGTATAGAAACGAACACTCCAAAGTGTAGGGCAAACACTGTAGATAGTTGCAATATAAACGAACACTCCAAAGTACAGGATAAACACTTTAGTTAGTTGCAAGTGTTTAAGTATATATACTGTTCAAAAAAGTTTAGGACCAACATTGAGAATGCACAAAAACTTTTTAAAATTCACAAAAATTCAATTGTACCGCCTTTGTGGTCCAAACAAATTGAACCACACGCACAAATTGATAGTGAATGCGGCAACTGCAATTTTGTGGCACACATTTCTCACGCGCCTTGAAAAACACGTGTCGCGACTTGTCCATTTTTGGAACAAGTTGGGGTGAATTTCTGATGTGTTTGGGATCCGAGGAGCATGTGCTGAATCAAAATCATGTGAAGCACGAGCTAAATCAGGCTGTAGGTCATAAAGTATGCTGAACCAAATGACTTTAAAAGCCACTGTACTGGCGAAAAATGCAATGCAACAGCATGCCTCCACGTCGAAGACTGAACGAGCTGGATCGAGGAAGAGCAATAGGATGGCTCCAAGAAGGCGTTGCAGTCCGGGAAGTGGCACGGAGACTTGGGGTATCACACTCTGTTGTTATCAGACTCAGACAACGCTTTCAAGACACAGGAAGAGTGCAAGAACGACCACGCTCTGGTCGACCCAGAATAACAACACCACGAGAGGACCGATACATTGAAAGGCAGGCCACACAAGAAAGAACAGCAAGTGCAAACAACATTAGACGTCGCCTTTGAGATGCCACCAACACTGTTGTCAGTGATCAGACCATACGAAACCGCCTACACGCCGCTAACCTCCGTGCTCGACGACCAGCCATAAGACCTCGTTTGACCGATGCCCACAGAGCAGCACGCCGAGTATGGTGCACGCAGCACGTGAGATGTACACATGAACAGTGGGCTAACGTGATGTTTACAGACGAGTCGCGGTTCTGCCTGGATCCCACCGATAGACGGAACAGGGTCTGGAGACGCCGTGTGGAGCGTTTTGCAGAAGAAGCTGTCCTGGAAAGGAACCGCTATGGTGGGGGATCCGTTATTATTTCGGGCGGCATAAGAACACGCTACAGAACGGTTCTCTACAATGTGGCAGGGAACTTGAATGGTGTTCGCTACCAAACAGAGATTTTGCAACCCCTGGTACTGCCAGCCCTTCAACAGCTTGGACCTCAGGCAGTCTTTCAAGACGACAGTGCACCCCCATCGCACCAGAGCAGTAAACACGTTTCTCCAAGCTGCTGGTGTCAACAGAATGCAGTGGCCCGCAAACAGCCTAGACCTGAACCCCATCGAACATCTTTGGGATGAGATGGGCCGAAGACTGCAGCAGCGTCGTCCTCCTCCTGCTAACCTGGGTCAGCTGTTTGTGTCACTCCAGCAGGAGTGGGCTGCTGTCCCCCAGGCCTTTCTGCGCACACTGATGAACTCCATGCGACAACGCTGCCTTGAATGCCTTGCCAATAACGGGGGACACACACGTTATTAACCATGACATTGAACAAACACTCCTCCTGTGACTTTCAAATTTGGGGGTGGGGTGTTTGTACTGCGCTCGATTCCAGTTTGTTGATTCCTCGGACTTGTCATTGTCTTTACATACTTTTCACATATTCAATGAATTCATGTTACACTTGGAGATTGATCACTTCCCAATTTTTTTTTTTTTGGTATAAGTCAGTGAAACGTTGGTCCTTAACTTTTTTGAACAGTATATAAACAAACACTCGAAAGTGTAGGGTAAATGCTTTAGACTAGAAGGGGCCCTCGTAAGGGGCTAGAGGTCAAAAAGGACTTTTTTCATGATGTTGAAACAGGACACTCGCCGGTCCTCTTCCCTCCACCCTCTGTTGTCTACCCCCACCTCTCCTCCTCATCCCCGCCCTTTGCGCGCGCGCACACGCGCAAGCACACACACACACACACACACACACACACACACACACACACACACACACACACATACTCCTCACACACACACAAACACACACACGGGCGCGCGCGCGCACGCACAGAGAGAGAGAGAGAGAGAGAGAGAGAGAGAGAGAGAGAGAGAGAGAGAGAGAGAGAGAATAACTGTAATTGATAGAAAGAGCCGTCGATACCAGAGAAGTGGGAGCGACTGAAAGCGCACCTACAGAGAATCCGTCATTCACCGCCGCAAGTTGATGGAGCCAATGCCAGAAAAGCTGGTTGCTGGCTGCGTGAAATGTTCATCTAAGCTGTGAGTATTCCGTTGTTTCATCGCTTGCT
Source organism: Conus ventricosus (assembly GCA_018398815.1). NCBI lineage: Eukaryota > Metazoa > Mollusca > Gastropoda > Neogastropoda > Conidae > Conus > Conus ventricosus. The sequence goes on along the minus strand of CM031598.1, from coordinate 45,510,699 downwards.
CGTCGCGCGTCTTTTCAGTTATCCAGGCAAGTAAAAGGTGGCGAGTGAACGAGTTCAGAGTGATCTTCATTTATGTTGAAAATGACACGACACAGTATTTCTGTTGATAGTAAAACTATCAGTGTGATTAGTGAAAGTGCGTGTGTGTGTGTGCGTGCGTGTGTGTGTGTGTGTGTGTGTGTGTGTGTGTGTGTGTGTGTGTGTGGTGCGTGCGTGCGTGCGTGCGTGCGTGCGTGCGTGCGTGCGTGTGTGTTTGTGTGTGCTGGCCGCGTTGTCAGGACTTTTGTATTAAACGAAACCAACGATAACTAGACCACCAACGTTGTCTGCACGTCCAGCTAATGCGACAGGCCTCAAAACAGCTTTTTGGGAGTCTCTTCAGCCATGTGACTTTAAGTTTCAGCGCCTGACTGGCCAAGTTCAAAGCGATGCTAGTCTCGATTTCGGCAGCCATAATAACTTTTCAGCGCCTGTTTCAAAGCATCTAGCTCTCTCCCCCCCCCCCCCCCCCCCCCCCCCCTTCCCTAAAAAATAACCACCTCAAAAAACAAAAACAAACAAACAAAACAAAACAAAAAGGCCTAACCTAAGGCTGTGTTCATAGTGGACCCGGACCAGGCCGTGCAAAGCACGACCGTGCGCCGTCCGTCCGGGAGAAAACAAAAGAAAAAGAAAAAAAAGAAGAAAAAAAAACCTGCTCCAGTTCTTCTCTGTTCCAGCTCACCGGCGACGGTCAAAGCTGTGCATAGTGCACCCGGCCCGACCCGTGTGATTAGAGCCGTGATGTTGCCGGTCGTGCTAACCATACTTTCTCCGGCCGTCCGGGTGAAGAGACCGAACTCCTCCTCTGACTTTTTTACGCTTGTTATCTTTCTTTCCAACATTAACGACTAGAAACTGATTGCAGCCATAAGGTTAAGATAATTCATTTACACAAAAAATGACCACAATCATGCCAACAGAGATATTCTCTCTCCTGCTTGGGACTATATTTCAAGAGAAATGGGAGGAAATGGTAAGGAGTAAAAATGCTTTTCTTCTTTTTTTTTTCCACACCAAATGACAAATCTTCAGCTTTATATCCAATAGATTCATATTAACAGAAAGTGCCAGACACGGATACAAAAATTAAGAAACAACCACATTGATTCATAAGTCCTTGGAGGTTTTTAATCACCGTTTTATTCAGTCCATTTTGACGCTTTGTTTTACGTTTTAGAAATAAGAATGTTTTAAAACAGTTTGGTAAATGTGCGCAAAAAGACGTTGAGTATGACACGGGTAAATAAATCTAACTGAACTGTATGAACGTTGTGTGAGAGTGAAGGTAAGAAAGATTGTGAACAATCATAGTTATCCTCTTTAAATATTACCATTTTGCTACATTTCGGTTTTCCGAATCCAGATCACATAAAACACATCGCGAGACAAACAAATTCGTGTGAGGCAGCCGTCTCCGCGTACAGTCTTTGGTCCGGGTCTACTATGCACACTTCCAAGTACCCGATCAACCGGACGGCGCACGGCCATGTTTTGCACGGCCGGGTCCGGGTCCACAATGAACGAAGCCTAAGCCATGTGTGGCAGATGGCAACTGACGTGTCTGCCCTGGCCAACCTTGCTGAAAGGAATTCTGCTACCGATTAGTGTCTCGGTCTGGGTAATATTTTCACCAAGTCATGACCTCGATGACCACAGCCCCCTCCCTCCCCCCCCCCTTCCTTAACGCATCGCCCTGGCCTGCTTTCCTCCTTCACTCCTCTTTTTCTTTGTAGTGTTCGAATAAAACTTGTTCAGGTGTGTTGGAGTCCTGAAATCCTTCTTTGTTTCTGTTAAACCTTTTATCAGCAGTTGAATTAACTTTGAACTTATTCGGTGGGTTCACTGGGATGGCCAGGGAACACAACTGATTCATTTGCTTAATTTTTCTTCTAAACTGTACTAGCAAAGATGATGTGGTGCTGCGGATATCCATTCGGTCGGTGCTTTAAAAAAATTTTTTTTTACAAAGTATGCTTCTCTCTCTCTCTCTCTCTCTCTCTCTCTCTCTCTCTCTCTCTCTCCACACACACAGTTCATAACTCCTACCAACCCCACCACTTCCTCAGTTCCCTTCTCTCTTTTTAATTTTGGAGAGAAAAAAAAGTTCAGGTGAAGACAACAGAAAAGGGTTTACTACAAACAAAACCTGCACAAACATTCTGTTTGATTTCATTTCAATTTGGCGTTTTTCTTATGAACGTAAGGACGGCAGTATTCTTCCGTAAGAGTGCTCTCAGGCATTTTCTAGATGTGCATGTCGATGCGTGCACACACATCTACATGCGTCCCTGGTCATTCTTTCTTGATGTTGCATCTACTTCTTATATAGTTAATGGACATTTCTGGGAGTTAGTTCCGTCGTGTTCCCCACACTGTTGTAATTACTACTTCTATGGTTTATGGACATGGTTGGGGTTTACTTCAAACATATTCTCTCTCTCTCTCTCTCTCTCTCTCTCTCTCTCTCTCTCTCTCTCTCTCTCTCTCATATCCAAAAGTAAGATGGAATGTCATAATTTTCGATAGTGGTTATACTTTTCTTTTCTTTTCCTGTCTGTTTAAAGTTCTAGTATTTCGTTGGAATATGAGAGACTGGTGCAATGGTGGCTCCCCCCCCCCCCCCCCCCTTTTTTTTTTTTTAAAGCTGGAATAAATGGTGTTAGATGCATTTGATATGTGATGAACTTTGATGAATATTGTGAGTTGTTGTTTTTGTTGTTGTTGTTGTTGTAATGAGCCCCTGTGTCTACTGCCACTACGTCTTTTTTTTTTTTTTCTTTTTTTTTGGGGGGGGGGAGGGGGGGGGGGGTAGTGCTGTAAATTTACTCTGAACCGTGTTTAAATGTTGTGTTAGATAGCTTGATTGATGGCATAGAAGCTGAGCTAGTATATGAGACACGGATGGTGAAGCCTGACAAAGAAAACGAAAAACAAGCTGTTACCGTCTGCAGAACATCTGGCCCATATGGACTCACACAGGCACGCATGCACTCAAAGGCACGCATGCACACACACACACACACACACGACACACACTTCAAAATGGCGGAGACACTCAGCTTCTAATTTTTCTCTGGCAAAAATTGTCGCATCAGAAGGTCCCGGGATGAAGACAAGGAGTGGATTTACGCGATCAGCTACAAGTCTGACCAGTGTGACTGCACGAAATGTTAGGGCAGCTGGACGAGCGCTGACAACATCTACAGCGAGTAGGGGAGTCCGGACCGAAGGATCTGCACCATCAACTGACCAACGTACCGCCAAGACTGCAGACGCAATATGTCCGATTAGCGATCAGCCCTACGTTAGGCCTACCAGCTCAGAGACGCCCGATTCTGTAAAAAGTGCAGATACAGATTTAAAGCAAGTCATTTTGACCCTTTGCGATCGGGTGTCATCTTTGGAAAAGACTGTGCTTCAATATCAAGAGTTAGTGCAGATGCTGCGCAACCATACGCACAGGCGGATCCAAAGAAGAAAGGTAGGCCAAAAATTGTAAGCCCAGAACAAAAATCTATTCAGAAGTCGCCCGCTTCGCATGACGAAATTACTTCGGATGACGCAAATCGCAAAAAGACGTACTCGGCGTATTCCAAGAAGAACAAGAAAGAAAGCGAGGAATCAGATCTACCAAAAGTACTCATTCTGCATAAGATAATGTTGCTTATAGCCCAGCCGACCGCAAAGGGCCACATCAGGGCTGTACTCATTCTGCATGACTCTGTGCTGAATCACGTACAGCCAAACAGACTAGGTAAATCCTATGATTTCAAAGCCTGCAAAGAAAGAACCTACACTCTGTCAGACACCCAAAACACACTGAAAACTGCCTGCTCTTCTCTTGACAAGCCAGATGCTGTTGTTATCCACTGTGGCATCAATGATCTTAAAGCCAAAGACGCCAAAGAAGCATGCAATAACCTTACCTCTGCTGTGAAAGGCATGGCCAAAAGACACCCTACAATTAAGTTTGTTGTTAGTAACTCCACCGCCGTAAACGATTCCAGTCTAGAAGTGAAGAGGCAGCTGTACAACGCGATGGTCACCTCAGAGCTACACGAAGTGCCCAACATCTCCTTCGTCAGGAATGACAACATCAAGCGGTACAACCTGAGGGACACCATCCACCCCAACTCCAGAGGGACCAGCATCCTCGCCAGTAACATCGGGCGTCATCTTCGCAACCTCCTCTGGGAAACACCGAGGAAGCCATCACGCTCTGCAAGGTTCTACCACCCCCATACCTACTCCGGACATTCACATCGTGACTGGTTCAATCCTTACCTTGCCCTGAGCGACTGGGACCTTTTCTACTGACGTCAATTTTTGTTCCGTCTGCAAACTTAGGACTGCTGAGTAATCCACGTTCACTTCGCCATTAATGACTGTTCAGCATTGTAGATTCTGTTAATCAGTTGTAGACCAGTGAAATATTTTAAGTAACCCTTGTATGCCTATATAGGACTAATCGTCTGTTTTTATTTTTGTCATATTTTCTGACAAACTAACGTAGGCGTATTGTTTTAGCATTGTTCTGACAATCTTTGTATCATTAGAGTGTGTTTAAGATTTTCTTTCATTATATTATTGTTTTTATTTACTTATGTTCTTTAATTGCGTTTTCCCATCCTTTACATGATGCCATCTAAACATCTTCAAGTTACGAAGTTTATGCAGTGGAACGTTAGGTCAGTTTCCACAAACTTGCCTTATTTAGTTCAACATCTTGCGAATAACTCCTACCAAGCTCTTATTTTACAATCTTTGAATGTGAAAAGAAACAAACTGCCTAAATTATCAGGCTATTATTACCCACCAGTTCATGAACAAGTAGATGCTGCTACTAAAATCAATACAGCTATATATATTAAAGAAGGAACAGATTATAAAAGTATACCCGTCCCCTGCTCCAAACAATATTCCAACTTTACATTCGTGTGCGACTCGAATTAAATTAAGGGAAGATTTTATGATAAACATAGTCTCTACATATCTTCCCAAAGGACCAAATGAACTTAATACAGAATGGTTACACACTCTACCAGACAACGAAAAATGGTTAATAGCAGGAGACTTTAACGCCCATTCGCCGTTTTGGGACAAGGATTGCATATCAGTAACTAGTAACCGATTTGTAGAAAATATTGTTGATTCATGTTTATATTTGCTTAATGATGGCAGCATAACCAGAATTCCAGATATTCCAACTCATAGGGCATCAGCAATAGATTTATCCTTGATATCTCCTGCATTAGCCTCTGAATGCAGTTGGTCTACCTTTGACGATACTCTAGGAAGCGACCACCTCCCAATAATTGTAACTTTTAATAAAATAACTGATTCTTGTGAATTTCAAGAAGACATAATCCCAAAATATGATTATAAATCAGCTGACTGGGAAACTTTCAAAAACAAATTAGCTACATACAACACTGTTGATATTAATATTGATAGCATTGATCAGTTATATTCGTATTTCACTGATGCTATCCTTAGTGCTGCAGATGTAGCCATTCCAAAATTTCGCCCAGTTAAGTCAAACAAACACACAGGAAATATCTGGTGGACACCTGCTTGTGACTCAGCCGTTAATAACAAAAAATGTTTGTTTAAAATATATTTAAAAGACAAAACACCAGAGAACCTAATAGCCAAGAACAGAGCGAATCACTACAGTAACATGGTAATAGCTCAAGCTAAAAGGCAATATTGGTCCTCTTTTTGCTCTAATGAGATTTCGAATCATAAAGATTTACAAAAAGTTTGGAAAAAGTTTCATGAAATGAAAAGGGGTTTAAACTTGCCATCTTGTCCTGTCAAGCTGAAGAACAAAGAATTTCCATCTAATTCAGAAAAAAAAACAGAATCATTCGCCGATATGTTTTCCGAATCTATGCGTTTGGAAGGTCTATCCTTTAAAGATCAAACTTCCAGAACAGTAGAAGAAAATAAAGACGATTACATAGATCCAGTTGATGATAATAGTCATTTCATCAATGCTCCAGTTACTCTTGATGAAGTGAAAGATGCAATTCTATGTCTTCCTAATAAGAAAACTTCCGTGGGACTAGATAAAGTCTCCAATGATATGCTTAAACACCTGCCTGAAAATTTTATCTTATTACTGCAGAAATTGTTTCAAAAATGGTTTGATGGCGTAATGCCAGAACAATGGAAACAGTCTATCATTGTACCAGTTTTAAAGCAAGGCAAACCTCCAACAGATATGCATAGTTACAGACCAATAGCATTAACCTCACATACCTGTAAACTATTAGAGAGAATAGTTTTGAGAAGATTGACGCAGTATTGTCAAAAAAATAAAGTTATTCCAGTTAATCAAGCAGGCTTCCAAAACGGCAGGTCTGCTATTGACAATTTAGTGAAACTCACAACAAATGTAAACAACAATTTGCAAGAAGAAGAAATGTTCTAGCGACCTTTTTTGATATCAAGAAAGCCTATGACCAAGTCTGGCATGCCAAGCTCCTTTATAAATTGAAACAAATCGGGATTTCGGGACATTTATATCACTACATTAAATGCTTTTTGAATAAAAGAAACATACGTGTTCGAGTAGGGAATGCATACTCCAATTCTAGTCTTTACATATGGGATTGCCACAAGGTTCTGTTATCGCCCCTATATTATTTAACATCTTAATGTACGATTTGCCCTCGCTCTTGTCAAAGCATGTTGTATTAGTACAATATGCTGATGATCTATGCATCTGGATGAATGTTACAATGAAAAGAAAAACATCAAAAAGGGAATTGAACTACATCAAGAAGATCTATCAAAGAGAGCTCAATCATATATCTACTTATATGGACGAAAATGGTCTGACATTATCTACAGAGAAAACACATATGATTCTCTTTAATAATGGCAGCAATCCATCAGAGCTGCCGTGTTTTAAAATTGAAAATACGACTATTCAGTATAAAGATATCGTGAAATTCCTAAGTATTTTTCTTACACCAAAGTTGTCCTGGAACGTTCATATCAACTACATCATTACTAAGGCAAGGAAATGTTTACATCTATTAAAGATTATAAGCAAACAAGCCTGGGGACAAGATTGCAAAGTTTTGAAACATCTCTCTACGTCGCTGATTAGATCAAAATTGTCCTATGGACAAGAGGTGTTTTTTAGCGCCCCTAATTATTTGCTTAAGAAACTTCAAAGCATAGATTGCAAGGGTTATAGGCTTGCTCTTGGTGTGCCTTTTCACGCATCAACGCTTGGAACTTATAAAGAAATTGGAGAATTGCCTTTGGACGAATACCGAAGTCTTGCGTGCGCTAAATACGTTCTTAGAAGTTCGACAAGTAACAACTTTGCATCTGAGGAACTGAAAATTACATCTGAGCATTTTTTTCCTAAACGAGCTAAGCAGATATCATCATTGAAACCAATTGCCACTTACGTATCAGATCTACTTAAAAGGTCTGATATAAATCCAAGTAATATTGACACAAATCAAGCGGCCTCCCCTTGTCCTGCTTGGGAATGAATAAAGCGCAGTTTGATATTAATTATACTGACACAAAAAAAAAATGAGAATCCAAACATTATGAAAACTGAAGCCCAATTACATAATTATACAGAACACTTATCCAAATCATTTAAAGATATATACAGATGGTTCACTCCTAGAAGATCACCAATCTTATTAAACTGAATATATTTAGATAGAGTATGTTGCTTGCTTTTAATGATGATGATGATGCTCACTTTTAAAATTTTAGGTTCCATGTTTTAAAGGGGAGTGGATGTGTACTGTAGCTGCGCACGCACATGTATTTGTACGTGTGTGTGTGTCAAGTCAAGTCAAAAATTATCTTTATTGAGGGTTAAAGAATAAGTTTTTCCAGCTTTTTTACGTCCTGCCCTATAAACAAGAAAAAACTAATTGAACATATAACCACAAGCTCAAAAAAACATTTTTAAAACACACAATTTCTTTCATGCAAATACATAACTCTCATATGAAATCTGAACAATCATGAAACTATTGTTGGAACTTCAAGTTCAAGCACAAAGAGAGAGAGAGAGAGAGAGAGAGAGAAGGAAAGAGGAGAGAGGGGAAAGAGAGAGAGAGACGGGGAATAAGGGGATTGTATTAATGGAAATGACTTCAATTGAAGCGCAGAGTTTCTATCAAATGCATTTTTAGTGCTTTTTTAAATGTATATTTTTGAGTGACATGATTTTATGGAGGAAGGCAAATTATTCCATGCGGTCCTCCAGAGTACAGAAAACTTGATTTATAAAGATTACATCGAGGTCTGGGAAGAGACAGTTTATGTGTATGTCTGTAACTATTGAAGACAAAGCTCTCAAAGATTATCTTCAGGGCTGATCCATTCACTACATTGTACATGCTCAAGCATTTGTTGAGTAGAGTCTGTCTTTAAATGGAAGAATATATAAAGTTTTGTAATCACTCTTTGTCAAGGTATTGGATTTCAACTAAATTTAAATTTTAATGGCCCTTTTATGCAGACGACTTACTAGTTTCAGATTAGTTTCACTGGCATTATCCCATAACGTGGATGCATAATTGATAAGAGAAAGAATGTGCGCATGAAAGAATATCTTTCTGGAGTGAAGATTTAGAAAAATTTTTATCTTTGAAAGTTGATATATTCTCTTAGAAATACGTTTTCCAAGATCCGCAATGTGGTAAGACCAAGATAAATCGTTGTCAATGATAACACCTAAAACTTTATGCGATGTAACCTCTTCAATCTTTTGTCCTTGGGCATGTAATGGCGCAAATGAGGATGTCATTTTCTGTCGTTTCTGGCGTGTAGTGACATACATGCATTTGGTTTTACTAGCATTGAGGGACATATGATTCATTTCTGTCCATGTAATTAGCTTGTTGATATTTTTCTGCAGGTTATTTCCCAGTTCAGTAGGGTTACTACTGTGAGATTGTAATGAGGTATCATCAGCAAACATTTCACAACAACATTTTTATAAACAGGGGTAAGTCATTTATATAAATAGAAAAGAGTAGGGGTCCAATACTGACCCCTGAGGGACCCCAAATTGTAAAGGGAGTAACTTTGACCTTTTGGAGTTGATTTCAACAAGCTGTTGACGATCAGTGAGAAACGAGGTAAAGAATTATAAGGCTGTATTCGATACTTTATAACACATAAGCTTTTTTATTAGAAGGGAGTGGTTTATAACGTCAAACGCTTTTGCCAAAATCTACAAAAAGAATTCCAGTAAGGTCTTATTGTTAATATTCGTAAGACATCTATCGATAAGTTGTACAAGAGCAGTGTGACAAGAGTGATTTTCTCGAAAACCTGATTGATTTTCATGAATCAGATCGTATATTTAAGATGAGAATATAGGTGTGTTTGAACATGTTTTTCGAGTGGTTTAGACAACAGGGATAATATTGAGATAGGTCTATAGTTTGAGAGATTGGTGGGCTCACCTTTTTTATATAAAGGTATAAACTTTTGCTTGTTTTAAATCTTAAGGGAAAGTGGCTTTTATCAATACACAAATTATAAACGTAAGTGAGTGTCTCAGCAATGGTCAATGAAGCGATTTTTAGTATCTTGCCATCAATTCCATCTAAGTCCCTTGTCCCTGACTGTTTTAAGTGTGTTAAATAATCAAATACTTCATGTTATGACAATGGTGGTATGTCAAAACACGAAGAAATATTTTTACATCGACAGTATTTTTCTAACATACATAGATCATTGTACTTTGTTTTATCATTTACAATAAATCCTTAGTTATATTTGCAAATGAAAGTTGAAGTCTTCTGGTGATATTTCTTTTTTTGGATTTTGCATTCTTGAATTATTGTTAGTCAAGAGATTGATAGCTTTCCAAATTAAGTTTGAATTTTGAGAAGACGAGACTAAATTTTGAAAATATTGTTTCTTTGCTTTTCTCTTCATGGAATTTACTTTATTCCTTTGTTTCTGAACGACACTTTATCCTTTGACTTGAGGATAAGCTCTCTTTTGTATATCTCATTGTCATCTCCTTTGTTAACCATGGGGGTTTAATGACATGTTTCACTCTTTTTCTTACAAACGGCGCGTGTTTATCATATACTGAATTGAATGTACTGATCCAAAGTTCACAGCATCGTCAGGGTTCCTAATCTGATAAATGTAATCTAATTCAGAGTGAAGCAAATCATTTAGGAAGGCATTTTTATCAAATGCGTAAAAGCGTCTATAAAAAATTTCCTTATGTCCAGACTTAGGAATTTTGACACCTTTCTTTGACCATGTTAGACAAACTGAACAATGGTCGCTACAGCCTGTCTGTACAGAACACATTTCCACTATGTTATCTTTAGTGTTGACGTAAATGTGATCAATAAGAGTTTCCGTTTGTTCAGTGATTCGAGTAGGACGATCGATTATTTGTTCCAACCCATACATTGCATAAGTATGACTCCATTTAGTCCCAGGCACAGTTAAGTCTATGTTAAAGTCTCCAAAAAGAATAATTTCCTTTGATTCCAGTATTGCGGCATCCATCATTAAATTAAACCTATCGAACCAATCAGTGGTTTCTGCTGGGTTTCTGTATAGGAATCCTACCATTACTGGCTTACAGTGTTTAAGATTTAATTCTATCCAGACGGATTCTACGTTGTATTTTTCAAGATACTCTTTTCTTTTGAAGGTTAATGATTTAGCAAGGGGTAAAGAAGTAAACCTGTTTGTTCTAGGTGCTTTTGGGTCTAATCGGATTGCATCATAATTTGGCATGCACATATCAGAATCTGGAATCATATCGGTTAGCCAAGACTCTGCAATACAAAACACATGAAAGCTATTACCATTGTTGTGAAGTATTGCAGCGATTTCATCTGTCTTGTTTCTAGCACTGTTTATATTTAAATAACCGATGCAAAAGTCCCTCTTTTGAAGGCCATGTATCTAAAGTAGATGACATGATGACTATTTAAGTGCACTGCGTATACTAACAAAAAAGGCGCATTACACGCAGTTCTGACGATCGCAAATCAAAGGCGGTTAATACATCAGATCATGTAGTTGTAAGTCCAGAAATTGCCGGTGAAAAAGATATTCACAAAAAAAAAGAAGGAAAACTATAGTGGTAACAATATAAAATTATGATCAAACCATGAACACAACAGAAAGCGTGAAACCCTTGTCAGATATGGACGGGGCTGTCCGCCCAAAAAAATGTTTTTTCCTGCTCCCTGAAAGGAGAAAATTAAAAAAAAAATTTTTTTGTATATAATTGAAGAAAAAACAACAACAAAAAAACAAAAAAAAAAACAACAACAACAACAAAACCCTGTAGAAAACGGGCCTTTGTTCAACCAACGCAACAACAGTAATTTAGAATACCATAAAATACAAAAGAACTTACTTGTAATTAGGAGAAAAAGTATATGCACGCACACGTGACTTATGACACGCTACGCAATAAAAAAATTTTTAAAAAGCGTCAGTACAAATCCAGCAAAAAATCGAAAGAGGAGTCTGCAAAGAATGATGGGCTCCATTCAAGTCCAGCAACTGCAATATTCATACACACACGCACGTGCACATATACACGATCACGCACGCACGAACACACACACACACGCGCGCGCGCGCGCGCGCGCATACTCACACACATTGTGTTCTCAACACGGAAATGGGCGCTGGTAAATTTGGCGAGAATTCATGTAGTATGCCATCAATCTCAAAAACTGGTCGTATGGAATAGCAGGGACTGTTTGTGTCATGTTAACGGGAATGTCGGGTCTCAAGATCGGTTCATGCATCCTTCCACCTTGAACAGAGGGAACTGTATTTGTTCCAGAGTATGGGGATAATATTTATTGGGATTCACTGGACTGACTTGTTGGAACTTCGTTATGTGTGGAAGGGAAGGGTGGGAGGTTGGGCCCTGGAACGTTCTAGCAGAGGTATTGACACTGTTGTGGTAAGCGGTTTTCTCTGTGAAAAAGAGGGGGATAGTGATTCATTGATTCCATAGGAGGACAGTCACGGGGTGGGATATTGCTATGCTGACTGAATTCTGAGTCGGTATTCCCTAGACTATTCTGTGGATACTGATAGCTGTTTTTAAAGTTGTTTGGGTATGTATTACCACGAAATCTCGGGGCGACATGTTCTTTTGGTTTTGATTTAGACTCAAAGGCTTGATAGTGGAAAAAGGTTTTCTTGAGATTCAGTGCAAGTCTAGCAGCGCCTGCTTCACTGGGATGAATAAGACTGGCGTACAGAGCCAGTTTGGGTTTACCTGTACTAGTTGTGAAGGTGGGGAGTTATCAATGAAGCCCGAGTTCAGGGTTTCACAGGCTTTTTGCATGTTCAGATTGGATGGTTCTATCACAGTATTTAAGTGGTGTTTGCCTCGTGCAGGTATTATTGAGCTGAGGATGATTCTAGCGTTGGGAAATACCTGAGAAGTTAAATGGATTAAGTCACACCATGTCTCTTTAGTGATTTCTCCTGTGGATCTGCAGTCATTACCCCCACATGTATGGCTACTGTTCTGAGACTGGGAGAACCACGTTGGGGCTGCAGCCACTCTGTCAAGTCAGAAACACACAAACCTGGTACATGGATTTTCGACACAATTTCTTGACGGGGCGCTATTCTACGGAGGTCGATGTCTCTCGTAACGGAATCTCCTATCAGGAGAACTGAAGCTCCGTCAGATACAAACGAGTGGACAAAATATTGCGTGCAGTGTTCTTTCGGGACACTTCCTTTAGAATTGTAGAAGGGCGGTCGGTACCTCTACCTGAATTGATTGTTGTTCGAGGTCTGATGTCGGCAGAATTGGTTTTTAAAGCATCAGCTTGATTTGTGAGATGGCTGAATCGATTGGAGGTCTGGACTGAGTACACAACACTGTCTTCTTGGGGACACCCGGGTGTCTTCTTGTCCGCGGGTAGACAGAGGCTTACAGTCAGGAGCTGGGGAGTTGTGCCTTGTTCCATGGTCGTTCACGGTTGGTTGGTGAGAATCTCCCTGTTGATGATGGTCGATTGGCTCTTTGCTGGGTACGTGTTCGTGGAGCCTCGGTGACTTGCTGTAGGGAGTGGTGGAGACTACATCTAAGGAAGTATTTTCCAGAGCTGTCTTGCCACCTACACATTGTGTACTGGTGGAGATCACATTTAATGGGCGAACTTTTTGAATCTGTGTCGTCACCTTCACATTGTGTACTGGCGTCGCATGATCTGGCTGGTGTCAACTTTTTCACGTCGCTGTATATATTACCCAGCTGAGTTTTTAACGAATGGTTCTCTTTACTTAATGTGCTGACTTGTTTATCCAGGTCACAAATTCTTGCTTCGAGAGAATGAACAAGTGGTGGAGAACGTCAAAGTTGGAGGCTATGTGTGTCCGCATTTCATTCTTTGCACACACCTTGACGTCCTCCATCTGTTCAGACACTGATGTCTGAAGGCCAGAAAGAGAGAGCTGGAGATCTGAAACAGCCTCTTGCAGTTGCTGGAATCTCCCAGTATAGAAGGCCAGAGATAATGCTTTGGTAGGTGTCTTTTTCTGTCTGGGGGTAAAACAAAGGGTACGTTTGCGGAGTTTTTTCATTTGTGAACGGCCCCTCTTCATGATATGCAGAGGAGTAGTAGGGACTTGGAGTGTGGGAGGAGGAAACTGACGGGACGTGGGACATGGGAGGAGTTGAGGGGACATGGGACTCGTTCTTTGCGTCAGCTTGATCTGGTGAGTTGCGTTGCTCCACAAAGGCTGACTGGTCAGTATCCATTTCAGATGGCTTTGTTTCTGATATGGGAGGATGTCCTACTTCTGACTCAGAGGACATGTCGTGTGTGCAGCAGAAGATTCTTTACCGCTGAATTGTGGGGTAGGAGGGAGGAGTACAAAACCAGTGGGCAAAATTGTTTCATGGGTTACGTGCAGTGGAGATACTGAGTATGTATGGATAGAAGAGTCTTTAACATACGCAGGCTTTTCCATAGCTGAAACTGGCATCGCTGGTGTTTGTAGCTGAACATCATAGGACACGAGCCTAGAAAGGTCCACTGGTGTTTCAGCAGTGATTTTGTCAGAGTAATATGGTCATTGTTTCTTTGGTAGGTTTGAATGACATGTCGGATGACTTCACATTCATCGTGTCCCACTGGATACAGTCCTTTCCCCGGCAAAGAAGAGTACCAGAAGCTGTGCTGGATTTGAAGTATAAAGTCAGAGTGATACGTTTAGATGCAGGATTGCCGGAATAGATACGTATGACAGTTTTTGCCAGAAGTGGTTGGGCCTCAGATATCCACACTGATGACGAAGAAAGAATGTGTTCGTTTTCGTCATAGTCGAACGACTCCATCGTGATAGACTTGTTTGAAATAGCGGAGTAACGGTTTCAGCAGCGCATTACGCCAGATAAGCAGTTCTTTTTCTCCACACCAAAAACGCTTTTGAAAACGATCAAGAGTGGGTTTAAGTTTTTTCGTCGATTCACCATCATGAGCCTGTGGTTGGACAGCCAAAAGATGTGCCATATCACTCATGATGGGCGCACGCCGAGTTTCCAGTCACGCATCTAAAAATTAATCAATAAAGAAAATAACAAAAAATAAAAAGATAATCTCACTCAGTTGCAGAGCTGGTCTTTCGCGGAGACATTGTCAACCGTGTTTACATGATGCACAGGTGATCAAAATTTGAAAATAGAAATTTCTGAAAACTGACAGTCGTGGAATGGATCTAGCGTATTTGCATTCTTACATTGTCAGCCATTAACTTGCCTGTATCGTCGCTGTGCAAATCACTACAATTCAAAGCCAAAATGTGAAATTTATTGTCAATCGATATAACACAGTCACGGTTGATCATCATGTAACTTAGTTCCATTTAGCCAAGGAGCATCGCACATCACCAAACATTAAAACAATATACAGATCTCTATAGATCTACGACATTGATGTAGGCCTACATGCAAAACGTCATCCAACGAACAGCGGCCGAAAAATGAAAATATTTTTCAATCAAAATATGACACAGTTACGGGTTGATCGTTGATATAACTTACTTCCTTTTAGCCAAGGAAACATCGCACATCACTAAACATTAAAATATACAGAGATCTACACAGATCTACGACATAATTGGAAAGTAAATAAACATCTTCATTCGACGACCGTCATCTCAAGCAGCCACACACACACACACACACACATATATATATATATATATATCTAATATATAAATGGCAAATTATATACAATTTACACGAACAGAAACTTAAAATTGAGCGTTAAAAACCGTTAAGATCCGTTATTTTCTAAATTTAGACCTTTCTTGATGAAATTTGGTATACAGGTGAAGTTTTAAATGCTGAATAATGATATACAACTTACACGAACCGAAACTTAAAATTGACCGTTAAAAACCGTTATTATATAATTTAGACCATTCTTGATGAAATTCGGTATACAGATCCAGTTTTACACGCTGAACAATGATATACAACTTACACGTACGGAAACTAAAAATTGACCGTTAAAAACCGTTATTATATAAATTTAGACCGTTCATGATGAAATTCGGTATACAGATGCAGTTTTACACGCTGAACAATGATATACAATTTACACGAACAGAAACTCAAATTGAGCGTTAAAAACCGTTAAGATCCGTTATTTTCTAAATTTAGACCTTTCTTGATGAAATTTGGTATACAAGTGAAGTTTTAAATGCTGAATAATGACATACAACTTACACGAACTGAGACTTAAAATTGACTGTTAAAGACCGTTATTATATAAATTTAGACCGTTCCTGATGAAATTCGGTATACAGATGCAGTTTTTACACGCTGAACAATGATATACAATTTACACGAACAGAAACTTAAAATTGAGCGTTAAAAACCGTTAAGATCCGTTATTTTCTAAATTTAGACCTTTCTTGATGAAATTTGGTATACAGGTGGAGTTTTAAATGCTGAATAATGATATACAACTTACACGAACCGAAACTTAAAATTGAGCGTTTAAAAACCGTTAAGATCCGTTATTTTCTAAATTTAGACCTTTCTTAATGAAATTTGGTATACAGGTGTAGTTTTAAATGCTGAACAATGATATACAACTTACACGAACCGAAACTGGAAGATGACCGCCTTCTACAACTTGCCCTGGAGGAAGCCTCCATCTCTCAGAGACCCCGACTGCTGCGTGACTTCTGTATTATCCTGGTGGCTTGCAACCCCAGTAACCCAGGCAACTGTGAACCTCTTCAGAATATCATCTTGCTGAAGATTTCCTCATCCAATCCGAAAGAGAAGTCTGTTATGAAGCGCAGTACACAGATGCCAACTAACAACCAAGCTCTTACTGTGATTCAGTATAACCTCTTCCTCTTGGAGCAAGTCTACAAGGCGTATGGATGCCAACAAGTCATACAACGACAAACTGTCCTCGAGAAAACCTACCGGCGCGACCAATTACGGACACTACTGCACTCTGTCAGCAGCTGATGACAGTTTTTTTGAAATAAGCGACAGCTGACGCAGAGAGACGTGTACGACAAGCTTTATGACCATGTTGAGCAGAGGCAGTATCCCACAGCAATCAGCCAACATAATGTCCTTGATGCTCATGAGGGACAGTAAAAGACCCTCCTGAAACTTATCCTTAACCGATCCTGCTCCACATGCAACTTATTGCAGCCACTGCTTCAGTGGCATTGCCGCTACTCTTTTGCCGTGGGCGACATACATAGCACTTTCACGGTCCCTCTGGATGCCCAGACAAGCAAAAAACCGCCAACCTGGCCCGTCAAGCGTGGGTCAACGTTGGCCAACAGTCATCAAAGAGGCGCAACCGTCTTAATTGATGACGCACCCATGACCCACAAAGCTGACTAACGAGCCATGCCTACGCTGCAGGACATCACCCAAGTGCACAGGCCAATGGGAGCGATCCCAACGCTGTCTGTGGGACTTCTGGCAGATCCTCCCCAGTCGTCCACAATGGCACCAGAGCACACATTGTCAACTACCTGTCAAGAAGTGGCGGAACATGATGTTAAACGTCCAACCACAAATATAGAGCCCCACCTGTCTGGAAATCCCAACAGCCAGCTTCGCCAAACGTCTTCTTGACATTTGGCAAGGTGCCATTTGATCAAATGTGATTGAATATTGGTCCCCACCAGCACTATGCCATTTTTTAGATACCAGAGATCTGATAGAAAGCATCTACCATGATCTTCATGCTCACTGTGACAACTTCAGACTGGTCAGCGGAAAGGGCCATAATCTCCACCCTGAACGAGACTGTCAACAGGCTAAAACAGAAAATCGGATCCTGGACTTCCCTGGAGAGGAAACTCGAACAGATTCTGTCGACAGAATGATGAATGGAGACTTCCCTATCCACAAAACGTCCTGAACTCCATTGAGTATTTCTGGACTTTCCACCGCATGAACTGTTGCTGGTAAATCTGGATCCCCATGATCATCTCCACTCAACTGGACCCCCAAAGGTGATCAATGGCACCCCGATGTGTCTTCACCAGACTGGCACGGAACGTTGACGAACGAAATATCATGTGCCCCCACAAAGGTGAACTGGCTGCCTCCCCACAAATCCTCTGGAACCCATGGACTCACCCCTGCCATTCCAGTTCTGATGGCTTCAAGTTACTCAGAAACCAGCTTTCGCTCTGACAATCATCAAGAGCCAGGTCAGACATTTTCATCCTTGGGGCCAGACCTGACCGTTTCCGTGTTTTACACATGGAATGTTCTAGCTTTGCAGCATCACGACACTGGGAAAACGCAGAAACACTGACTATACTTGCGCCAAACAGGGAGAACAGAAAAGTTGATCTTCCCAGAGGCCTCTTCCAATAGACATGATACATCGTGAAAATGCAATCTTTTCACAGAGTTGTCATGTTTGAGTTGGATTTACCGTCCGAGTGCCCAAAATCAAGGTATGCAGATGGCTGTCCGACACATTAGCCTAAACACCTGCTGGGACAGGGTGGGACATCGGGGTGAACCACGGTCATTTAAGCTGAAACAAGTCCACGAAAATAAATTTCCAAGACCAAGCCCGGGATCGAAACCACGACCTTGAACATGAGTCCAGCGCCTTATCCACTAGTTATGGCGCCCCTACAATTGGGGTCATTTTGAGCACTATCAATCCAGGAATTGAGAATGCATCGTTAAGTTCACAAATTACAGGCATCCCTCTATGGACTGTGCATCGTATTACGAAAAAAATTTCGTGAGGAAAACAGATTGAAGCAAGAAGGGAGTCGGCGTCCGAAGAAATTGGGTGAAAGTAGATAGGAAGGAGCTGGGGCAATTGGTTCCCATGGAACAACGAAACAAACCCAAGCTGAATTTAATTTGTATTGTCTTTTTAAGTGGTGAAGAGAGAGGGTGGCCAGAAAACATTGTACAGATAACCTGAGCGAAGCGTGTACACCGGCTAGTCTAATATATCAATGGCAAATTCTGTGTGTGTGTGTGTGTATTACGCTATAGACTCAAAAACGGCGGCTCAACCGATTGTAATGAAAATATGGCAGGTACGTCTGTTGTGAACCCGAGATGTTTTGGCTAATCTCTAAAAAAAAAAAACCGTTAAAAACCGTTAAAAAAAACTGTTTATAACGGTTTCAAAGACATCTTTTTTCCTCTGCATTTCATCAAATGGCCGTTGTGTAGACATTGCACAGGTACAGACTACTTCTCTAAAATAGGAACCGTTATTGGCAGTTACAAGAAACCGTTTATTTTTATAACAGTTTAACAAACCGTTAAAAAACAACCAACCCCTATAAAAGAAACGTTAGAACCCAACTTCTTGAAATTAAGACAGGTACGTCTGTTGTGACCCAAGATGGATTTGGACTAATCTCTAAAAAAAAGGAGAAAAAACCGTTAAAAACCGTTACAAAACTGTTATAACGGTTTCAAAGACAATCTTTTTTCTCTGCTTTCATCAAATGGCCGTTGTGACATAGCTCAGGACATCGAACCTAGAGGGACATCCCCGAGTAACCATAGGTCATTGGACAGTTTCTAAACCCGACAGTTATTTATGACCGTTAAAAACCGTTAACAACACGTACCCCCCTTAAAAACGATCAAAAATACAATCTTTTCTGATCTTTGTGGCAAAGGGATCGATCGATCGCACCAAACTTGGCATGAGGCTAGCGGGACATACTGTGGATAACACTGGGTCATTCAATAGTTTTTATGACCGTTAATTATCACGTTAAAAAGCGTTATTTATCTAAATTTTCGACCCTTCTTGATGAAATTTGGTATACAGGTGAAGTTTTTAAATGCAGAATAATGATATACAACTTACACGAACCGAAACCTAAAATGACCATTAAAAACACGTTTATTTAAAAATTTAGAACCAATCTGATTAAATTCGGTAAACAGAATGCAGTTTTACAGCGCTGAAACAATGATATACAACTTACACGAAACCGAAACTTAAAATTGACCTTGTATTTTTTTTTTTTTTGTTTTTTGTTAAAAAAACCGTTATTATATAAATTTAGACCGTGTTCCTGATTGAAATTCCTGGTAACAGATGTAGTTTTACCCGCTGAACAATGATATACAATTTACACGAACAGAAACTTTAAATTGCGCGATAAAAAAAACCGATAAGATCCGTTAGTTTCTAAATTTAGACCTTCATGCTGAAAATATGGTATACAGGTGAACTTTTAAATGCTGAATAATGATATACAACTTACACGAACCGAACCTAAAATTGACTGTTAAAAAACCGTTTAGTATATAAAAATTATAGACCGTTCCTGATGAAATTCGGTATACAGATGCAGTTTACCGCATAACAATGATATACCATTTACACGAACAGAAACTAAAATTGAGCGTTAAAAACCGTTAAGGATCCGTTATTTTCTAAATTTAGACCTTTCTGAAATGAAAATTGGTATACATAGTGAAGTTTTAAAATCTGAATAATGATATATCAACTTACACGAACTGGGAAAAACTTAAAATGACCGTTAAAAACCCTTTTCTTAAATTAAATTTAAGAACCATTCTTGAGAAATTCGGTATACAGAGCAGTTTTACACCTGAACAAAGATATACAATTTACAACGAACAGAAACTCAAAATTGATCTTAAAAACCGTTAAGATCCGTTATTTTCTAAATTAAGATCCTTTCTTGATGAAAATTGTATACAATGTGAAGTTTTAAATGCTTGAATAAGAACATACAACTACACGAACTGAGAACATTAAAATTGACTTTAAGGACCGTTATTATATACATTTTAGACCGTTCCTGATGACATTCGGTAAACAGATGCAGTTTATACAACGCTGAACAATGATAACAATTTACAAAACGAACAGAAACTTATAAGTGAGCGTTACAAACCTTTAAGATCCGTTATTTTCAATTTAGACCTTACTTGATGAAATTTGGTATAACAGGTGTATTTTTAAATGCCAGATCAATGATATACTAACATACAGAACCGAAACTGAAGATACCCGCCTTCTACACAACTTGCCCTGGAGGAAAGCCTCCATCTCTCAGAGACCCCGACTGCAGCGTGACTTCTGTATATCCTGGTGGCTTGCAACCCCAGTAACCCAGGCAACCTGTGAACCTCTTCAGAGACTATCTTGCTGAAGATTTTCCTCTTCCAAGTCCGAAGAGATGTCCTTTATAAGCGCCGATACACAGATGCCCATCTACAACCAAGCACTACTGTGATTCAGTATAAACTCTTCCTTCTGGGAGGCAAGTCTTACAGAGGAAGTATGGGATGCCACAGTCATACAACGACAAACTGTGCCCTCGAGAATACTACCGCGAGACCAATTACGACACAACTGCACTCTGGCAGCAGCGAAGATCAGCTGAAGAAGCTGACAGCTGACCAAGAGACGTGTACACAGCTTTATACTGGGAACATGGTGAGCAGGGCAGGATCCCTCAGCAAGCAGCAACCATAATGTACCTTGATGCTCCATGAGGACAGGAAAAGACCATCTGAATCTATCCAGAACGGAACCTGTTCCACAGGCAAAAAAAGTGCTAGCCACTGCTTCCAGTGCATTGCCGCTACTCTTTGGCCTGTTGGCGGACAGACATAGCACTTTCACGGTCCCTCTGGATGCCGACAAGCAGAAACGCCAACCTTCCCGTCAAGCGTGGGTCAACGTTGGCCAAAGTCATCACAGAAGGCAGCACCGTCATAATTGGATGAAGCTCCCATACCCCCAAAGCTGGTCTACTAGGCCATGGACTCTTCTACGCTCAGGACATCACCCAAGTGCACAGGCCAATGGAGGCCATCCCAACGCTGTTTCTGTGTGGTGACCTTCTGGCATATCCTCCCTGTCGACCTCATGCACCAGAGCAACATTGTCACAACCTGTCCTGAAGAAGTGGCGGAAAAACATGAGTGAGTTAAACGTCTAACCACCATATTAGAGCCCACCTAGTCTGGAAACCCAGACAGCCACTCGCCAAACTTCTGCTTTGACATTGACAATGGTGCCATAGATCATGTTTTCCAGATACTATATGGTCCCACCAGGACTATCCAGTTTTATGATAAGCCAGAAGGATCTGATAGAAGTCAGTCTACCCGATTCTTCATGCTCACTGTGAAGACTCAGACTGGTCAGCGGAAAGGGCCATAAATCTCTCCCTGAAGAACGTCAACAGGCTAAACAAAAAAATCGGGTCGCTGACTTCCCTGGAGAGGGGGGGAACCCTGAACAGATCTGTGACAGAATGATATGAGGGAGTCCTTTATCCACAAGAACTCCTAACACCATTGAGATTCTGGGACGTCCACCCGCATGAACTGTTGCTGAAATTCTGAGTCCCCCATGATCATTCTCCCACTCACAGGACCCGCCAAAGTGATCAATGGCACCCATGTGTCATCACCAGACTGCACAGGAACTTTAAGAAGCGAAAATATCATATGGGCGCCCACAAAGGTGAACCGGTGCTGCTCCCCAAAATTCCTCTGGAACTCCATGACTCACCCGGGGGGCCCATTCCATTTCTGATGGCTTCATTTTCCCAGGAAACCAGCTTTTTCTCTCTGACAATCATCAGAGCCAGGGTCAGACATTTTCAACCCTTGGGGCAGAACCTGACCGTTCCGTGTTTTACACATGGAATGTTCTACGTTGCAGCATCACGAACTGAAACGCCGAACCTGACTATACTTGCGCCAAACAGGAGACCCAGAAATGTTGTCTACCCAGAAGGCCCTCCAATAGACATGATACATAGGAAAATGCAATCTTTCAACAGAGTTTTCATGTTTGAAGTTGGATTTAACGTCCGGTTTTTTATTTGCCCAATCAAGGATAGCAGATGGCTGGTCGTACACATTAAGCTACACCTGCGTGGCCAGGGTGGACATCGGGTGAACCATGGTCATTATAGTCTGGAAACATTCCACGTAAAAATTTCAAGACCAAGCCGGGATTCAAACCACGACCTTTGATCTGAGTCCAGCGCCTTTAGCCACTAGTTAATGGCGGCCCCTACAGAGTGTCCATTTTGGAGGCACTTCAATCAAGGATTGAGCATGCATCGGTAAGTCCACAAAGTACAGGCATCCCTCTATGGACTGGTGCATCGTATTAACGAAAAAAATTCGTGAGGAAAACAGATTGAGAGGCAAGAAGGGAGTGGCGTCCGAAAGAAATTGGGTGAAGTCGATAGGAGGAGGCTGGGCAATTCGTTCAGCATGGGAAAAACGAAACAAACCCAAGCAGAAATTTATTGTATTGTCTTTTTAAGTGGTGAGAGAGCGGGGTGGGCCAAAAATCATTGTACAGATATACCCGAGCGAAGCCGGGTACACCGGCTAGTATATATATATATATAAATATATATATATAGATGAGAGAGAGAGAGAGAGAGAGAGAGAGAGAAAAAGAAAAAACACCAAAACACAACAAGCCTGGATTGTTTACCAAATATTTCGAGGCCTTGCGACCTCTTCCTCAGTGGGACCTTTAATGACGAAATTTATCCTCCCATGCAGATTAATACGTCACAGAAAAAACTACGTCATGGGTTAAGAGCCCAAAAAAGAGTCACAGCCGTGTTCCAAAAGGAAAACATTTCAACTGATATGTGTGTGTGTGTGTGTGTGTGTGACCCTGGGGCCACCTGGGTTTCACCAGGAACCGTGGTTCATGGAATGTTTTGTGTGTGTGTTGTGTATGTTGTGTTTGATCTTGAAACACTATCTTTTCACCTGTCTTTAGACTGTCACCACACGTTTTACTGATTGGCCTGGAATTCAAATGTTGAAAGTGTCAGAGCATGAATGAACCGTTCTTTCAGGGAAAAAAAAAAAAAATCAGTCCATACACAGCACATCAGTACGGAACAATCCACCACAACTGCCGCTACATACATCAGACCGGGTTTATATACGAAAGTTTTAAAAACGAAAGTGTGATAACGAAACAAAGGCCGTAAAAATCGCAAGAAAATTAGCATGACCCGCAGAGTGCAAGTAGAAAGATAGGGCGATCAGTCTTGTGCGCTACCGAAAACACACTGTGAGCCCAATATGAAAGAACAAAATTTTAACCACCAAAGACCAGCTAAAAAAAAGGAAAGAAAAAAGTCATCTCATGCGGTGTGTGTGTGGGGTGTGTGTGTGGGGTGTTGTGTGTGTTCCCCTACCCCCCCCCCCCCCTCCCCTTTTGGGCCTGGTTTTGGCGAGTGCATGAAGTCGTGCAACTTAACGTATAAGATATCAAAGTGCGAAAGCACACAGTTTCATTGACACGTAAATCGTGAACGTGCCCTCTGGGCCCCAGGACTGCTTTCCCGCGTCGGACTGGCCAGCCACACCGTCGCTGTACCAGAATGGGCACCTAAGCGCAACTCCACAGTCTTCCGGAGACTGAAGGATGCCTACACCAAAACAGCGCGGACAACACGCGTTATCGGGAGGCCATGCACCCGTAAACAGTGCTGTCCGAGAATCAAGTGGCTCCGTGACGTAGAAAACATTAAAAAATTAAAGTCGAAAGTCCACCTATTTGCCGACGATACCATGTGCAGCAAGACCATCCGAAGAAAAAAAGATGAAGAGAGTGCTGCAAGAAGACTACACTCCCTTACTACCTGGGGGGAGAAGTGGTCTAGCTATGGAGTTCCATCCACAGAAGTGCTCAACGCTGCGAGTTTCCGGAAGCGGAACAAGATTGCCCCTGTGTATGAGCTACATGGCCAGAATATCGAAAACGTCAACACCCCAAAAAACCTTGGTGTCAACATCCAGGACAATATGCAGTGGGAATCTCACATTGACTCCATCACGAAGAAAGCCAGCAAGACCCTAGGCTTTGTCCGGCGCAACCTCAAGATCGCAGCAAGAAAACAAAGGAAAACTGCATATAAAGCCCTTGTTCGCCCGCTTCTTGAGTACGCAGCCACCGTCTGGGATCCCTACACTGCAAACGAGATTGAGGCCCTCGAGAAAGACCCAACGAAGAGCAGCAAGATGGGTGTCAAATCGCCACCGCCAAACATCATGCGTCGACTCCATCCTAGACTCTCTTAACTGCCTTTCCCTACAACAGCGTCGTAAGAAACCCCGCTTGGAGATGTTTTATAAATTCCATCACGGACTCATCTCCATCAACCTGCCCAAACCATCTGACAGCAGGCTGAGCTCGAGGATCAACAATGACCAGAGCTACGACATTCTAACATGCACGACGCGGTACAGGCAGATGACGTTCTTTCCAAGGGCCATACCAGAATGAAAAAAGTTGCCTCAGGGTTGTGGACAGCTGAGTCACTGACTGCTTCAAGTCCAGGCTGGCCTCCCATCTTTAGAACCTGAAACAACCCCCCACCCCCCTTCCCCACCACCCCCAACCCTCCCCCCTTGCCCTCCTCCTGACCATGTTCCCTAAACACCCCCCCCCCCCCCCCTTTCTTTTTTTTTTTTTTTTTTTTAAATCCTCACAACAGCGCAATCTTCGGCAATCTCCCCAAATACGACAAAACCATCAGCAAAATGATGTTGGTCGCACAAAGGAAGAAGAAAAAAGAAGAATATTGGGTGGAGCAGTTCCATTCCACGCGTAATTAAATGACTTGCCACCAAGACTGGTACACGTTCCGTCCCTTTTATTTCTGTGGTCGGTACTATTTTCATTTCCTAGCAGACGGCACAATAAGGGAGGTAATGCTCATTCATTAGTTAGGGGGGTCAAGGGGTCAAGGCAAGTTCCACAAGGCCAAGTTGTAAAAGATGGCAGCTGAGAATGCTTCACACTCCTGAACATGTTTTACTTAAGTTACGAAGATTGCAAGAGGTTGAAGGCGATAAGCATAGGGGACCGAGAAACCGCGTGTGTTATTAGACATTGGTCAGACCCGGTTGCTCTGCATAATCTAATCGTGACAACGATGTTACTGTTCCATTTCAATTTTTCATGGTTCAATTCAAGTGTTACACTTACGGTGCGTGTAGATAAATTACTTAACGGGGCAAGGTTTGCCCTGTTTGAAGGCCCAAAA
>CM031598.1:45443527-45484967 GCA_018398815.1 Conus ventricosus | reverse complement strand
TCCCCATTAATTAAATCACCGTCTTCGCTCGCAGCCATGAATTCGGGGATTATCACCGTTGCATGAATATACTGGAAATGTCCATATAACTGCGGTAATGGGCTTCGTTGAATTCGGGGTCTTGTGGCATTCATTTGTTGATTTGTTCATTCGTTTTCTGTGGTGTTCGGTTATTTAGTAGCTTATCTATTGATTTATTCGCTTGCTTGCTTGCTTGATCTGTGTGTGTGATGATGATATTCGTCTAGTTCACCAAGTTTAGGCTCTAAATAAACGTGAATGGTATTGCAGAGCAAAATTTATAAATAGAGAAAAGGAAGAGAGAGAGAGAGAGAGAGAGGAGAGAGAGAGGATAGAGAGGGGACAGGAGAGAGAGAGGGGAAGGAAGGAAGGAGGGAGAGAGAGAGAGAGGGGGAGAGAAGAGAGAGAGAGAGAGAGAGAGAGAGAGAGAGGAGGAGGGAAATAGGAGGGAGTAAACGGAATGACCGCCTGGAATACCGCCTTTAAAGATGACTGGGCAGTTTAAGTACATCTTCAAAGAGATCATAATTATGTTCGGTTTACAAAATGATACCTGAAACCGGCAACACAAAACATTATCTAACTATTCATACAGGTACAAACCTCATTTCACTACCTTGAAGTTAAAGGCGTCCAATCGTCAGGGTTTTTTAAAAAAAAATTAAAACCACATTTGCAATCGATTGTTTTGTAAATATTTTGTTACTGGAGAATCACCAAGTAGCCTGAACGCTAAATGATGTTTGGTTAGACCCAAGTGCATTTAACAACAAAAGGTTTCCTATATATTAGAAGGCAAGGATGAAAATGCTGGCGAATGCACTTCACTCAGTTCAATAAACATGCAACAAAACAGGTAAAGCCGTGTGTGGGTGAAATGAATAGGATGTAAAATGCTCAGAGGTAGTTACATCTGCTACCGCAAAATGCCGCCAGTACATCTTGTTTTTTGTCCTATGAAAATCCTGGTTGGTTAATTGGTATATGTATTCAATTAACATTTACCACTAATTAAATAGGACGAATATACTGCAGACTCTGAAAGATTTGTTCGCGTTATTTATAGAATGTATAGACTGGATGATAAACTGTCATTAACTTTGATGTAGCACAGTGTTAATGATCGTTAGAAGCTTTACAACTGCAGATTGTTTATTTGATTTACTTTATATTTGTTTTGTTTCTTCCCACGACTCTGTTGTGCTGGTTTCAGCGTGTGTTCATTGGAACCGGATGTACGTCCGTTGTTCGAGCGATTGTCTGTCTGTTTGTTTGTTTGTTTGTTTGTTGTTTGTGTTCCTAAGCTGAATATTCTGGTGTTTACCGGAAGAGTAACTGTCGGTGACATGTCTATGGGTGTACTTCATTGAGGGCAGAGGACGATGGAAGCGGCCGTTTTCCTACCATTTGCCACATTTCATAACCACACAACACACACACACACACCACACACACCACACACACACCTTTACCCCTCGTCCCACCACATTGCAACTTCCCTTCCTCCGTTCCTCTCCGCCCCCCCTCACCATCCTTTCCACGAAAAAAAAAAAAAAAGAAAAGAAAAAGAAAGGCAGGTAAACAGAAAACAGATGTTAGCTGTTTTTTAAATCTCCCCCCTGGCTAAATTGCTGCCCTCCCCACCCACCACCACACGCCGGCAGCTGATTAACAGGGAATTAAACCCATGCTCACAACGCACCATGCAGAGTAGAGGGAGGTTGGGGAAGGGACGGAGGAGGGGGTGGGGGTGGGTGGGGATGGGGGTGGGGGGTGGGGGGGGGGGGGGGGGGGGGGGAAGGGGGAGACGGGATGCGTGAAGTGACAAGGTAGAAGCCATCTTACGCCAGGCAGCTTTTCCGCTTCCCCCACCTCTCTCTGTCTTTCTCTGTCTCTGTTTGTCTGTCTGTCTGTCTGTTGCCTGTCTGTCTGTCTGCCTGTCTGTCTGCCTGTCTGTCTACCCCTCTGTGTGTGTGTGTGGGGTGTGTGGTGTTGTTGTGTGTGTGTGTGTGTGGTGTGTTTTCTCTCTCTCTGTGTATCTCTGTCTGTCTCACTCTCTCTCTATCTATATCTCTGTCTCTCTGTCTCGTTCTCTGTCTCCCCTTCTCTGACTCTTCTTCTCTGTCTGTCTGTCTCTCTTGGTTGGTCACTGTCTATTTGTCTGTGTGTCTCTCTCTGTATCTCTCTGTATCTCTCTGTACCCTTCTCGCTCTCTCTCTCTCCTTCTCTCTCTCTCCCCTCTCTCTCTCTCTCTCCCTGCTTCCCCATATCCTCATCAACACTCCGCTCCCATCGCTTTATTCGTCCATCCACATTCCCCCTTCTTTCAGAAGACGTTGTGGACAGCTAACCCCGTCGACGAGTCAGTGCTTTCGTCTGGCTGCTTTCGCCCACTGGAACTGTGTCGAGGGTTTCCCTCTAAAGCACTTGTCTGTGACTGTGGGCTGTGGTGCCATGACTTGCTTGCTGGATCGTGTCTTGGGTACCGGGACAGTCTAGTCGTATCCGTGGAGTGTGGTAGGCATGGTTATGGGGCCGAGTAGGTAGCTTCGGTTAGTTCACCAGAGCCATGCATACATGGCTGCAGCGTGGTTAGCTAACTAAGAAAACCAAGGCATGGATAACTGCTTCAGGTATGGTATGTAGCTAGGTTGCTAAAGCCATCGACAGACTGATGGATGTGTTGCTAACCGTATGGTTATGATGGTTATGCAGCTAGGCTGCCCAAGCCATCGAGGTAAGCGGGATGTTTTGCCACAGTATGATTATGTAGCCCAAACGTTGAAGCGTGGATAGAGGCCTGGATTAGGTTGCCACAGTCTTGTTTTGAAACCCTGGGCTGCTGAAGTCATCGATAGACGCTTAGACATTTTGCCACAGTATTGTTTTGTAACTAGGCTGCTGAAGTCATCGATAGAGGCTTAGACATGTTGCCACAGTCTTGTTTTGTAACAGCTGCTGAAGTCATCGATAGAGGCTTAGACATGTTGCCACAGTCTTGTTTTGTAACTAGGCTGCTGTAGTCATCGATAGAGGCTTAGACTGTTGCCACAGTTTTTGTTTTGTAACTAGGCTGCTGTAGTCATCGATAGAGGCTTAGACATGTTGCCACAGTCTTTTTTTGTAACTAGGCTGCTGTAGTCATCGATAGAGGTTTAGACATGTGCCACAGTCTTGTTTTGTAACTAGGCTGCTGTAGTCATCAAATAGAGGCTTGACATGTTGCCACAGTCTTGTTTTGTAACTAGGCTGCTGAAGTCATCGATAGAGGCGCGCACACGTTGCCACAGCATTGTCTTGTTATCTAGGCTGCTAAAGCCATCGATAGAGGCATAGCCCATGTCTGTACGGCATGGGTATGTGTCAGGCGGCTAAAGCCGCGGATACATTGCTACAACATGGTTAAGGAGGCCCGAAGGCTTTGGGCCCAAAATGGCTGAACTGGGGCCGTGTTGCCGATGACTGAACTGAGGCCGTGTTGCGATGACTGAACGAGGCCGTGTTGCCGATGACTGAACTGGGGCCGTGTTCCCAATGACATGAACTGAGGCCGTGTTGCCAATGAAAAGAACTGAGGCCGTGTTGCCAGTGACAGAACTGGGCCGTGTTGCCAATGACATGAACTGAGGCCGTGTTGCCAGTGACAGAACTGAGGCCGTGTTGCCAAGGACATGAACTGAGGCCGTGTTGCCCAGTGACATGAATGAGAGGCCGTGTTGCCAATGACATAAACTGAGGCCGTGTTGCCAATGCCCATGAACTGAGGCCGTGTTGTCAATGACATGAACTGAGGCCGTGTTGCCAATGCAGGAACTGAGGCCGTGTTGCCATTGACATGAACTGAGGCCGTGTTGCCAGTACAGAACTGAGGCTGTGTTGTCAATGACATGAACTGAGGCCGTGTTGCCAATTTGACATAAACTGAGGCCGTGTTGCCAGTGACAGAACTGAGGCCGTGTTGCCAGTGACAAACTGAGGCCGTGTTGTCAATGACATGAACTGGGCCGTTTTTGCCAATGACATGAACTGAGGCCGTGTTGCCAGTGACAGAACTGGGGCCGTGTTGCCAATGACATGAACTGAGGCCGTGTTGCCAGTGACAGAACTGAGGCCGTGTTGCCGATGACAGAACTAAGGCATTGTTGCCATTTGACTGAAACTGAGGCCGTTTTGCCGATGACTGAACTGAGGCCGTGTTCCCGATGACTGAACTGAGGCCGTGTTGCCAATGACATGAACTGAGGCCGTGTTGCCAGTGACATGAATGAGGCCGTGTTGCCAGTGACATGAACTGAGCCCGTTTTGTCAATGACATGAACTGAGGCCGTGTTGTCAATGACATGAACTGGGGCTGTGTTGCCAATGAATGAACTGAGGCCGTGTTCCCAATGACATGAACTGAGGCCGTGTTGCCAGTGACAGAACTGAGGCCCTTTGCCGATGACTGAACTGAGGCCGTGTTGTCAATGATGAACTGAGGCCGTGTTGTCAATAAACATGAATGAGGCCGTGTTGTCAGTTACATGAACTGAGGCCGTGTTGTCAATGACTAAAACGAGGCCGGTTGTCAATGACATGAACTGGGGCCCGTGTTGTCAATGACATGAACTGGGCCGTGTTGTCGTGACATGACTGAGGCCATGTTGTCAATGACTGAACTGAGGCCGTGTTGCCAGTGACATGAACTGAGGCCGTGTTGCCAGTGACAGAACTGAGGCCGTGTTGTCAATGACTGAACTGAGGCCGTGTTGCCAGTGACGAACTGAGCCGTGTTGCCAGTGACAGAACTGAGCCGTGTTCCAATGAGATCGCCCGCAGACGTGGCCAATCAACAAAAAACGATGCAGTGTGAACTACTTTGCATATCTGACCTTTCACCTTGCTTTATGCGCGTGCGCACTCTGTCTTCAAGACACGAATGCCTTCGATCGAGAAAAAAACCCAATGCAAGATCACGACTGAATAGTGCTGGACATAAGCAGTCAGACAATTAGGTTTTAAGGACTGGCACAGAAACACGTTCCATAAAAGTTTGTGCTTGACCATGTGACACAGGTGTGTTATGATTGATCTTACCATACTGGGTCACGTCTTAACCTTTCGTCTTACATACACACACACACACACACACACACACACACACACAACACACACACACACACACACACACACACACACGCACGCCCGCACGCACGCACGCCCGCACGCATGCCACGAAACGCTGCACTCACGCACGCAGGGATTCAACACACCACACACACACACCACAACACACACACACACACACACACACACACACACGCCCCACACGCACGCACGCACGCACGCACGCACGCACGCACACACATCAAAAACCTTTCTAAAGCATGACCTGAATTAAACTTTTTTTGTGTAGTTGGGTGCGCTTCAGATTTGTATGTGCAATTGATTGTTTTCATTTGCTATGCGTGTCTGAACTAATAAGTACTCTGTGTGATCGAATTGTGATTGAACTGGGGATCTGCGAAAGCAATGCCTTCTCAAAAGGGAAGAAGTAAGACACACGCGGATTATCTACTCCTGATTCTGGAAAGCGGCTCTGATTGGACAGTGGGAGTCAAGATGGATAGGGAAAAGACAACACAAAGACAACAAAACAGATCACTGTTGTAGTCTGTCAACTTAACGTTTTCAATGTCGCAGACAGGTCCAGCAAATGATTGCTCAACCCCTCCAAGCCTCAGGACTTGCTATGCGTTGCGAGGGCTGTTACGCAGCAGGGTTGCTGAATCCGTAGATGCATCGTTTCAGCATGATTTCACGTAGCTAGGTCTCTAAAGCCGTTTAAACACATTGCTGCAGGGATGGGTTTATATACTAAGTCGATAAAAGCCACAAATACGTTGCTTCAGTGTGGTTTTATGTCGCTGGATCCCTAAAGCCAAAAACACGTTGCTTCAGGTGGTTTCATGCAGCTGTGTCCCTTAAGCCAAAAACACGTTGCCACAAGCCAGTTTTATGGAACTAGGTTTCCAAACCCGTGGAAACTACTACAGCATGGTTTTAAAAATCTACTTTGAGGTTTTCGATAATGGTCAGCTTATGCAGAATATGAAATGTTTGATAAATTGGTAAAATAAACATCCGATTCGCTCCCGATCACACGAAATTTGACCGTGAAAGTGGGCATTTTCACCCGTAATCAAGAAAACGGGAGGTAATCAACTAAATCTTGGCATGGCTTAACTGCTCTTGAATGTGACGTCACATGATGGACAGCGACGGCGACAGAAAGCGATTTTGATGGTTCTTGCGCATCTCGCTCGGTATTTAATTTATCATGTAAAAGCAGTGACTATGATTGCGACAGCCCAAAGTGACTCTGGGATGTTTCTGCAAGGCCTGTACCTTATCAGTTTGAACGCTAAGTTCTTTTTACCACGTCCCGTTCAGTTCCAGCTGGACGCCCGAACACAGCAATCCGAAGCGGTACGGACTTTACCGAAGTCTCGAAGGAGGCTACCGACTGACTTCTTGATGCGATCACACGTGGACGGCGAGCGGAGATTCTCCTTCTTCAAGCCTTAACGTGTTCATTCAATTTAACAAGTGTGATCTGTCCATAGATAAGAACAGAATAAACGTGCGACTATCGTACTCATCTGTACGAGCTTACCACTCCGCCTTCAAAGTATACGCGCACAATGCAGACGAAGTTTTTGATCCACTCGAACGCGCTCGGCAATTGTCGGAATAGCTCGTTTCCGCGGTCCAGCTGGAACTGACGTGGAAGAAAGAACTTTAGCTGCCCGCATGGTTGCACGAACCGAATCCACTTCTTTCGAGTATCTGCATCAGATGGAAATGTGTGCAAAGAATATCCGTCTCCTGCTGAGCGGCTGCACTCGCCTACAGCACAATATCTGCCACCCCCTCGTGACTTTTAGGCTGTAGGGTTCGCAACTCGTGTTGATTTCACTTGGCGTTGGCTGTTGTGTAGGTCGCGGCTGACGGCCAGTCCATCAAGTGACGTCACGGTTTTCGGTCTACCGCGCGGGGTTTGAACAGGTGTGCAAAAGTCGTTTTTTATCTATTAAATTCTTTCGGCGATTTTATTTAAAAAATGAATACCATACCGTAGTTATATGACATGTAGACCGTTTTTAACAAATTATCAAAAATCTCTAAAGTAGACCTTTAAGTAGCTATCTCACTTGAGCTATTGATGCATTGTTAAGTATAGTTTTGTTTGCTAGGCTGGATACATAGCTGCAGCATGATTATGCAGGGAAGTCGCAGAAGTCATGGATACATTACGCAACAGGGTTATGTTATTAGTTTGCTGAAAGCCATGGAGACATTACGGCAACAGGGTTATGTTGTTAGTTTGCTGAAAGCCATGGAGACGTTGCTGCAGCACGGTTATGTTGTTAGTTTGCTGAAAGCCAAGGAATCGTTGCTGCAGCACGGTTATGTTATTAGTTTGCTGAAAGCCATAGAGACATTACTGCAGCATGGTTATGTTGTTAGTTTGCTGAAAGCCATGGATACATTACTGCAACATGGTTATGTTGTTAGTTTTTATTGAAAGCCATGGATACATTGCTGCAGCATGGTTATGTTGTTAGTTTATTGAAAGCCATGGAGACATTGCTGCAGCATGGTTATGTTGTTAGTTTATTGAAAGCCATGGAGACATTGCTGCAGCATGGATATGTTGTTAGTTTATTAAAAGCCATGGAGACATTGCTACAACATGGTTATGTTGTTAGTTTGTTGAGAGCCATGGATACATTACTGCAGCATTGTTACGTTGTTGGTTTGCTGAAAGCCATAGATACTTTGCTGTATGATGGTTATGTGATACTTTAGTACAGCCTGGTTTAATGGCTAGCGCTACTAGAGCGTGGTTCTAAGGCCAGGCTGTTAGAGCCATGGACACATTGCTACCCATCGTTACGTAGTTAGGCTTTTAAAGCTATTGATAGATTGCTCATATGGGTATATGACTAGGTTCCACTAGACTTTACACGTTTTTTTTCCGTTTTGTAAGCAGATCTAATAGTTTATATATCACTGAGCTGTCAGTCTTAAGGTCATGGCATTTAAACCTGACAGCTCTTGACGGGAAAATGATGGAGTCAGATTTGTCCGGTCTAATAAGTTAACTGTTATTGTAGTCCTCAGAGGGTGAGCTCCCTTTATTTGAGTGAATCAATTAAAAGAAATGAATTCTTTTGCAAAGATGAGAAACAATAGCGTCGTTTCGTCCCATCAAGACTTCGTTATGCCAAAATGCGCGGGAATTAGGATGATTTCGGCGATGTCTAGTTCCATAGAGCCGCAGTCCATTTGGATGATATCCAGTGGGACGATATCCTTTGGGACGATGGTTCGTTGAGACGATAGTCGATGGGGTAACGGTCCGTGAAGGTGATGGCACATAAACCCTTGTCTATTGAGGCCATGTTGTTGTGAGGCGATGGTCTGATGCGGGTGATGACAGTAAGGGCGATGGTGTTGGTGGGCCAGTGTCATTTGGCGATGATCTGAGGCGGGTGATGACAGTAAGGGCGATGGTTTGGTGGGCCAGTGTCATTTGGCGATGATCTGAGGCGGGTGATGACAGTAAGGGCGATGGTTTGGTGGGCCAGTGTCATTTGGCGATGATCTGAGGCGGGTGATGACAGTAAGGGCGATGGTTTGGTGGGCCAGTGTCAATTAGCGATGATCTGAGGCAGGTGATGACAGTAAGGGCGATGGTTTGGTGGGCCAGTGTCATTTGGCGATGATCTGAGGGGGGTGATGACAGTAAGGGCGATGGTTTGGTGGGCCAGTGTCATTTGGCGATGATCTGAGGCAGGTGATGACAGTAAGGGCGATGGTTTGGTGGGCCAGTGTCATTTGGCGATGATCTGAGGCAGGTGATGACAGTAAGGGCGATGGTTTTGGTGGGCCAGTGTCATTTGGCGATGATCTGAGGCGGGTGATGACAGTGAGGACGATGGTTTGGTGGGCCAGTGTCATTTGGCGATGATCTGAGGCGGGTGATGACAGTAAGGGCGATAGTTTGGTGGGCCAGTGTCATATGGCGAATGATCTGAGGCGGTGATGACAGTAAGGGCGATGGTGTGGTGGCCAGTGTCATTTGGCGATGATCTGAGGCGGGTGATGACAGTAAGGGCGATGGTTTGGTGGGCCAGTGTCATTTGGCGATGATCTGAGGGGGTGATGACAGTGAGGGCGATGGTTTGTGGGCCAGTGTCATTTGCGATGATCTGAGGGGGGTGATGACAGTAAGGGCGATGGTTTGGTGGGCCAGTGTCATTTGGCGATGATCTGAGGGGGGTGATTGACAGTAAGGGCGATGGTTTGGTGGGCCAGTGTCATATGGCGATGATCTTAGGCAGGTGATGACAGTAAGGGCGATGGTTTGGTGGGCCAGTGTCATTTGGCGATGATCTGAGGCGGGTGATGACAGTGAGGGCGATGGTTTGATGGGCCAGTGTCATTTGGCGATGCATGACGGGCAGCTGTACGCTTGTGCAATCGAGTGTTGTATGTGTGAGTGAGTGAGTGAGTGATGTGTGTGTGTGTGTGTGTGTGTGTGCGTGTGTGCGTGTGCGTGTGTGTGCGTGCGCGCGCGCGCGTGTGTGTGCGTGTGTGTGTGTGTGTGTGTAGTGTGTGTGTGGTGTGTGTGTGTGTGTGTGTGTGTGTGTGTTTGCTCTCTCTCTCTCTGTCGTCTGTGTATGTGTGTTTGCTTCAATTAATTTGATAAACACTCTCACACACACACACACACACACACACACACACACACACACACAACACAGGCACGCACGCAAGCACGCACGCACGCACCCCCCCCCCCCCCCCACACACACACACACACGTACACACACACACACACACACACACACACACACACACACACACACACACACACACGAGCGCGTGCGCGCGAGCACGCGCGCGTACACAACACACACACACACACCACACACACACACACACACACACACACACACACTTGCACGCACGCGTGCGCACGCACACACACACAACACACACACACACACACACACACACACACACACACACACACACACACACACACACACACCACACACACGTGCGTGAGCGGACGCTCGCACACACACACACACGGAAAGACGAAAGCCGGAGATTACACACACTCACTTTATTTTTAACACGTCACTCAAAAACTTACAAAACTGAACAAAGTGGAAAGCTTGATCGCACAGAAGCAAGCCAAGTCAAAGGGCAGGAAAACGGGACCGTTGAAATACATCCCAAACAACACAAAACAGCAGGTCTTCGGCTAATACAGTACATCACTCCTTGAAACAACGGGGGAAAGCTATCGAGATGGTTTAAACGGACATCGCCCTGGCTGTCATCGCTCTATCGGATCTCACTTCAACGAAACGACGCAAAGAGATGATGAGACACGCACATCACATTTCCAGTAATCCACGTCAGCGTTAAAGCTGCGACATGAAAATACCGCCGAGCATGCGCGGGGTACGTGGAAAGAAGATGCATGGGTATCATCAAGTAGTATCATCAAGCATTCTTCTCTCTCTCTCTCTCTCTCCTCTCTCTCTCTCTCTCTGTGCCCCAACTCTCTTTCCTCCTACTTTTTCCTCCCACTTCTCTCCATCCTCTTTATCCCTCCCCCCTCCCCGCCCGTCTAGTCCTTCCGTCCTCTACTCCCGCCCCCACCTCCAACACCTTCCTCTCTCCCCCTCTCCCTTCGCCCCCCCCCCCCCCCCCCCCACCATCCCCCCCCCCCCCCCCCCCCCCCCCTGCCCCGGCCATTGCTCATTGAAATGTCGTGGATGACAGCAACAATCTTGCTGCTCGTGACTGGCACACAGTGTTAAGTCGCGGTATTTCTTGCGAAGCATTGGTGATGGGGAGTCCATAATCCATCTCCGTTGACGGGGGCGGGGCGAGGTGTAAGTTTCAGGTTCAGTTTTCTGTGTGTGTGATTGCCCGGCCGCCACGCCGGGGCTTTCATGGGGCCCACATCATGTTAAAGAGAGGAGAGGGGGGGGGGGTGGGGGGGGGGGGGGGGGGGGGGGGGGGGGGGGGGGGGGGGGGGGGGGGGGGGGGGGGGGGGGGGGGGGGGGGGGGGTGGGGGGGGGGGGGGGGGGGGGGGGGGGGGGGGGGGGGGGAGGGGAGAGAGAGAGAGTGAAGGGAGGGGGAAAGAGAGATATTTTCAGCAAAAAGACGCAAAGTGGAAAGAGACAACAACTGACCTCCACCCCGAATTCTGCAGGCAAAACCAAACAAAGAAAGAATAAAGGAGAGGAGGAGGAGGAGGAGGAGAAACAAGAAGTAGAAGAAGACGAAGAAGAAGAAGAAAAAAGAACAAGAAAAAAAACAACAACAGCAACAATAACTACAACGACAACAACAACAGCAACAAAGAACAAGAACAACAGCAAACACACACACCACACACACACCACACACACCAACACACACCCCACACACACAGAAGGACGCGCGCGCGCGCGATTGCGTCAACACACACACACACACACACACACACAAAACACACACACACACACACAACAACATACACACGAAGGGCGCGCGCGCGAGATCGCATCCACAGACACACACCACACACACACACACACACACCCCAACACACACACACACCGCGCGTGAATAAAATAAGGGTCGTAGCAAGAGCAGTCATGTGCAATATCTTTTTTCAAAAGAGTCAAACAAACCAAAAAGAGGAGGGCAATCCAGAGGCTGGGAAGTTGAGTTACCAGATCGCCATGCAAATGAAAACCAAATAAAATAGTGAAATACTAATACAGAAGCAACGCGCTTGGACCCTTTGAGTCTATTTGTAGTAGCAGCAGCAGCTCTAGTCGTTTTTGTCGCTGATGTTGTTGTTGTCCTTGGTGTTACCACTTTTTTTATTATACTATTTCATCCTTTTGCTTCAATCTGCTCAAGAGTAGATAACCCCTTTCACTGTGTGTGTGCGCCTGCGTGCGTGCGTGCGTGCGTGCGTGTGTGTGTGTGTGTGTGTGTGTGTGTGTGTGTGTGTGTGTGTGTGTGTGTGTGTGTGTGTGTGTGTTGCTGTTGTTGTTGTTGTTGTTCTTTGTTGCTGTTGTTGTTGTAGTTGTTCTTGTTCTTTTTTTTCTTCTTCTTCTTCGTCTTCTTCTACTTGTTCTTGTTGTTGTTCTTCTTCTTCTCCTCCTCCTCCTCCTTTTTCTTCTTTTCTTTGTGTATTTTGCCTGCAGAAATTCTGGGGTCGAAGCGTCAGTTGTTGTCTGTGTATCGTCACTTGTTAAACACAGTCGTCTGGCAGTCTGGTGACGCAGCTATCATTCTCGTGCATTGATATTTGGAACCGGAGCGGCTCAGTTGATACATCGTCGAACTCAATGGTGCTGGGGATGCTGGTTCAAATCTTCGCTGGGCCATCGGTTAAGAGAGGAGATTTTTCCATCGCAGTTAACATTTATTTGACTCCATTCCCTGAGAGTTCGCATGAGGCTATAAACTGTGGTTCGTGTGCAAATGCACGCGTAGCATCTCGCCCACATTTAACTTCCAATCACCATCTTTTTTTTTTCTTAAAAAAAAAAAATTGTTTTGTGGCGTCAGTTATCGGATCAATGGAGCACTTAAGGCGGTGATTTTCTTTTTCTTTTTTTCTTCTTTTCTTTCCCCTAAGGCCAAAACCCACCTCTTCATTATTTGGTGCTTCACGCTGTCCTCTTCATCTTACAAAAAAAAAAAAAAAAAAAAAAAAAAAAGCGGAGGAAAAAATTCCACAACTAAGGTTGTTTTTTTTTTTTTTTTTTTTTTTTTTTTCCCCCAGCCAGTCTCTTACACACCATGCAGTCTGTATGTTCTCTTACAAATGGACATAGTTTTGCAGATTTGAGTGTTTTGGCGTTTGATACAAAGTGTCTGGGTTTGTTGACGTTCTAATGTGTGGTGAACTGGCACACTCACTCTGATGATGTGTTGCATCGGTATGGATGGTACGTTCACACATGGCATGCATCACGCCGGCTAACAGAGGTCTGCCTGAAGACCGATCAGCAAGGGGCAGGATGACAGCACTAAATGGAGGAAAAAGCAGCAGCAGCAGCAGCAGCAGCAGTAGTTGTAGAAGAAGAAGATGACGATGATGATGATGATTGTTACGGATGGTATGGAAGTGTTTGCAGATGTTTGACTGTCTGACTCACTCAGAAATTATGGATGCATGCACGACTTTTCTAATTCACATACACACACCCACTCACCCGAACACTGACAGCCAGGCAACAAAACACTTCTTTTTTTATATTTATGCTGCCCGAGCCATCAAACAAACATATATAATATAAACATAAAACTATGCATGGGTCGGCACGCCAACCATTAGGCGTACACACACAAAAATTATATTAAATGCTGCTGGTTCCAACGTCGCCGTAGACGATGACAACGACAGCGATGCAGACGATGACAGCGATGAGTACGTCGCGACTGCAGCATCAAGTCAAGTCCGACACAAGACTCACTTCAAAACTGTGGCTCAAAAAAAAACAAAAAACCCACTAACACATTCGCGGCGTCTCTGCCGACGACAAGGTGACAGTCTCACCACAGAGCTGTGGCTAAAAAAATAAATAAAAAAACCCACTGACACACTCGCGGCGTCTCAGCCGGCGACGAGGTGACAGTCACACAAGAACTGTGGCCCACACACCACACAGCGACGGCCTCGCCAACAGGTCGCTGGATCATACGCCAGAGCGGCGCTCTGGCTTGGCAGCAGCGGCGTCTCCAAACCCACTGCCCACCAGGTAGTCGGTCCCGGGCGCAGTGGCGATTGTCGGCACTCGGGCCGACCTCTCCACGCCAGCAAAAAGGCGGAGAACAGGGGCGTAGTCACGGCTACGGCCCGACCCTAACACAGCGGCAGCCAGTCCCTTTCAGTCCTGGAACACTTCAACCTGGGGAAACTGACTGCTACAAGAAAACAGCTGAGACCCTCTTCGGCCTTCTGTGTTGTTGCTTTGCCGGAATCACTGCAGAGACTGCCTAACCGGTTCAACTCCCCCGGCTTTTAACAGTGCGCCGGAGAGTAGCAGTCAGCTGAATTGTTCAGGGGCCGGAATAGCTCAGTTGGTAGAGCGCCGGACTCGTGATCCTGGGGTTGCGGGTTCGAATTTCGGTATAGGGGGATTTTTCCCTCGGAGTTAACATTGGTTCTGACTCCATTCCCCACACAGTCCTTCGAATGAGACTAAAACCGAGGTTCCGTGTGTGAACGCACGCACATCTTGCACACACGTAAAATCCCATCACCAACTTCGGAAGAGAAGGCCAGTTTGGCCGTTGGTATGGATGACACGTGACACATAGCATGCACCTTCCCCGAAGATGGAGTATGGCTGCCTTAATGGCGGGATAGAAAAGGGTCATACACACAAAACTCCACTGCCTGGCTTTACAGGGAGTGTCCGCAGGAGTATCAGCCTGCGTACGCAGAAAGAAAGAAAAAAAGAAAAAGCTGAATTGTTCAACCGGCTTCCGGACAACTACCTTCCGGTAAGCACGGTCGTATGAAAATTTGTGACCGGACGATAAACGATCCGTCACAATGATGATAATGATGATAACGACGACGACGACGTCGACGAAGACAGCATTAACGGCAATGATGGTAAGGAGATTATGATCATGTTGAAGAAGAAGAAGACGCGGAAAAGGAAGACGAGGAGAAAGACATGCTCTAGGTGTTGTCAAAGCAATATTGATGCGTACCGAAGCACCCCCAACTGGACAAAACATCGCCCATCAGCCGCCAGGCGGCGGGATCACCTGCGGAACAATTTGTTCTTAAGGTACACCAACACTCTCACCATCTTTCCACGCGATGCTACGTAGATCTGGGTTGTCCAAGACTAGATGAGTGACAGACGCTGTTGATACTACATTACTCTCGCCTTGACAAACTTTGGTCTGGTTTCACCTTTGCGAGATTCTTTCCAGACGTTTTGAAAAACGCCATACCATTGCTAATATCCACCAGCCACCAGCAAGCAGCGGCAACCAGTATAGTCAGTCAATGTTGGTTCAGACTGAACTCGCAGACAAAAGTGTCGATAAACTGAGCGAATGACTGCGATCAAGCGAAAGAGATGCAGGGGAGGGGGGAGGGGAAGGAGGAGGATGGGAAGGAAAGGAAATGGTGGGAGGTTGCGAGAGAGAGAGAGAGAGAGAGAGAGAGAGAGAGAGAGAGAGAGAGAGAAGTGCCGGTGTGTGTGTGTGTGTGGTGAAAGACCGACAGAAAAGTGTGTATGTGTGTGCTTGTGCGTGTGTGTGCGCGCGCGCGCGTGTGTGTGTGTGTGTGTGTGTGTGTGAGAGAGAGAGAGAGAGAAAATGTGAGGAACATAAAGAGAGAGAGAGTGGGGAGTGAGTGTGTGTGTACATACACGTGTGTATGTGTGTGTGTGTGTGTGTGTGCGTGTGTGTGTGTGGTGCAGCAGAATAAACATCAGTTGTCGGACATGACTTCAATCATTAGCGTGATTCACGGCTTTTGGAGAGCCTGGCGTTGGCGGGGGGGGATATCGCGTGCAGGTGAGGCCCTTACACCTGGCTAGCCGAGAGTTACAGGTGCAGGCAGTCTGCCCCCCCCCCCCCTGTCTGTCTCACTCTGTCTCTGTCTCTCTCTCTCTCACACACACACACACACACTCACTCACACAGACACACACACACAGACACAGACACACACACACACACACACACCACACACACACACACACACACACTCTCTCTCTCTCTCTCTCTCACACTCTCTCCCTCACTCACACACGCACACACCACACACACACACACACACCACACACACACACCATTACTTTACCCCATGCTGTTTTGTCTGAACTGGTCCAGAGCGAAGCGTGCACAACGAGGATTTGATCAGGCGTGCGGAAAAAAAAGAAAAAAAAGAAAGAAAGAAAAAGAAAACAAAACCAAGAACAGTCAGCATGTGCAGCCAATGTTGGGCGCGGAGCCGCCGCACACATCATCTCATTTTAAGCCCGTGTCACACGGGACGTGCCTGTGTTTCTAGCGGCAATAATGTCACACAATCCTTGCCGGTGTAACGAAAAGTTTTAACTCCCCGAATGGTTTAACTCCCAGGGAGTTAAACTGTTCATATGTAAATTTTAACTCCCTGGGAGTTAAACTAGAATGACTCCCATCCCTGTGCCAAAATAACTCCACTCAGTAAAACTTCAAAATGTTCTAAGATCTTTTTTGCACAAGTCTCAACAAATTCTTGAAACATTAAGGGGGGAGTCATTTTGTACATATATCAGACTTAACTCCCACTCTGTAACAGAATGACCCCCTGGGAGTTAGTACAGATTAACTCCCGGGAGTTAATCCAGGCGTGTAAAAGTTTAACTCCCTGCCCACTAAGGGGAGTCAGTTTTTTCACAGTTTAGAATAACTCCCCTGGGAGTTAATGTGTACAAGAGTTTTCTGACTCCCAGGGAGTTACTTTGTAACAGAGGGGGAGTTAATCTGATCATGACTAAGATGACTCCCCACCCACCTATTCCCAGGTGTCTTTCGGTAAGAGAATGGACAAGGGAATTTATGTTCATGATGATCATCATCATCATACATGTGCTGATCTATGCATGTCCTTGATATTTTACTGTGCCTTTTTGTATATAATCTGTATGTAAAGTCTGTATATACATGAATTAATGGCTTGATGCCTTTGGTAGAAATACTGTACCTTCAGTCTTTGGCGTTCTCTCTCTCTTCTCTCTCTCTCTCCTCTCTCTCTCTTCTCTCTCTCTCTCTCTCTCTCTCTCTCTCATGGAATCTATGCGACTATCAGTCACCCATAAGTGTAGGCCATTACACTCAAATGGACTAGAAATGGAAAATTTTCCATTTTTCATTGTGTCATGCCGCCAAATTAGGGAAGTGGGGTTGAGAGGGTAAGGAAGGTGGGGAGAGAATGACGAGTAGTCACGACGTGACGTGAAATTGTTTGTATTGACTCGCTGCATCTGGGAGAGAAGGAAGGAGAAAAAGGGTTGGCATAGATTTAAAATTTGTGTGTGAGACACATGGGATAGAGAAGGGGGGGGGGGGGGGGGGGGAGGGGGCTGTTTTT
Source organism: Conus ventricosus (assembly GCA_018398815.1). NCBI lineage: Eukaryota > Metazoa > Mollusca > Gastropoda > Neogastropoda > Conidae > Conus > Conus ventricosus. The sequence continues at coordinate 45,467,764 of CM031598.1, read as the reverse complement.
GTACAATTTGTACAAGAGGGTGGCTGCTTGGGACCGATCTGATGAAGTTGTCAAGTGACTCGTCACAGGTGTGGTGGTGTGCGTGTGCCAAGCTAAAAATGAAAGTCGGCCAGCCAATCAGAAAAACACATTTTTCAATAAAATTCAGGACACGTGACTAATTCACAGAAACCAATAATATCGAAGGAATCAACTCTACCTGACAAGTCTTGATCTGGCAAGTTAGTGTGAGAAAACACACACACACACACACACACCACACACACACACACTTCGAATAATATATATATATATAATAAGATTGGCATGGGTGGTAGCGAGGTGCGGGGAGTGGGTGGTGGGTGGGAGTCATTCTGGTGGTATGTCAGAATAACTCCCCTGGAGTCAAAATGAAACATAGTGGGAGTTAGTTTTTTATATTCTAGTTTAACTCCCAGGGAGTTAAAATTTACAATGAACGTTTAACTCCTGGGAGTTAAACCATTCGGGGAGTTAAAACTTTTCGTTACACCGGTTGTCCCTCAACGCTCATCTCTAAACTTCAAAAAGTTCAGAACAATGCCGTCCGTCTGACCTCCCACTCCTCTAGATCTGATCGCCTATTACCAATTCTGTCATCCTTACACTGGCTCCGAATTCAGTCTCGCATTGACTTTAAAGTTCTCCTCCAGGTTTTTAAATAACTAAATAATCTGGCTCCCTCCTACCTCTCTGACCTCCTCCATCTCTATGTTCCGTCACGCAACTTATGCTCATCCACCGATTCTCGTCTGCTTCGGCTTCCCTCTGCTCGCCTGAAAGCTAAAGGCCAACGATCTTTCTCTTACCTGGCACCTGCTCTGTGGAATGGTCTGCCTTCTTCTCTGTGTAACACGGACTCTTTAGAGACTTTTAAAACATCCCTAAAGACACATCTTTTCCCTCGGACTGATTAACGATATCCACTTATCACTGTGCACGTGTTTGCTGGTGTTGACGCGCTCGTGTGTCTGCGTCTGTAAGTTGTGTGTGTGTGTGTGTGTGTGTGTGTGTGTGTGTGTGTGTGTGTGGTGTGTGTGTCATGTGGTGTATGTGTGCGCGCGCGTGCGTGCGCATGTGTGTGTGATTGTGTGCGTGTGTGTGTGTGTGTGTGTGTGTGTGTGTGTGTGTGTGTGTGTGTGTGTGTATGTGTGCGTGTGTGTGTATGTGTGCGTGTGTATGTGTGTGTGTGTGTGCGTGATGCGTGTGTGTGTGTGTGTGTGTGTGTGTGTGTGTGTGTGTGTGTGTGTGCTTTGAATTAGAATAAGTATTTTATCATGTTTTTCTGTAATATGCGCTTTGGGCTCTTGCGAGGTAAAGCTCTCTATAAATATCCTTTTACATGACATTACATTACAACACGTTAGTGTTTTCTGTGTTAGAGTTTTCATCACACACACTCACCCAACCACACACACACACCCACACCCACACACCACACACACCCACACCCACAGAGAGAGAGAGAGAGAGAGAGAGAGAGAGAGAGAGAAGGATTTCTATTTGCTCTGTGGTGCATGACGTCAGTAAACAACCCGATCGTTGTCGTCTAGATCTGTCCGCTTCATACGAAAGCAAGAGAGGCCGATAACATGACAAACACACTTGAACAATTTCACATTTTGAAAAACAAATGATCGATTTGTTCCATTGCTACATGCCCCATTGTGAGACTATCCTCTGCGTAGCATTTGGAAACCAGGCACCAATAGACTCGCAAGAGCAGCTCTCTTCCAGTCCGTTTTTCAACGGTGTTCCGGTGTTCCTATCAGCTTCAAGCTCTGTCAGTGACATTTGTTGTTGTTGTTGTTGTTGTTCAGAGAGAGAAGAGGGGTGAGAAAAGGTGGGTGGTGGTGGTGGTGGGACTTCACAGGGGATGAGAGACTTGAAACACCATGCTCAAATGGCGAAGACATTTTCACGTCTGACCCACTGCACTTTAAAACAGTGTCAGAACATGCGTTGCATAAGATCACTTTCGCCACAGAGGAAAACTTTTTCAGCGGACAGCTTTGGCGTGTGAGGTCGGCCTTAGGATTTGGCGATAAACATACAAAGCAAAACGGAAAATCGCAGCATGCAGTCCTCACTGAAGGAATTTTGGTACAGCAGCAGCAGCAGTAATAGTAGTAGTAGTGGGGGTGGGGGTGTTTCTGTTGTTACGTTTGTGTATTGCTCCTGTAACTACCGAAACAGAATGAAACATGTATTCACACAGTCCCTGCATTTTTGTTGTTCGTTGTTCGTTTTCTATTTCTGCTCGTGACTTTATTAGTGAACTGGATTATAAACAATATGATGTGGTTAACCTTCCAAATGCCGATGCAACAGCAACGGCAGCAAAACGAAACAACAACCGAATGAAGGAATCGATCAATCAATAAACAAACAAACATAAACAAATAAATAAGCAAACAAACAAATGAAGGAATGAATAAATCAATGAGGGACAAAGCTACAGCCAGCCTCAACAACAATGTCCAGTTTCCTCCCCAGTTCAAGCGATACCAACACTCCTGGGCCATAAGATCTTCGACACTGTTGGCAAAAGAGAAATCCTGTCATTGATTTGGACAGCTACCATTTCCGCTTCATTTCACTTACAGCGAGAAAATGGCTTCAGCAAAATGAAGAAGTTCCAGGCCTTCAGAAGGTCTCGCTGACCATGAACGCAACTGGCACTGCACCGGGGAATCTCCAAAACATAGCACCTGTTGCAAAACAAGGCCCTAACACTGACGGCAACTGCGCTACAGAAATACTGCTCCACAGTATTTGGCAGGACCTGGTACAACCGTACACTCCAGCACGACCACTGAGGTCATAAGCTTTATCTTGTGTAAGCGTTACGAGTGCATGTGATAAGAAAAAAAAACCCAAAACGCCTGGGTTCAGCGCATGTTCAAACACTGCCCCCAGTACTCTAGTATGCCCAGCCTGTCGTTCTCAGACTGTGAGTTTCCTTGTCAAGATTTCGACGGCGTCTTTACGGGAGTACATTAATGACGATTTGAGTGGCCGCATCAGTCCCGGGCATGTGTGCCTTACCTTCTGCAGACTTTTCGACACTTTTCGACTTACTTTTGGAATTCATTATTTTTCAAATAATTAAGCGATTATTTATTTATTGGTTTAATAATTTTGTTTGTTTATTGTGCGCGGTGAGCATGACTTTCATGGATATCTGCGGCCTACGTGTCGTCACCATCATCGTCATCATCAGCATATTGCCGTCGTCGTCGTCGTCATCATCATCATTCATCATCATCATCATCTCATCATCATCATCATCATCATCATCGTCAACGTCATCATCATCATCATCATCATCATCATCATCATCACCTAGCAGCACCAATGTTAAGGCAGACACATGTATGGGGATAGCCTCTTCCACGCGTGGCTACTTGAGCTCTTGGTGAACGAGGCCCAGGTGGGCATGCAGTCATTCTATTAGTCGATGGTCTCCCTTGAGGGAGGGAGATAGAGAGAGAGAGAGAGAGAGAGAGAGAGAGAGAGAGAGAGGTGCCAGTCGCTTTTGGTATACTCTACGCCTCTCATTGATTTGCTGGATCGGAAGCATCTTTCAATGATAAACATCTCACTATATTCAGAACAAAATACAGGAGCAGGGAAAAAGCAGGCGAATATAAACAGTTCATCTGTCAGTGTCAAAATGACTTGGCAAATGTTTGTTTAAGGTAAAGAAAGGAGGCTGGGGAGTGGGATACAGAGGAGGTTATTAAAGTTCTCAATATTGTACCCTCCACTGGCAGCATCTGATGGCGATCAGAAATAGAAGCATCAGTGTCTGTGGGTGGAGTCCGTGTCACGCGTGCACACGCGCGCCTGTGTGTGTGTGTGTGTGTGTGTGTGTGTGTGTGTGTGTGTGTGTGTGTGTGTGTGTGTGTAGGAGGGGTGAGGAAAGGTGCACACACACACACACACACACACACACACACACACACCACTACGCGTACGCCTGTGTAGGCCTATAAATGGGTGTGGATGCGATGGGTGTGTGCAGATAAATGCATACATTCGCTGACATACTTCTCTTCTCCTCTCTCTCTCTCTCTCTCTCTCTCTCTCTCTCTGTTAGAGAGAGAGAGAGGAGAGGAGAGAGAGAGAGAGAGAGAGAGAGAGAGAGAATTTCACAGGTGTTTGTGCATGGACACACGAGCTTGCGCTTGGTAATATCCTTTTCAGTGTCGTTGATTCAAACCGGATCAGGTGAAAGCGGAGACCAGTCGGATCGTTCCAAAGAACAGGGCGAGAGCAACGCCACAAACAAGCAGCACAAGTGACACTGGTTAACCAGCGTTAACATGGAAATGATGATTACCACACACAAGCGCATAACAATCGCACCCACCTGAGCCGAAGAGAAAGACACCGGAAAACGCTATCGGCTCTCGAGCGGAGACAAACAGTGACAGCACAAGGCGGAAATTAGAAGCCGACGCCCCAACGTGCCGGTTACATAATTTCTCGTCCGTACGCAATTGAACAATTCGGTTTCTGGCGTCTCGCGCGTCGTGTGATCTCCCCCCCCCCCCCCCCTCCCCCTCCCCCCCCCCCCCCCCGCCCCGCCCACCCCTTCTCCTTTTCCTCGCTCCCCACCCACCCTCCTTTGACAAAAGAGAATGAATCGTTTGTGGGAATCGGATCCTCAGATAACCACATTTCCATGTGAAAGGCCAACGGATAGGGGAGGCCTGCAGAAGGCAGCGGCTGGTTGTATGCCAGGTTTTGTTTGTGTGTGATGAATGTGTGTGTGCGTGCGTGCGTGGTGTGTGTGTGTGTGTGTGTGTGTGTGTGTGTGTGTGTGTGTGTGTGAGTGTGTGTGTGTGAGAGAGAGAGAGAGAGAGGAAGGGGGGGGGGGAGGGTAGGAGAGAGTCTATAATTTGTGTGTGTGTGTGTGTGTGTGTGTGTGTGTGTGTGTGTGTGTGTGTGTTTAAGCATGCATGCGCGCACATGTGTGTATGTGTGTGTGTGCATGTGCTCTCTCTCTCTCTCTCTCTCTCTCCTCTCTCTCTCTCTCCTCTCTCAGATCTCAGTATCTTCCGCACTGAAATAACCACGTTTCATGAACAGAGTGGAGACCAAGGAAAGCAACATATTGATTGGTTTAGCGGAACGCCGTTCATTCCTCAAACCGATCTGCTGTGAAATTCCCGAACAAAACGCAACGAAAAGTTTTTAAAAAAAGGAAACAAAGAAAGCAATAGTTCGGCGCTATCAACTGACACTATTTTTTTCCCTTTCTTGAACCACTTTAAAAAGATGATAATGTGATCAGAACGGATTTAGAATGATTAGTTATATGCTGATTTATAGTAGCTGAAAAATAAAAAACTATGAATGTGTCACGGTCAAAATTCAACACAACGAAGTGTGGTCAGTCGTCGGCCACTCCAACTGGACATAAGTCCAAACTCAAACATTCTAGGCGTCAGAAAGACGGGCCCATAGGTCGGGTCGGCCCAATTTAAAGCATAGGGAGAGGCTCCACAGAGACGTTCTGTCCCGCCAGACGACTAAGCGGCTTTGACCGACGCATCGGTGTCTAGCGAGACGAGTCGTAGAGCCCGGCTCAGACTCATCTGGCCACTTTGTGGAACCAGCGTCTTTGTTAGTTTTGACGTCGTGGCGCCCATCCAGACTCGCTAGCCACTTTAGAGTGACCAGGGGTCCACACGGCACCAGTTAAGTGGAAAGGGGGAAAAGGTAGTGTGTGGTGGGGGTGAAATCTAGCTAATCAATTAAATGCCCAATTGACCACCACAGAGAGTAAGGCGTGTAGGCGTGACTGTCATGATTTGAACATCCAAGGGAAATTAGAGGGGGATAACTTCGGGTGTCAGGGGGGTTTAAAAATACTGCCCAATGGTACTCGCCCTTTTCGGACAGATCGGAACGAATAAAGAAAGATGTGGGGAGAGAGAGAACGGCAGAACGAGGGGGAAGAAACGAACAGAGAAACAGAGAGAGAGAGGGGTTTCTAGGTCTGCTTGAGAGAAAAGCAGAGAGATGAGGGGAGGAGAGAAGAAAACCCAAAGTTGAGAGATTAGCATGAGATGTCTGCAGAGGAAGGATGAGGAGAGATTGGAGAGAGAGAGAGAGAGTTGCTAATTAATGAAGAAAAAAGAAAGAAAAAAAAAAAAAAGAAAAGAAAAGCAACCATGTCCATTTGATAAGAGCAGACTAGAAAAAAGAGAGAGAGAGAGAGAGTGCAATGCGTTAATGCAGGAAGCAAGAAAGGAAACAGATCGATGTTGATAGTCACTGTTCTATTCCTAACCGGGGGTTCGACCTCATACCTGGTAGCGTCACTTCGCCAAGCAGAACCACAGACCAACCCCAAAACAGTCTCACCTAAACCAGGCGCCATCAGACCAACACCAGTGCCGGCAGTTGTTGTGTGTTGTGAAGTGACAGTGAAAGAAAAAGAAAAAAAAAGAAAAGACAGTGATTCGTAAATAGTTAAGATCACCTGGCCAGGTAAAGTAGAAATCTATTTATACCCGGGTTAGTTAATGATGTTTTAGATAAATGATTTTGTGAAGCTCAGGAAAGAGAGAATGTTTTATTTTGTTTGATTCCATATGCATTGTTTGTTTCGTTCTATGATCATGTACAGTAAATTTTATAGACTTTACTAGTGGTTTGTTGTGACGAATGCTTTGATGTATGAATGAGTTTGAAAGCAAGCTGTGAGTGTGTTTGGGCTGTGCGCTAGCCCCTTCCCTCCACTGACATTACACCGAGGTTGACAATTTATTGGCGAGCCTGCCAGGATATTTCTGCCCTTTATTATAATTTGTTCAACTTCTCAGAGAGGAAGCTGGGTGGGATTCAAGTATTGTAATCCTAAGACAAGGGTTGTCTTACTGTGGTTCCAAGATATTTAAAATACTGGGCTTGGCATTGCTTCCAAGATAGTTAATACTAGGCTTGGCATTTCAGCCCCAGAGTATTATTTCGCACAGATTCCCTATAATTCGCTCTCATATTTGGGGTTTCAGGCGCTGGGCGTTTTATAAAAACTAATTACGTTGTCCCAAGCTAATATTATCATTCATAGGATTGTGCTATTACGCCCACTCGTGTCGGTAACCACCAGTTTGGCGGGCGTAGTAATAAAATCTTGTTCAAAAAAAAAAAAAGAGATTTTATGGCGGAAAGAAAAGACACCCCTATTAAACAACTCGTGAGCGTCGCTCGTGATTTAGGTTACTCAGGAGATGAGTTGCGAGCATTCGTTGAAAACCAACAAAAGATGGAAAGAGATGAGCGAGCGGAAAGACGCGTATCGCAGTAGAGGCGCAGGAAACAGAAAGAATAAGGGAAACGCAGGAAACAGAAAGAAGAAACAGGAGACAGAAAGATAAGGGCAACGCAGGAGACAGAAAATTTAAAGATTCATTAGAATTAGAGAAAGTGAGAATTTCAAAGGGGGAAACCACCGAGGGGTGGGAGTTCAGTTTCCAGTGACTCTGTGCGCAGCTATGCTCCCCGACCCAAGTTGCCAAAATTCTCGGAAAAGGGAAAACCCATTCGATTGATGCATAATCAGTCGTTTCGAAACGTTTGCGACCAGTCAGGGTTGGCCTCCAAAAGAGTGGGCAGTCATTTTGTCAGGCTATTGACGGGTAAGGCATTGCAGATTTTCACTGCGTTACCAGCAGAACAACAGTCTGATTTTGGTGCTGTGAAGGAGTCTTGGGTGAAAGGATTTGATCTCACGAGGAGGGGTTCAGGAAGAAAATTTTTGTTCAGCTAAATTACACAGGTGAGACGTTACACTCAGTTTGGTGCACCCTCTAGATCACTATTTTGAGAAGTGGTTAGAGTTGGTGGGGACGAAAAAAGAGTTCGCTGAATTGAAAGAGTAGTTATGAAAGAACAGATTTTGTCAGGTTGCGGCCCTTTAGTTAACCATACATTTGAAAGGAGACAGCCAGAGACAGCAGGAGAGTTTTGAAGTTCGCAGAGGTGTATAGAGAGGCACGTTTGGGCAAAGAAGGTGCAGGAGATAAAGGTGCTAGGCCAGGTGAGAAGAGTCAAGGAGACTAGGAGAAATTTTCTGCAAAGTCTGCAAACCCAGTGGTGGGGGCAGAAGGAAGGGCAAAGGGACATTAGGTGTTTCATTTGTCACAAGAAGGGACATGTGGCGAGGGTTGTCGCATGAGGTTCCAGAAGGCAGCAGCCCTTGCAAGAGGTGGATAAGGGTCGTCAAGGGAAACGACCCGCAGTGGAACCAAAGGGGATTCAGTCTGAAGAGGGTGGAGTGCAGCCTATGGCTAGCACTGGACAGCAGTCAGTGTCAGGGATAGAGGGCACTAGGCTGAGTGGTTCGTTACCCGTGGAAAAAGGGGGATTGGCCAGCGAGGGTGAAAGTGTTACGAGACACTGGTTGTTCATGCGGGGTAGTACGAACAACGTGGTCGATAAGGGGATTTGACAGGGCAAATCCAGACCTGTTCTCTAATCGATGGCACTGTGAGGGAGTTTCCAGTTGCTAAGATAGAAGTACGTACCCTTACTTCTCAGGCGAGTTGTCTGCGTTGGTGATGGAGAAAACCCCTTCATGATTTGATCATTGGAAATATTCCAGGGGCAAGGGATCCAGGGGATCCTGAGTTGTTGACTGTACAGGGGCAGCAGTTCAAACACGGAGCAAGAAGGAGGAATAGGTTGTGTTAAACCGTTAGTTGTTCCAGGAAGGAAGTCGGGCTAGATGTGTCGCCTGATGAGTTTAGGGCAGCGCAGGAACAAGACCTTCGCTCGTGAAGTCTTGGGAGTTGGCAAGAGGTGGAGAGAAACAGGAGGTTAGAGGAGGTGAGACAGATTTTCTTGTGAAAGGCGGGCTGTTGTACCGAGTGTTCACCAGGGAGACGGTAAGGTGACCACTCAGTTAGAGGTACCAGCAGGTTATCGTGACACTGTCATGTCAGTGGGTCACGAGTCGCTCATGGCGGGTCATCTCGGGCACCAGCAAACAGCTGACCGAAACTTTGATGATTTTCATTGGCCAGGAGCAATGGCAGACATAAAGCGGTTCTGCAGTCATGTGATGTGTGTCAAAGGTCAGCCACAAGAGGGGTGAAGAGGAAGGCACCCCTTAAACATCCCCCTTTAATTGACACACCATTCAGGGGAAATGGCGTTTATCTGATGGGCCCAATCTCGCCCTGTTCCAAAGGTGGGCACAGGTACGAGACATGTAAGTTTGCAGGGAAGGTTTGCAGGAGGCTAGGGTCGGTCAGAAGAAGCAATATGACAGGAAGGTGAGGAAGCAATCCCTCAAGGCGGGAGATCAAGTCCCGGGTACTGCTTCCCACGGGTCACAACAAGCTGCTGATGCTTGGAGGGACCATTCACCATCACTGAAAAGGTCGGTCGGGATTACCGAATTGATGTGAATGGGAAACCAAAACTTTTCCATGCGAATTTTCTCCGCAAATATATTCAGCGTGAGACTCAGCACATAGGTGCAGCAGCAATCATTGATGAGGTGAAAGAGACCCAGCAGAAGAAGGGGAGATTTTGTTGCCTAAGTTTCCAGAAGAGTCATACAGGGATGTGTCACTGTATGAAGGGTAGACAGTTGGAGTCCTAGGTTTTTGTTGTCGGAGGCGACACAAAGCAGCCAGAAAGGGGAAAGGTGGAGAAGATGATGAATTCAGAGAGACCAAAGACCAAAAAGAGTCAGGAGTCTGCTAGGTTTTGTTGGCTTCTACAGGGGGGTTTGTTCCAAATTTTGCTGCAATCACGAGTCCTCTCAGTGATTTGGTCAAGGCAGGGAAACCGGCAGTGGTCGATGTGGTCAGACGCTGCAGAGCAAGCACTGCAGACGGTGTTGGAAAGACTAGGTTCCCGTCCCATCTTGAAGCTACCAGATATGTCCAAACCATTTTTGTTGCGGACAGATGCATCAGGTGGTGGGATAGGTGCAGTATTGTTACAGGAGCATGAAGGGGTCGAGTTTCCTGTGAGATATGCTAGCAGGAAGTTGACAAAGTGTGAAGAAGGGTACGCAACGGTGGAGAAGGAGTGTTTAGCTGTCGTGTGGGCCGTGCAGAAATTCCACAAATACTTGTATGGGAAAGAGTTCGTGATCGAGACGGATCATCAACCACTCAAATTCCTGCAGGAGGCGCAGTTGAAAAACAGCAGAGTTCTGCGTTGGGCAATGGCACTGCAGCCCTACAGGTATCGAGTGCAGTACATCCCAGGTCGACAGAATGTCGGAGCTGACTATTTAAGCCGTGTAGTCTAGCAAGCCAGAGGAAGTCAGTCATATCCGGGGTGCTTTGTTGATAATATGTGTTGATTCCAGTTATGTTGATTGGATATGGGTTCATTCCCAGTTGGCTATGGTTCATATTTTTTTGTGTGAGACTTGTTTATATTTTCTTTGTGAGTTTGTTCATGTAAATGTAGTTATGCTTGGAGCATACAGTCGCTTGTGTAGTGATGCATTAATTGCATAAGTGAGGATGGAGATTCCTCAGTGAAGTGTCATGGATCGTGATCTATTATATTGTGCTTTTCATAAGAATGTGAAGAGAAGATGTGGCAAATCGCAGGTGGGGAATTGCATAAGTGCGCACAGAGGTCGTTATAAATGAGTTGAAATAAACGCAAGAGCGCACGTCAATGATAACTCATTGGAGTGGTATTCACTAATGATATATTTTTAACTTATAAACCGTTGTTGTAAAGTATTTTTTTTTAACTTTGCGCGTGTAGCTGTGTGTCAGCAAATTCGGTTGTTGTCTTTTTTGTACCGTTGTTTTGAGACAATGCGGTGCATAGTCTTTTGCAAGGGGGAAATTGTCACGGTCAAAATTCAACACAACCGAAGTGTGGTCAGTCGTCGGCCACTCCAACTGGACATAAGTCCAAAACTCAAACATTTCTAGGCGTCAGAAAGACGGGCCCATAGGTCGGGTCCGGCCATTAAGCATAGGGGAGAGGCTCCACAGAGAGTTCTGTCCCGCCAGACGACTAAGCGGCTTTGGACCGACGCCTCGGTGTCTAGCGAGACGGTCGTAGAGCCCGGCTCAGACTCATCTGGCCACTTTGTGGAACCAGCGTCATTGTTAGTTTAGACGTCGTGGCGCCCATCCAGACTCAGCTAGCCACTTTAGAGTGACCAGTGTCCACACGGCACCAGTTAAGTAGGAAAGGGGGGAAGGTAGTGTGTGGTGGGGTGTGAAATCTAGCTAATCAATTAAATGACCAATTGACCACCACAGAGAGTAAGGCGTGTAGGCGTGACTGTCATGATTTGAACATCCAATGGAATTAGAGGGGGATAACTTCGGGTGTCAGGGCGGTAAAAATACTGACAATGGTACTCGCCCTTTTCGGACAGATCGGAACGAATAAGAAGATGTGAGAGAGAGAGAACGGCAGAACGAGGGGGAGAACGAACAGAGAAACAGAGAGAGAGAGAGGTTCTAGGTCTGCTTGAGAGAAAAGCAGAGAGATGAGGGGAGGAGAGAAGAGAACCAAGTTGAGAGATTAGCATGAGATAGTCTGCAGAGGAGGACTGAGGAGAGATGTGGAGTGAGAGAGAGAGAGTTGCTAATTTATGAAGAAGAAAAGAAAGAAAGAAAAAAAAAAAGAAAAGAAAAGCAACCATGTCCATTTGATAAGAGCAGACTAGAAGAAAGAGAGAGAGAGAGAGAGTGCAATGCGTTAATGCAGGAAGCAAGAAAGGAGAACAGATCGATGTTGAGAGTCACTGTTCTATCCTAACCGGGGGTTCGACCTCATACCTGGTAGCGTCACTTCGCCAAGCGAACCACAGACCAACGCCAAACAGTTCACCTGACCAGGCGCCATCAGACCAACACCAGTGCCGGCAGTTGTGTCGTGTTGTGAAAGTGACAGTGAAAAGAAAGAAAAGAAAGAAAAGACAGTGATTCGTGAATAGTTAAGATCACCTGGCCAGGTAAAGTAGAAATCTATTTATACCCGGGTTAGTTAATGATGTTTTAGATAAATGATTTTGTGAAGCTCAGGAAAGAGAGAATGTTTTATTTTGTTTGATTCCATATGCATTGATGTTTCGTTCTATGATCATGTACAGTAAAGTTATAGACTTTACTAGTGGTTTGATGTGACGAATGCATGATGTATGAATGAGATTGTAAGCAAGCTGTGGTGTGTTTGGGCTGTGCGCTAGTCCTTCCTCCACTGACATTACACCGAGGTTGACAGAATGAAATCGAAAAGGCACATACACACATGAAAATAGAATATGACTTCAATCATTTCCATGTCTGTCTGTCTGTCTGTCTGTCTCTCTCTCTCTCTCTCTCTCTCTCTCTCTCTCTCTCTCTTAAACAAACTTCAGACGGCAGTTAAAGAACGTTCCAAGCACTCGCGGCAAAAGTGGCTTTGTACAGTGAGTGCAAATGTGGTAGATCGATCGATTGATCGATGACATGTATAAATACAAATGTCGGGCTGAGCGATTCTGATAACTTTCTTGGTACTGATCAACAATTCATTTCACCTGTTGCTTGGGTCCCCCACCCCCCCCCCCCCCGCCCCCCAATTCCAATTCCCCACCCGTCCCTCAACCCCCACCCGTCCCTCAACCCCCACCCCCATCCTCCTTGTCTTCCCCAGTCCACTTCACGTCCCTCAGGCCACGAATATGATGTCCATGTGGTGTCATAACGATGTCCATGTGGTGTCATAAACTAATAATGATAAAACTGAGCCAGAGTTCACCCCATTTCGAGTATCATCTCCTTGGTTAGTGCTTCGAAATAAGCTGACATGGATGCACGCACACATTCCATACCCTTTCGTCTATTCACATCGGCCTCCGTAATTGACAGCTGTCTTCCAACTTTCCCCACAGGGGGGTGACAGCAAAGCGGAGAAGAAACGGACGGGGTCTTCAATTCAACCGTTTCTGTCTCGGTGGTTCTTTGTCGTTCACCATTATTTACATCGCGGTCTCGTCCTCCCTATTCTTCCCTGTCCCGCTGTTGGGGTGGGGGTGGGGGGGGGGGGGGGGGGGGGGGGCCATATCAGTTTAATACCTCTCCTGTCACCCCCCAGCGAGCGTTTCGGGAGGGAGAAGAAATTGTTCAACGCCTCGTGAGTAAAAGCCGGCGTTAATTTCTTTCTCTTTATGCTCCCGCGCTTCAGTCCGTTTCCACCCGTGAGGAGCAACATATGATCCCACCGTCTTTTCAGCCTCCTGCATGTGTCTCCATGTGGATGACAGGAGGACCTCAGGTGTTTTTCAGGCTGTCCCTTTGCATGCATGCCACGTGCGAACTAGTTTCACCACTCCAGAACTCTCTAACAATGCATTGCTGACGGTCGTCCTCACTGGCGGGTGAGGAGGGTGCAAGGGGGGGGGGGGGGGGGGGGGGGGGTTTTTGGAATGGGGGTTTAAAAACCGTCACTTACTTGGGGGAAAGGGAAAAACCCTTTTCCATGAGATATTTTGTCCCATTTTTAGCATTGTTTGCCCCCCTTTTAAAATTCCCCCTTTCCCCCTTGCCCCCCCCTTTTTCCACCTCCGGTGGGACTTTTCTTGCTGGTGGGGGGTGAGATTGGGCCGTGCATCGGGGGTGTTGTGTGGTCGACCCCGGGGAGGGGGAAGTTCTGTGTGGATTGGAAATAAATATTTAAAATGGGCCCAAGAAAAGTCTCATCCAGTTACCATCTTTAATTTTTTCTTTCCCCCTTTCCCTTTCTTTCTTTTTTTTTCTTTTTTTTTGTTTTTTTTGGGTTTTTTCTTTCTTTCTTTTTTTTCTTCATTAATTTTTTTTTTTTTCTTTCAACCCGCCTGTCTCTTCTGTTTTTTCCCTCTCTGTTTGCTTTATTTCTTTTTTTCTTACTTTTTAATTTCTTTCCTCCTTTTTTTTTTTTCTTCTTCTTTTTCTTTTCTTCTTTTTCCCTTCTTCTTTGTTTCTTTCTTTCTTTGCACCTTTTTTTTCTTCATTTTTTTCTTTCTTTCTTCTCCCCTCCCTCAATCTCACCCAAACATTGGGGGACCAAAGTTAACTCAGAATTGCCAGGGGTTTGATGATAAAAATAATAATAAAAAATAATGTTTGATGAAAAAAATTGGGGGGGTTCTTTTCTAGAAAAGTTTTCCCTTTTTTGGGCTTTTCCCACTGAAAAAGGAAAAATTCCCCCTCTTATTTTACTGAGATAAAAGGGGTCCTACTTTGGAAGGGAACCCCAAATAAAGACAAAGTTGTTTACCCACCTGACTTTATTTTTTTTTTTTTTTTTCTTTTTTTTTTTTTTTTATTTTTTTTTTTTTTTTTTTAAATTAAATTTTTTTTTTTAAATTTTCTCTTTTTTTCCCCCCCCCCCCTTGACAAAATTGGAAAGTACATGGAAACTTGCACATACATGAAAATACACATGACAGTGTACTCTCCCCCCCCCCCCTTCCCCCCCCCCCCCCCCCCCCCCCCCCCCCCCCCCCCCCCCCCCCCCCCGACCCCTACACACTCACTACTCTTTCTGATATTACTTCCGGGGGGGTTTTTTGCGGGAAAGAATTTTGTTTAAATTTTGCCCAAAAAAACAAAAAAGAAAAAAAAAAAAAAAATAATAAATAAAACAAGCGCCCAAAGTCCCTAAAGCAAAGGGTTTCAACAAAAACGGGCCCTTTGTTTACAAAAACCCAATTTTTCCCTTTTGGACTGTGCCAAACTACCCCCCCAAAAGAGTGCAAAAATATCAAAGGTGGAAACATCCTGTTTCAGCATGCAAAAAAAACCCTTGAGCTTGGCATTGCATTAGTCAGGGATATTTTAAAAATATGTAAAATTTGGGCCAGAAACCAATGTAATTGGGGCCCAAAATCTTTTTCCCGTACTTCTTTACACCCAAAATATATCAAGGTGTTGACGAGTCAAAAAAATTCCCAGTGTTAAAAACTGGGGGTTTAAAAATTTTGGGTTTAAAGGGTCACCCAAAATTGTTTTTTCCAATATCGAAATCCCATAACAGGGTTGTATTGTCTCAGTTTCTTTTTGACAGAAATTACAAAAGGGAAATCATGGGAAAAATTTACAGTCATACAGGTATTTTTTTGGTGGCATTTTCGATTAATACCCTAAATTTGGGAAAACCTTTTCCCATCTTTATGTCATGAAACTTATTTCATTGTTTGAAAAACCCAAACCATTTGGATCTTAAAAAAACCTTTTTCCACTTCAACACGCTGAAGAACGAAGGGTCTGCCCTCATAAGAAAGTTTTGGACACTTTTTTCCTCTTTTTTGGGTTTAGTTTTCCAAAATTTTTTTGTGTCCCCAAGGGTTTTCTTAGAATCAAAAAAAATTTCCCAAAACTTTAGTTGATATTGAACTATAGCATTTATAATCCCATTTTTCCCAACAGAAAATTAGTTCATTTTTTTTTGGGGTTTACAGGCACTAAAACTCTCTAAAGGTAAGAAATCAAATTATTATGTACATCGAATAATTGATGGTTTAAATAGAATTTTTTCGTCAAAATTTTTTTAAACAAATACAACATGTCTACCCCCCCCTAAATATATGGCTGTTTTTAATGAATAAATTCAGCCCAAAAAATTCGGCGGTTTTTGAGGGAAAGGGTTTTTTCCCGGGTAAAAAACGTTGTAATTCTCAGGACATTGCCCCAAAAAGGGGTTTTTCCCAACATTTCAGAAAAGCAGGGCCTTCTTTTCCTCCCCATTTAAAAGCTAGCTTTACAAATTTTAGGAAATAAATCAAAAACAAAATTTCTGCGGGATTTCCCTTTCTTAAAAAACCCTTTTTAACCAGGATGCTTCAAGAGGTAAAAATATCTTGTAATCAATCTTCGCCCCCCCATTCAACATAGGGGTTTACAGACAAAACCCCTTTTCTTTTTTTTAAAGCAGGTTTATTGTTCCATAAAAAAGAAAAATAGAACACTGTAATTTTTTAAACCCAAATTTCAGGGGGTTTGGATCGGGTAAATTTTTTAAAAAGGAAGTAATTTTTGAAAAGATTTATGTTTTCTTTTTTGGGTTATCCCCCTTTTGTGGAGAAAACCCTCTGTTTAAAAAATTTTCCCCAATAATCTTTGTTATTGTGTAATTTTCCATGATAGTTTTTTTTCGGTAAATTTTTTTTCGGTCTAAAGCAAAACTGAATCCCAAAAAGTTTTAAAAAACCCCCCGGAAATTCCAGTAAAATTTTTTCCCATCAGGGGGTTTTTTAAAGCTTTGAGTGTTTCATACTTCCGACCCGGGACTATGTTTTTTTTTTCATTATTTTTTTTTTGCCCGGGACATCGGGGGGCAAAAAAATTTTAAAAATTTTTAGGGTTTTTCTTTAAATTGTTTATGGGCCCCTTTAAAGGGGACTTTTTATTAGTGTTTTCTGCAAAACTGGGGACGCAGGACCTCCTCCCTTTCCTCCTTAATGCCTTTAATGAAATGATTTTGTCTAAACAAGAAGTGACAAACCTTCCCTCCAATTAGTTTAAGGGTTTTAAGGTGAGGGGGGGTTTCCCCCTTCCGCCCTCCAGTCAACTGGAAACCACTTTGAATACGCCCATTTACAGACACACAGGTATTTTTACTTTTTGAAAAAGGTGGAAATCCATTTTAAACCCAAAATCCGGCCCAAAAATTTAAAAAAAAATTTAAAGTGCTTTATTCAAAAAGCCCCGGGAAAGTTACTATCGAACCCCTTTTTCAAAATCTATACTGGGGAAGGGGCAAACCCGGAATCCCTTCTTCTTCATTTTAACTGTAGTAGTCTTTGATTTCTAATATTTTCACCAATGAACGCCCGTTTCATGACCCCCTTTTGATCATCATGGATTATGTTTGGCAAAAAAATTTTTTATTGGGTTTAGCTATTGAGGCCGAGGAAATTTTTTGAACGAAGGGTTCAATGGGGAAAATTTGGCCCCCAATTTTTTAAAATATTTTTTTGGTTTTTCGTCCTTGGGTATACAAATAACACCCCCTTTTCTTTGGTAACTGACATAACATTGTTTTCCCAAAAACCCTGGTTTTAAAAAGATCCCCAAACCAAAAGGCCTATATCTGCAAAGAAAAAATTTTTTAAAAAAACTACCGTAAAGCCCCTCGACCCAGGACTCTTGGGGTTTTTTCAAATTCTTTAACGCTACGACCCCATTTCATTTAGAGGGCAAGGCCTTCCAGCTGATTTTTTTTTTTTGTGTTAATTTTTTTGGCATCCCTTTATAATTTGATCAAGATCTACATTTCTTACTCCTGATCTGAAAATAACCTGTTCATAGAACCTCAAAAATTTTTTTTGGTTTTTCTGCTTGATCCCAAAAAACTTCCTCGTTTTTCATTCAAGAAAAAATCAATTTTAGCGGTCTACAAAATTCCTAAATTTCCAAACTACAAAAAATAAACGACTGGTTTTTCCCCCTCTTGAATCCATTTAACTCTAGATTATAATTATGCCTTCATTTTCTTTTTTCGCTGTTCTTGTAGTTCAAAAATTTAAATGCCCCTAAACCCCATTAAGTTTTTTCGTTAACACTTGAACCAGTCAGAAATTTAGTTTCGAGTTCATTTTCCCCTGGAGTCAGCTTTTTTTTTTTAACATGATAGGAAAAATTTTTTTCTCACGTACTTTTTTTAGCAAAAATTTCAAAGAATAAATTATCGGGGATTGTAAACTGAAAACATATCATTTTGGGGATCTTTTCAATATCCTCAGGTTAAAATACCCGGCAGCGCAAAATTCTTTTTTTTAACTCTAATAAAACCCTTTTTTTACTTATTACATATTTTCCATTTTTTTAACAAAGAGTTAATTTAAAATTTCCCAGAATTTTCCTGGCTTTTTCCTTCTTTTAAATTTTAAAAAATACATCAAAATAGAAAGGGGCAGAGCGGTAGCTAATTCCCAAAAACTAGAAACCCCTCCCCTTAGGCAGTAGGGATTCCCGAAATTAAAAAAATAACCAACCTACTTTGCTTTTTCAGTATTTTAATTTGCGCCATGTATATTTTTCACATTTGGGTGTAATGTTCTGAAAAATCAATCAAAACATGAGCTGCCATTAGGGTCCTTTACGGGTTTTTTAGTTTTTGGGCAAAATTTTGGTTTTTAGAAAAAAATTTTTTTGCATCAAGGTTTTTCCTCCGAACCACAATTTTAAACCCCTCCCCCAAAAAAAGTTTCATTTCCGAACTGTTCTTTTTTTGGGACCAACGTATTAAAAAAAAACTGGGATTTTCTCCCGCGCTGGGCCCATAATATGGCAAAAGGGTTTTCGATTTTTTTTAAAAATCTACATCTAACAGAAGATACTGTCCCGCCGGATCCGAAATACATTTGTACTTTATGTTTAAAGGTTTTTATTAAAAAAGAAATTTCTACTTTCCCTTTTTATTTGTTTTAGCCCCTGCCAACCATACTGAATAAAACCCCTTTTGACCCAATAAAAAATTTTTTTTTCTTTAAAGGAAATGAGTTTCCTGTAAAAAAAATTAGTTATTGTTTTGCTTTTTTTAGGAATTCAAAAAAACATCCTTCCCTTTTTTTTTAAACAATTTTGTTTCCCTTACAGTTTAGAGAAACATACTTTAAAAACCCATTGATTTTGTGCTTAACCTCTTGTGTGCCATTTATTACATCCGGGATCTCACCACGGTACAAAAACCCCCTAGTTAAATATCACTCCGTTTTTGGGAAAATTTTCCGCTCCTTAACCTTAGTATTTTTATTTGTTAAAATGACCCCAACAAAAAAAACCAAAACCCGGGTTTTCAAAAGGAAAACCCAAACACGTTTCCGCATTAAAAAAAAGACCCATTTTAAACCCACTTTCACTGTATACAAGACCCCCAAAAAAATCCCTCAAAAAATGTACAAAAAAGCAATTTAAAAGGGTTTTTTCAAAAAAATTCCTCTATCTTCCCCAAACCCCCTACAAAAACTTCTTTTTATCTTTTTTACCCCTTTCCTCTTTCTTTCCCAATTTTATGAAAAGTTGCTCTGGGGACATGTCAACGCAAACATATTTTTTTGAACAGCAAATATCCAAAAATACGAGGGGGGGCCAAACACGTTTTTCTAGACTCAAAAACTCAACATTTTTCATGAAACTATGATGTGTGGGTTTTGTGTGTGTGTGTGTGTGGTGTGTGTGTGGGGGTGTGGTGTGTGTGTGTGTTTGTTTGTGTGCATGTTGTGCATTTTGTGGGGCTTTGTTATGCCCGCCCAAGCCCATCGTGTGTGTGCGCGGGGCGCGCACAGGGGGGTGGGGGGGGTTTTTTGTGTGGGTGTGTGTGGGTGTGTGTGGGGTGTGTGTGTGGGGTGCGCGGGCGGGGCGTTTTTTGTGTGCGCGTGTATGTGTGTTTTGCGTGCGTGGTGAGCGCGCGGTGGTGTGTGTGTGTGTGTGTTTTGGGGGTGTGTGTGTGGTGTGTTTTGACTGGGGGCCGCATTGTAAATCTGTGTGCGTGGTGTTCATGGGGCCCCCCCCCCCCCTTTTTGTCATGCCTGTGTGGCCGGGGGGGGAAATGCCCGAGGGTCTCCCCAGGCCAAAATCACCCACATCATCTCATCCTCAACAGCATCATCGCAAAAAAAAAAAAAACGAAATCAAAAGAAAAAAAAGGTTAAAAAACAAAAAAAATAGATTAAACACAAAAAATGATGATAATTTAAATTTTAATAGCAATGGGGATTTTCCCTGGTCTGGCGTGTGTTTGGTATGTCTGTGCAGGTGTGTTGTGTGGTGTGGGTGTGGGGGGGTGTTGTGTGTGTGTGTGTGTTTTAAGTGTGCGTGGTTTGTGTCAGTGAGAAGGGGAGAAAAAACGGGAAGAATTTGAATGACCAAATTTAACCTCATTATCCCCGCCACAATCACCGTCATCCTCAAACTTGTCATTTAAAAAAAAAAAAACAAAACACTGGGAAAAGTAATAACCGGGGCAAAAAGGAAAATGAATTTTAACCAAAAAAAAGAACAGTAAATAAAAGGGTGTGCTTCTTATCCCCCAAATCTCCCCCCCCCCCCCCCCCCCCCCCCCCCTTCCCTCCCCCTTCAAAAGAGAATCCGAAATCGAAAAAAAAAAACCCTCAACAAAAAAACCCTTTGTTAACAAGTAAAAGCAAAAAGAACATAGCGGGAAAAAAGAAACCCTTTTTGTGTGTGGTGTGGGTTTTTGGGTGTGTGTGTTTTGTGTTTTGTGTGTGTTGGTGTGGGGTTGGCGTGCTTTACGTGTGTGCGTGTGGTGCGATATTTTGTGTGTGCGTGTGCGTGCGGTCGCGTTTTGTGTGAGCTTTCGTGTGTGTGGGTATGTATGTGTGTGTGGTGTGTGTGTGTGTGTGTGTGTGTGTGTGTGTGTGTGTGTGTGTGTAAACTTTGGGGGAAGTAGAGTATGTTTCAATGAAGGTGGAAAATACGGAGAGAGAGAGAAAAAAAAATGCAAAACTAAACATCACAAATGTTTACAACTCTCCCTTCCTTTCTTTCTTTTTTCTTTCTTTCTTTTGTGTTTGTTTGTTTCTTTCTTTCTTTTATTCTTCATTATTTTTTTTTCTTTCTTTCAATCCGCCTGTCTCTTCTGTTTGTTCACCTCTCTGTTTGCTTTCTTTCTTTCTTTTCTTACTTATTTACTTTCTTTCCTCCTTTCCTCCTTTTCTTCTTCTTCTTCTTCTTCTTCTTCTTCTTCTTCTCTTCTTCTTCTTCTTTGTTTCTTTCTTTCTTTGCACCTTTGTTTCTTTGCATCTTTTTCTTTCTCTCTTCTCCCCCTCCCTCAATCTCAGCCTACATTAGGGACCATAGCTAACTCAGAATTGCCAGAGGTTGATGATAATAATAATAATAATAATGATGATGATTATAATGGTGGCAGTTCATTGCTAGAAAAGATTTCCTTTTTGACTCTTACACTGTAAAAGGCAACTTCTGCCTCGTATGTACTGAGATGACATGGGTCCTACATGGAAGGAAGCCAAATCAAGACTAAGTTGTTTACACTCTGACTTTATTGTTCATCTCTATCCCTTTTATTGATGATAGATGTATAGACAGATAGACAGACAGGTAGATCGGTCAGTTGGTTGGTCAGTCTAGTCATAATGCAATCATCAGACTAAATGATCCTGTGAATTTTCTTAACTCTCTTGGTACTGATCAAAAATTCATTTCACCAGTTGCATGGGTTCCCACCCCAACCCCCCATTTCCTTTCCCAACCCATCCCTCCACCCCCCAGCTCCATCCTCCACCCTCCTTACCCCCAGCTCCCTGCCCCTCCACTGCACGCCTCTCAGGCTCAATGCTATTGAGTCCAAATGGTGTTATAAAATGAACATGATGAGTCCAAATGGTGTTATAAAATGAACATGATGAGTCCAAATGGTGTTATAAAATGAACATGATGAGTCCAAATGGTGTTATAAAATGAACATGATGAGTCCAAATGGTGTTATAAAATGAACATGATGAGTCCAAATGGTGTTATAAAATGAACATGATGAGTCCAAATGGTGTTATAAAATGAACATGATGATCCAAATGGTGTTATAAAATGAACATGATGAGTCCAAATGGTGTTATAAAATGAACATGATGAGTCCAAATGGTGTTATAAAATGAACATGATGAGTCCAAATGGTGTTATAAAATGAACATGATGAGTCCAAATGGTGTTATAAAATGAATATGATGAAACTGAGCCAGAGTTAGCCCCAATTTTTCCCTACCATCATGTACTTAACTAGTGCATCTTTAATAAGCTGACACACATGTGCTCGCACACTCCCCGATCCTTGTTCATCTGTTCCAGTTGGTCTCCCCTTACTGAAAGCAGTCTTTCAACTTCCCTTGCAGAGAACACGGCTAGTAGAGTGACAGCGCAGCAGAGAAGGAAAGGGAAGAGGTTCATTTCAATTGTCTCGGAGGATCCCTGTCGTTCACAATTATTCACATCGTTATCTCCACCTTCCTATCCTACCCCGTCCCGCTGTTAGGGGCATGTCATTGCAATCCCTCTTCCTGTCAACCCCCGGTGAGCAGTTTGGGGGAGGGGGGGGGGGGGGGGGGGGGAGAAGAAATTGTTCAACGCCTCGTGGGTGAAAGACGGTGTTAATTTCTTTCTCTTTATGCTCCCGCGCTTTAGACGAGAAATGGTTCGTTTCTACCCGTGAGGAGCAACATATGATCCTTCCCGTCTTTTTAGCCCCCTGCGTGGGTCTCCATGTTTCAGAAGACAGGAGGAACTCGGGTGTTTTTACGGCTGTCGCTTTGCATCCCACGCACAATCTAGTTTCGCTCCAGAACTCTCCAACAACGCATGGCTGACGATCGTCCTTTCTGGGGGTTGGAGGTGTGTGTGGTGTGTGTGTGTGTGTGTGTGTGTGTGTGTGTGTGTGTGTGTGTGTGTGTGCTTCTTGGAATACAGGTAAAACAGTCACTTTCAGGGTAAGGGTAGGATCCTTTTCTTCTCCCTTTTCGGCGTGTACCCCCTTCTTGTCCCTACTCCACTTCTTCCTGCCACGTGGAGGATATAAGACATAGTGTCCCATATTCTTGCGTTGATGCTTCCCCATTCTCTTCCCCCTTTTCCCTTGCCCCACTACTCTCCACTCCTGGTGGGAGCTGTCTTGTCTGGTGTGGGAGTACTTGACGTGCAGGGTTGTTGTGTGGTCAGACTCCTGCTGGGGGAGTTCCGTACTCCTGGCATGGAAAAAAAATATTGCTGTAAAATAGAACAAGAAAGGTCTGCATAGTTAGCTATTTGTTACTTTCTTTCTTTCTTCCTTTTTTCTTTGATTTCTTTCTCTTGTCTGTCTGCCTGTCTTTCTCTTTCTTTCTTTCTGTTGTTCTTTCTTTTTTTTTTGCTTTCGTTCTTCCGTTCCGTCTCCCTTTCTTCCTTCCTGTCTTTCTCTTTTTCTTTCTTGTTCCTTCCTTCCATTTCTTCTTCTGGTTCATCATTTCTTCGTCTTCTTCTTCTTCTTCTTTTCTTCTTCTTCTTCTTCATCTTCGTTTCGTCTTCTTCTTCTTCTTCTTTTCTTCTGCTTCTGCTTCTTCTTCTTTTCTTCTTCTTCTTTCTTTTCTTCTGCTTTCTTCTTCTTCTTCTGTCTTTCTTTCTATCTTTCTTTCTCTTTTTTGTCCTTGTTTGTTTGCTTCATCCTCCGTTTCTTCCGCTTTTCCATTTTTTTCTTCGCTTCTTCTTCTTCTTCTTCTCCCTCCTTCTTCTTCTTCGTCATACGTTTCTTTTTTTTCTCTTTGTTTGTTTCTTTCTTTCTCATATCTCCTCCTCCTCCTCTTCCTCCTCCTCCTCTTCTTCTTCCTCTTCCTCTCTACTTCCCCCATCTTCTCCTTCTCTTCTTCTTCTTCTCTTCTTCTTCTTCTTCTACTGTCTTCTTCTTCTTCTTCTCTCTTCTTCTTTTCCCTTACTCCCTGTTGTTGTTGTTCTTCTTCTTCTTCATCATCAGATCTTCTTCTTCTCTTTCTCTCTGCCTCCGTCAGGGACCATAGTGAACGAGGTTGTTAAGGTTTGTATGAATTCACTTGCATTTTGCAGAATTTCCAGATATGTTGACGACAGTGAGAAGTAGACGGAAAAATATGCTCAATATGATAATAATAATATTAATAATGATAATAATCATCATCATCGTCATATTAATAATAATAAAAATGATAATAATAAGATGGAGCGTAAAAGATGAAGTATACTAGGGAAGACTGGGTGCATTGAAACATTGCTGATAAGTCAGTGTATTTTTACGATCTTTTGGACTTCCAGAAATGTTCTCGCGATAAGTTCCAAAACAAATCTTGTATCAATTTCTGTGGCAAAGACAAAAACTAGATTTGGAAAAGGTTGAAACATAAGGCAGGTACATTAATCCACAAAGAGAAGGCGTAAACATGGGGGACAGAGATGAATCGAGCATTTAACTTTACTATGGTTGGGAAGATGGTACAGCAGGAAAGGTGTTGAGAAAGAAATGTGCAGCGCGCTTTTGGCATTTACGGTAGAGGAGAACAAGTGAAGAAAGGAAGAGGATAAAAGAGAATACGAAAACACGAAAGAGTGAGTGAGACATACGAACTGACACACACACCACACACACCACACACACACACACACACCACACACACACACACACACACAAGGAGAGAGAGAGAGAGAAGAGAGAGAGGAGAGAGAGGAGGGCAGACAGACAGACAGACAGACAGACAGACAGAGACAG
>CM031598.1:45438527-45441027 GCA_018398815.1 Conus ventricosus | reverse complement strand
AGGATGTGGTTGGCAAGGTGGTAGGTTAAAAAAAAGTTTGCTAACATATAAATAAACGCACAGGAGAAGTCCAAAGTAATGCATACTTTATATTATATACAATACAAACCGGACAAGCTGATTGATTTTCTACAAGAAATTTCATCTTTCGACATTAGAAACAACAGACTTCACAGAATGCACAAGACATTGCTATCTAGCTCGCGGTCTGTGTAAGAATGACAGTGTTTGAAAGACAGGGAAGTGAGGATAGATTAAAAATGGAGAGAGAGAGAGAGAGAGAAGAGAGAGAGAGAGAGAGAGAGAGAGCGCTTTTATTGCCGATAGCAAATACGCCCTGTTGGCAAGGGGGTTACAATTACTGCATTAATAGATTGCGTTAATTATGTGCAGTTGAAAGAAATAGATTGGTTTAATTCAAAAGTCAAATGCAAAACTGGTACTTCGCTACATTTGGAAAGATATGATTATGTATGATCAATCTTTGTTGCATTTTTGGGAACGTTCGTCTCAACTACTCCTCTGCTTGGCAGACTCTACTTAAAAGGTGTCAACTACAAAAGATCTAAGTCAACATATGTAGAGTCTTTCCATGAAATATGGTTCAACATGTCTTTTATCAATGCATGAAGCAATAATTGTAACAATCATTTCTTTCATCAATGCATGAAGCGAACATTGTAGCCAATCAAAATCTGTAAGAAAATGTCGCTATGCTGATGAAAATAGTGCTGAAAACGTTGAACGCAGATTTACGGCCTTTCCCATTCAGTGACACCTGGAAAGCTGTAACTAATACATTTTGTTCTGCCAAGATGTACATATTATTTGTGTTGCTGTAGATTATGTCTGCAGGTGTTGATAATGAATGGCACTAATAGGACGAATAAGGAGAGTTAGTAGGTCATGGACAATCTATAAACAAATAGTAGATAAACAAATGAGGTAAAAATGAATCAAAGTAATAATGAATAATGAATGAATAAATAAATAAATGAATAATGCGTTTCACCCGAAAATATATCTCTCTCATTCTCTTTCTCTCTCTCTCTCTCTCTCTCTCTCCCTCTCTCTCTCTCTCTCTTGCTCTTCTCTCTTTTTTCTCTCTGTCTCTGTCTCTCTCTCTCTCTCTCTCTCTCTCTCTCTCTCTCTTCTCCTCTCTTCTCTTGTGTGTGTGTGTGTGTGTGTGTGTGTGTGTGTGTGTGTGTGTGTGTGTGTGTTTGCCCCTGGACCTTGAAAGACAACATTTATCTTGTGCGTGCCAAAGATGACATGGATTTTACATGTGAAGGAACTGAATCAGACATCAAGTTGTTTACACTACAGACAGACAGACAGACAGACAGACAATAGTGATAGATATGATAGAAGATAGATAGATAGATAGATAGATAGATAGATGGACGGATGGGTGGATGAATAGACTTGCAGACTGACCAGCAGACAGACCAACAGACTGACAGACAGACAGCTCACTTACATGTCTTAATGCAAATGTCAGGTTACGCGGTGTGGCGAATTTGATTTACCTCACTGGTGCTGATCATTAGTTCATTTCACCTGTTGCTTGGGTCCACCAACCCCCTTTCCCCACCTATATTCCGGCACTCCCCAGCCAACGCTATCATCACTCCGACGTCCCATCCCCACCCAGAGGATCAATCAGAGGACAATACTATTTTAGGGTACGCGGGCAAAAATCGATGGTGGTTTATCACTGGAAAAGATTTCCTTTTTGGCGACAAGGCCTTGAAAGACAACGTTTATCTTGTGTGTGCCGGAGATGATATGGATTCTGCATGGAGAGAAACTGAATCAGAGTATAAGTTGTTTACGCTCTGTCTTTATTGTTTATCATTGTCTCTTTCATTGATGAAAGAAAGAAAAAAAAGAAAGAAAGAGTAACCGACCGAACGAACGACAAACCGATATAGGTAGGTAAGTAGTAGGTAGACAGCCAGCCAGCCAACCAGCCATTCAACTAGCCAGCCAGCCACCAGCCAGCCAGCCACCAGCCAGCCAGCCAGATTACATGTATTGATACAAATGTTGTGCTACGTGATTCAGCAAATTTGATAGACTTTCTTTGTTCTGATCAACCAACAGACAGACAGCAGCAACAGACAGACAGACAGACAGATTATATTAATACAATTGTTGGGCTATGCGATTCAGCTGATTTTCAATACTTCATTTCACCTGTTGCATGGGTCCGCCCATCCCCTTTCCCCCCACTCATTCCCCCACCCCAGCCCTAGCCCCTATCCTCCCCACCCACTTCTCTTCTTTCCCCTCCTCCCCCACCTCTGTACTACGCCTCTCAGGCCAAAGAGTATGGTATCCATGTGGTGTCACAGAATGAAGATGAGGAAACGGAGCCACAGTTAGCCCCATTTCTCCCTAACAATGTACTTGACTGTTGCATCGTAACGAGCTGACACGCATGCGCGCGCTGACACTTCTTCATCTATTTAAATCGGCCTCCTCCGCTTGAAGAGCA
>CM031598.1:45413527-45433527 GCA_018398815.1 Conus ventricosus | reverse complement strand
TAAAGTGGTGTGAAACGCCTTTTGGGCATCTGCAGGAGAGGACAAAGGGTGAAGAAAGGAAGGAGAGAGAGAAGAGAGAGAGAGAGAGAGGAGAGAGAGAGAGAGAGAGAGAATGTTCGCTATGTCCCTAGTAAGCCATGTTCTTGTCCCTGGATTGCACTTCCCGCATCTGAGGTTTGATAAAAGCCTCTCCATCCTCCACCTTCTTTAACTTGACCATCATGGTAGACCATGGATGCGAATTTAGCCTAGGTCGCTATTTCGTCTTCATCATCTTCTTCGCACACTGGTAGTCCCACCTTTGAGATGACCTTAGGACGCCTCTGATGCTTCACCAGGCATCCCCCCAGTTTCCTCCGCATCATCGCCTCATCTGATCAAGTTCTTGCTCTCAGGTCAGCATGAGGCGGTCCTGCAGGACGCGTTGAACCCTCCGCTCCACCTACTTGCGCTGCGTTGGCAGTGAGGGGTAGGGGCAATCTTCAGCTTACGGCACGTGTAGTGATAAGCCTTACATGTCCTGGGCGAACCCTGAAGATGAAGACCTGGTCTGCTTTACCCGGGGGACGTATAGCGTCCCTTTCCGTCCACTGTGTCCTGATGCTTTTGATCAAGACCCTATGTTCATGAGGGCTGACTTAGTGTTTCTGGCCGTTCATTGATAGTTTAGCGAGGTGGTCTGCAAATTCAATCGCCATGACACCGCAGAGGGAAGATATCCACTGCAACACCATCCGTCCGCCCACCTTTTTTCCCGTACAGAGTAACGGTTTTGATAATAACACTTTAGGCTTGCCGTATTCTGTTTTCGGGGAGGATGTCCAAACATGATTTTGGTGTATATTAAAGGTAGTTTTTTGTTGTTGTTACTGTTGTTGTCGCCGTTGTTGTTGTTCTTGTTGCTGCTGTTGTTTCTGTTGTTGCCGTCATGTTGTTGTTTTGCTGCATTCTTTCTCACCGAGGAGACCTAAGTCTCAGGCAAAAACAAAAATTGGAAGGGGATGGATCTGCCACTGACTTTTGACCCCAAAGAGAACTAGAAAGAGAGGGGGTTAGTTACCGCCAAAGACATAGACACAAACAGTACAGGACAAGAGAGAATATCTCCTCTGACGTATCTGTCTCAGGAGAGGATCAAATCTAGGACTCTCGGACCGAGGAGAACAGTGCTTTATACGTGCGACCAACGAGGCTCCGACAGACTCGGGGGGGGGGGGGGGGGGGGGGGGGGGGGGGGGGGGGGAGGAAGATATATCTGTGATCGCCGACCTGAACTGATAACTGGCCTCCCGCATGCTTCCAACCATTCCGTCTCCCAAACAAGTTTGTCGAGGTTTTGTGCCGTCATCAAAGGCGTTAGTTCTTGTAAGGCCTCTTGATCATCTGCGTGAGAAGCGAAGAAGGCGCAGTCACAACAAGGTGTTGCTTTTCTTCCATCCGAGTTCCGAGGAGTTTTTATCCTTGTTTTATATGAAACCAGAGCCCCCGAGTTCCTGCCCTGTGCTGCTTTATTGTCGAGCCAACACCTGTGCAGTTTGCTTCGGGCAAAAACTGATATGCATATCACTGGAAAACCGCTTTCACCCCCCCCCCCCCCCTCTTTTTCTTTTCCTTTCTGTTGTACCGCTCTGTCAAGGTGGAGCCCACACCATGTAAGAAAGCAGATCTTTGACGGGTCCCCACCCCCCACCCCCATGCCAACCCGTCTTCCGTGCCACCACCCACCCTCTTTTTTCACTAAGTCATTAACACGTAAATCAGGCCGCAATATGGCTTTTAACTGTTTTTGATGCTGTGGTGTATTTTTTTATGGCATTTCCAAAGAGCTAGACGCGTGAAGAGTGGAAATCAGGAAGTCTGGAGAGAGAGAGAGAGAGAGAGAGAGAGAGAGAGAGAGAGAGAGAGAGAGAGAGAGAGAGAGAGAGAGGCGCTGGGGAAGTCGGCAAACTTGAAACACCTGGGCATCGCACAGCGAAGAAAGCTGGGGATGATTTTGACATGACAGCTTATGGAGAATTGAGTGGAATGTTTAGAATATTTAAAACCCAATACATCAGACGTTTTGTTATTATATAAGAGAGAGTGAGCACGTTAGAGAGAGAGAGGGGAGAGAGAGAGAGAGAGAGAGAGAGAGAGAGAGAGAGCACGTAGAGAGAGAGAGCACGTTAAGAGAGAGGAGAGAGAGAGAGAGAGAGAGAAGAGAGAGAGGAGAAGAGAGAGAGAGATTAAGACAAGCACGTTAGAGAGAGAGGAGAGAGAGAGAGAGAGACAGACAGACAGACAGACAGACAGAGACAGAGAGAGAGATGGTTTGTTCTGTCTTTACTGCCAGGTCTAGTCATACAGAACAGTGGGTGACTTCACATGGAAGGAACCCCAACCTCCTCCCTCCCGCACCCTCAGACGTTGGATTCGAACAGATAGTACTGAACACCATCGGAGCAAAGATAGTTCGCCCTACGTAGGGCGTACAGTCTTTAATCGGAGTGACTCGGAAGCTGTGCAGTGGTTCCTCTGATGGGTTGCCTCATGATGATTGTGGTTTGCGGGTGCCAGGACTAAGGCAGAACAAGCGAGAATATGGCTGAGGACGGGGAGCCAGAATGAGTCCTTGGAATGAGACAAGTAAGCAAGCTTCCGAGTATGAACGCACGCATATCCTCTTGCACAAAAGTCGCCCATCATTAACCTTTTGGAAGAGAAAGCCAGTTTGACCGTTGATATGGATGACCTAGTGTCGTAGTCGCAAAATCCAAAAGTGCCCTTCCAGTTACAAAGTACCCAATGCCTCTCTAACCACAAAATCCCGAGTGCCCATGTAATAGCAAAATCCAAGTGAAGTTCTAGTAGAAAATTTCGGGTGCCCCTCTGATCACAAAGTCTGAGTGCCCTTCTGTTCGTCAAATCCCGTGTGCCTTTCTGATAGGAAAATACCTGGTTTCTTCTACAGTCGCAGAATCCCCAGTGCCTTGTATTAGCAAAATCCTCAGTGCTCTTCTGTTCGCAGAATCCCGAGTGTCCTTCTAGTTGTAAAATTCCGAGTGCCCTTCTATTCGTAAAATCCTGCGTACCCCTCTGGTCGTAAAATCCTGATTCTCTTTCAGATTCAAACCTCCCCCGGACAAGTGTGTGTGTGTGTGTGTGTGTGTGTGTGTGTGTGTGTGTGGTGTGTGTGTGGTGTGTGTGTGTGTGTGTGTGTGTGTGTGTGTGTGTGTGTGTGTGTGTGTGTGTGTGAGTGTGTGTGTGTGTGTGTGTGTGTGGTGTGTGTGTGTGTGTGTGTGTGTGTGTGTGTGAGGAGTGTGTGTGTGTGTGTGTGTGAGTGTGTGTGTGTGTGTGTGTGTGAGTGTGTGTGTGTGTGTGTGTGTGTGTGTGTGTGTGTGTGTGTGTGTGTGTGTGTGTGTGTTGAAAAGGGGGAAGGGTGGAGGTGAAAGGGAAGGAAGGAGCGGAGGAAAAGTAGCAAGTAACAATGTCTCGAAGTCCACAAAAAAAAAAAAAAAAAAAAAAAAACTTTGTTCATACCAATGCTCGTGTCGGAGTTTCTCTTCATTTTTCAACGATATCAATAAGATGATGGAAAATGTAAGACAGCCTTTGCTACAGTGCGTGACAGCCACTTGGCACTCGGGAATTTTAGATTCGTCTGTTCTCAAACAAAAGTTGGATGGGATAACGTTTATGACTGTCAAACCAAGGATCTGGACATCTCTCGATGTTGTTGGATTAATTTTTTTTTGAAGCCCAAAGAGCGGCAATCATTGTATACAACCCCGTGCGATCAGCGAATTATTTATCTATTCGTTTATTTACTTATTTTATTTATTTGTTAATGTATTCATTTATTTATTTATATTTTTCTGTCTTTCTTTCTTTATTTGTTCTTTCTTTCCTTTTCTTTCTTTCCTTTCTTTGTTTCTATTTCTATATGTATCTATCCCTTTACTTATTATTCGTTCCCCAGTGTATGCGTAGACTAACTTGTATATTTCCATATGATAATCGTTGTTTTGTTATTGCTGTTGTTGTTTTCATTCTTGAAAATGAGGTCTAGGCATACAAGCCACCATACAAGCCAGTAACGACGAGCGGCGAAAGAATCCACACATCCCCCACACAGAACCATGCCAGACATCTGTCCTGGCAGCTCTGGCAGTCAATAGACCCCCCCCCCCCCTTCCTCCTCCCCTCTTACCCTCCCTAATGCCTCCTCTCCTTCTCACTCTCCCCCTCCCCCTCCCCCTTCTCCCAACACTGCAATCTTACCCTTACCCTCCACTCAACCCCCACCCCCGACCCTCCACCCCACCGCCATATGCAGCAGCGCAGCGGTGCAAGGTGCAGTTAATATGGGGGAAGTGGGTTTCGGGGTGGGTGGACGGGAGGGAACGTAAAGGGCAGCTCACCTGGGGCCGAACCCAATGAGGCGTGGCGGGGGGGAGAGGGTGGGGGTGGGGTGGAAGGAAAGAGGGATGGGTGAGGGGATGGGAGGTGAGTGTAACCACACGACACCAGCGGAGGGGGGTGGGGGCGGCAGACCCAAGGCTCAAGCCTTCTGCCGTCGAACATCGCCAGCGATTTAAAGAGCCGACAGGCATTTCACGCATCCGCGCAGGGCGAGCGCATGAGGAGACTCAGCGCTCCCCCTCCTGGGACCGTTTACGATCCGGGCTTGGAGCCTGTAAAACGCGCCGGCGGAAAACGGTAGATGATAAAATTGCTGGGCCGCTGATCTGTTCCACGTGTGTGTGTGTGTGTGTGTGTGTGTGTGTGTGTGTGTGTTGTGTGTGTGTGTGTGCGGCGCCTGTGTGTGTGTGTGTGTGTGCGTGCGTGCGTGCGTGCGTGCGTGCGTGCGTGCGTGCGTGGTGTGTGTGTGTGTGTGTGTGTGTGTGTGTGTGTGTGTGTGTGTGTGTGCGTGCGTGTTCGTGTATATATGTAAGCTGTTTAGTCACTAGGTGGGCCTATCAACAACAGAAGTGCAGAAAACATATAATGAGCCTTCTGTGGCCTCATCTGTCGACGCAAAGATGTTGATTTTGTTTTTCGTTGTTTGTTATTGGTGTTTTTCACTTTGTGTTCTTATCTTTATTTCATTTCGTATTTGTTTTATCATTTTTTTTTGCATGAACGCTGTTGTTTTCCGTGTCATTCATACGTTTTGTGAGAGAATTCGCAGACCGATCCGACATTCTGATGTTACATGATGTTTTCACACGCACGCGTGCACGCAGGCAGACGCACACCTTCACTTTCTTTTGTTCAGGTGTGCAGTACTAAATCTTACGTTCACGTTTTCGTACGGCAGGAAGAAAAAACAAGCAAACAAACGAACAGCGAAGATGAAAGACACGCTAATGCTTGTTTACATGAGTTTCGGCGAACGTGCGTGTTGTTGAACACAGATTGAACGGAAGAAGAGAAAACGCATTACCCATCAAAAGTTCTGGAAAACAAAAGCAACAAACGAACAAAGACGGCAGCAGCCCACGCACATCTGAAGACGAATTGCAAACAGAACATTGCCCTCGTCCATATAAGGACACAAGCCTTCCTCCAGCGTTGTATGCGAAATCATGCTGTTCGTGAGAACTTTCTTGTCTGCTGGGTTTGAAATCACAGATGGGAGTATTTTCTCCTTGCCAGTAGACGAAGTGACTCGATTTTCACAACTCTAGATACAAGTCATATTCAATTATGTGTGTATAGCAAGGACAACAACATTAATTAATATGTCACGGACGAAAAAAAGAAAAACGAATTCGTGGTCAGTCGCCAGCCAGTTCAATTGGACATAAGTCCAAACTCAAACATCTGGTTTCCAGGCAGACGACTTCATGTGTCGCGTCAGCCAATTAGGCACGGCGAAGAGGCTATTTTTAGTCCGACATGGAGACGGCATCGTCCCGCAGACAGACTGAGTGGCTTGACCGACGTCTCAATAGGTCTGGCCAGACGGGTCTCGGCACCTGGGTCAGACTAATACAGCTAATTTGCAAGACCAGCGCCCACAGTTAAGCCAGACGTCGCCGGTTGAAGTAGGAAGGGGGAAGGTATTGTGTGGTGGGGGTGAAATCAAGCTAATTAATTAAATGACCCATTGACCACCACAGAGAGCAAGGCCGGTAGATGTGACTTTGACGATTTGCATGTCCAATGGAATTAGAGGGGAGGTAACCTTGGTACAAGGCGGGAAAAATACTGACCAATGGTACTCACCCTTTTGACACATAGGATGGGGATAAGAAAGCGAGGGGAGTGAGAGAAGGGGACAAGGAGAAAAAAAAGAAGAGACAGAGGGAGAGGTTCTGGGAGTAGGCTCTGCACGAGAGAAAAGCAGAGAGATGAGAGGAGGAGTGAACAGAACCGAGTTGAAGCATTAGCACCATATAGAGTCTGCAGAGGAAGGACTAAGGAGAGATGTTGAGAGAGAGAGAGAGAGTTGCTAATCGATGAAGAGAAAAAGAAAAAAAAAAGAAAAAAAGAAAGCAACCATGTCCATTTGATAGAGCAGACTAGAAGAGAGAGAGAGAGTGCAATGCGTTAATGCAGGAAGAAAGAAAGGAGAACAGATCAATGTCTGGTAGTCACTGTTCAATCTGAACCGGAGTTCGACCTCTTACCTGGCAGTGCCACTTTCAACGCCAGTAACCTGACCAGCGCCAGCAGTCTAACCTGACCAGTGCCAGCGGTTCAACCTGACCAGTGCCGGCAGTCCAACCTGACCAGTGCCAGCAGTTGTGTCGTGACTGGTGTTTGTGAAAGTGACAGTGAAAAGAAAAGAAAGAAGAAAAGGAAAGACAGTGATTTGTAAATAGTTTAAGATCACCTGGCCAGGTAAAGTAGAAGTCTATTTATACCCGGGTTAGTTATGATGATTTAGATAAATGGTTTGTGAAGTTCAAGGAAAGAGAGAATGTTTTATTTTGTTTGACTCCATACGCATTGATGTTTTTTTTTCATGATTATGTGTAGTAAAGTTATAGACTTTACTAGTGGTTTGATTTGACGAATGCATGATATATGAATGAGATTGTAAGCAAGCTGTGAGTGTGTTTGGGCTGTGCGCTAGTCCTTCCTCCACTGACATACCCCGAGGTTGACATAATACCACAAGGATAACGATAACTGACCACCTGAATCAGTGTAACATCACTACGCCAAAGGACCTTTTGTTTTTCCACCGTCCCCTCCCTCCTCTTCCTGAATAACCGTTGATGGTGACAGATCCGGCAGATAAACTGAAATGTAAACCTACATGACGAAGATTCGCGTGTGGTCATAGCTAGGTACAGAGAAAGTCTACACCCACCGAACAAAGGAAATCTGTGACAAAAAACAAACAAACAAACAAAAAAAACCGCGAACTTTTTTTCTCTCCAGCCCATTCAGCGTTAACACTAAGGCCTAAAAGAGCAATCGTTAACACTAAGGAATAAAAAGAGCTATAGTTAACACTAAGGACTAAAAGAGCAATCGTTAACACTGAGGACTAAAAGAGCAATGGTTAACACTAAGGACTAAAAGAGCAATCGTAAACACTAAGGACTAAAAGAGCAATGGTTAACACTTAGGACTAAAAGAGCAATGGTTAACACTAAGGACTAAAAGAGCAATGGTTAACACTGAGGACTAAAAGAGCAATGGTTAACACTAAGGACTAAAAGAGCAATTGTTAACACTAAGGACTAAAAGAGCAAACCATAAACACTAAGGACTAAAAGAGCAATGGTTAAAACTAAGGACTAAAAGAGCAATGGTTAACACTAAGGACTAAAAGAGCAATGGTTAACACTAAGGACTAAAAAAGCTATAGTTAACACTACGGACTAAAAAGAGCAATCGTTAACACTAAGGACTAAAAAAAAAAAAACAAAAAAAAAAAACGAGCAGTCGTTAAAACTAAGGCCTAAAAAGAACAATCGTTAACACTAAGAACTAAAAAGAGCAATCGTTAACACTAGGACTAAAAAGAGCAATCGTTAACACTAAGGACTAAACAGAGCAATCGTTAACACTACGGACTAAACAGAGCTATAGTTAACACTAAGGACTAAAAAGAGCTATAGTTAACACTACCGACTAAAAGAGCAATCGTTAACACTACAGACTAAACAGAGCTATAGTTAACACTACGAACTAAAAGAGCAATCATTAACACTACAGACTAAACAGAGCTATAGTTAACACTACGGACAAAAAGAGCAATCGTTAACACTACGGACTAAACAGAGCTATAGTTAACACTACGAACTAAAAGAGCAATCGTTAACACTACGGACTAAACAGAGCTATAGTTAACACTAGGACTAAAAAGAGCTATAGTTAACACTACGGACTAAACAGAGCTATAATTAACACTAAGGACTAAAAAGAGCTACAGTTAACACTACGGACTAAACAGAGCAATTGTTAACACTACGGACTAAAAGAGCAATCGTTAACACTACGGACTAAAAGAGCAGTCGTTAACAGTACGGACTAAAAGAGCAATCGTTAACACTACGGACTAAAAGAGCAATCATTAACACTACGGACTAAAAAGAGCAATCGTTAACACTACGGACTAAAAAGAGTTATAGTTAACACTACGGACTAAAAGAGCAATCGTTAACACTGAGGACTAAAAGAGCAATCGTAAACACTAAGGACTAAAAGAGGGATGGTTAACACTAAGGACTAAAAGAGCAATGGTTAACACTAAGGACTAAAAGAGCAATCGTTAACACTAAGGACTAAAAGAGCAATCGTTAACACTAAGGACTAAAAGAGCAATGGTTAACACTGAGGAGTAAAAAGAGCAATCGTTAACACTGAGGACTAAAAGAGCAATGGTTAACACTGAGGACTAAAAGAGCAAGGGTTAACACTGAGGACTAAAAGAGCAATGGTTAACACTGAGGACTAAAAGAGCAATGGTTAACACCGAGGACTAAAAGAGGGATGGTTAACACCGAGGACTAAAAGAGCAATGGTTAACACTAAGGACTAAAAGAGCAAGGGTTAACACTAAGGACTAAAGAGCAATCGTTAACACTAAGGACTAAAAGAGCAATCGTTAACACTAAGGACTAAAAGAGCAATGGTTAACACTGAGGAGTAAAAGAGCAATGGTTAACACTGAGGACTAAAAGAGCAATGGTTAACACTGAGGACTAAAAGAGCAAGGGTTAACACTGAGGACTAAAAGAGCAATGGTTAACACTGAGGACTAAAAGAGCAATGGTTAACACCGAGGACTAAAAGAGGGATGGTTAACACTGAGGACTAAAAGAGCAATGGTTAACACTAAGGACTAAAAGAGCAAGGGTTAACACTAAGGACTAAAAGAGCAATGGTTAAATTAAAGGACTAAAAGAGCAATGGTTAACACTAAGGACTAAAAGAGCTATCGTTAACACTAAGGACTAAAGAGCAATCGTTAACACTAAGGACTAAAAGAGCAATCGTTAACACTAAGGACTAAAAGAGCAATGGTTAACACTGAGGACTAAAAGAGCAATGGTTAACACTGAGGACTAAAAGAGCAAGGGTTAACACTAAGGACTAAAAGAGCAATGGTTAACCCTGAAGACTAAAAGAGCAAGGGTTAACACTAAGGACTAAAAGAGCAATGGTTAACCCTGAAGACTAAAAGAGCAATGGTTAACACTGAGGACTAAAGGAGAAATAGTTAATACTGAGGAGTAAAAAGAGCAATCGTTAACACTGAGGACTAAAGGAGCAATCGTTAACACTGAGGAGTAAAATAAGCAATCGTTAACACTGAGGACTAAAAGAGCAAGGGTTAACACTGAGGAGTAAAAGAGCAATCGTTAACACTGAGGACTAAAAGAGCAAGGGTTAACACTGAGGACTAAAAGAGCAATCGGTAACACTGAGGAGACGAAAAGAGCAAGGGTTAACACTGAGGACTAAAAGAGCAAGGGTTAACACTGAGGACTAAAAGAGCAATCGTTAACACTGAGGACTAAAAGAGCAAGGGTTAACACTGAGGACTAAAAGAGCAATCGTTAACACTGAGGACTAAAAGAGCAATCGTTAACACTGAGGACTAAAAGAGCAAGGGTTAACACTGAGGACTAAAAGAGCAATCGTTAACACTGATGAGTAAAAAGAGCAATCGTTAACACTGAGGACTAAAAGAGCAATGGTTAACACTAAGGACTAAAAGAGCAATCGTTAACACTGAGGACTAAAAGAGCAAGGGTTAACACCGAAGACTAAAAGAGCAATCGTTAACACTGAGGACTAAAAGAGCAATGGTTAACACTGAGGACTAAAAGAGGAATGGTTAACACGGAGGACGAAAAGAGCAATGGTTAACACTGAGGACTGAAGGAGCAATCGTTAACACTCAGGACTAAAAGAGCAAGGGTTAACACTGAGGACTAAAGGAGCAATCGTTAACACTGAGGAGTAAAAAGAGCAATGGTTAACACTGAGGACTAAAGGAGCAATCGTTAACACTGATGAGTAAAAAGAGCAATCGTTAACACTGAGGAGTGAAAAGAGCAATGGTTAACACTGAGGACTAAAAGAGCAATTGTTAACACTGAGGACGAAAAGAGCAAGGGTTAACACTGAGGACTGAAGGAGCAATCGTTAATACTGAGGAGTAAAAGAGCAATCGTTAACACTGAGGAGTAAAAAGAGCAATCATTAACACTGAGGACTAAAGGAGCAATCGTTAACACTGAGGAGTAAAAAGAGCAATGGTTAACACTGAGGACTAAAAGAGCAATCGTTAACACTGAGGAGTAAAAAGAGCAATGGTTAACACTGAGGACTAAAGGAGCAATCGTTAACACTGAGGAGTAAAAAGAGCAATCGTTAACACTGAGGAGTAAAAAGAGCAATGGTTAACACTGAGGACTAAAGGAGCAATCGTTAACACTGAGGAGTAAAAAGAGTAATCGTTAACACTGAGGAGTAAAAAGAGCAACGGTTAACTGAGGACTAAAGGAGCAATCGTTAACACTGAGGAGTAAAAGAGCAATAGTTAACACTGAGGAGTAAAAAGAGCAATGGTTAACACTGAGGACTAAAGGAGCAATCGTTAACACTGAGGAGTAAAAAGAGCAATGGTTAACACTGAGGAGTAAAAAGAGCAATGGTTAACACTGAGGACTAAAGGAGCAATCGTTAACACTGAGGAGTAAAAAGAGCAATGGTTAACACTGAGGACTAAAAGAGCAATCGTTAACACTGAGGAGTAAAAAGAGCAATGGTTAACACTGAGGACTAAAAGAGCAATCGTTAACACTGAGGACTAAGGAGCAAGGGTTAACACTGAGGACTGAAGGAGCAATCGTTAACACTGAGGAGTAAAAAGAGCAATGGTTAACACTGAGGACTAAAAGAGCAATCGTTAACACCGAGGAGTAAAAAGAGCAATGGTTAACACTGAGGACTAAAAGAGCAATCGTTAACAATGAGGAGTAAAAAGAGCAATCGTTAACACTGAGGACTAAAAGAGCAATCGTTAACACTGAGGAGTAAAAAGAGCAATCGTTAACACTGAGGACTAAAGAGAGCAATGGTTAACACTGAGGACTAAAAGAGCAATTGTTAACACTGAGGACGAAAAGAGCAAGGGTTAACACTGAGGACTGAAGGAGCAATCGTTAACACTGAGGAGTAAAAAGAGCAATGGTTAACACTGAGGACTAAAGGAGCAATCGTTAACACTGAGGAGTAAAAAGAGCAATCGTTGACACTGAGGAGTAAAAAGAGCAATGGTTAACACTGAGGACTAAAAGAGCAATGGTTAACACTGAGGACTAAAAGAGCAATGGTTAACACTAAAGACTAAAAGAGCAATGGTTAACACTAAGGACTAAAAGAGCAAGGGTTAATACTAAGGACTAAAAGAGCAAGGGTTAACACTAAGGACTAAAAGAGCAAGGGTTAACACTAAGGACTAAAAGAGCAATGGTTAACACTGAGGACAAAAAGAGCAAGGGTTAACACTAAGGACTTAAAAGAGCAAGGGTTAACACTAAGGACTAAAAGAGCAAGGGTTAACACTAAGGACTAAAAGAGCAAGGGTTAACACAGAGGACTAAAAGAGCGCAGAGCGCAGACCTCAGCCAAAGTCCGGCGAATCCTGGATCCGCCCTTTCATCCCGATCCTCACCTCCTTGGATCTTCACCCAAGTATCACGGATACCTTCCTGGGCATCATTTGATCCTTTTGCCAAGTTTCGTCGGCAAAGGCTTTCGCCAAGTTCTGCCGGTTTTTGTTTTTGTTGGTGTCTCCTTGCTGTACGGATCCTGCCGATGCATGACGGATCTGCATCAACAGATCAGTGGATTCGTTCTTGGGGCAACTTTTTTTTTTCTTTTTTCTTATTAGCTTCGTGATTATCGGTTCCTCAGTTTAGCCTGGTCTTGCCAACACCAACAGAGAGAGAAGCCAACACAGATGTGTGAAGATATAACGACCTTGAGGCGGATGTATTGATAACGATAGTGATACTATTTCTACTACCACTACTGTTACTACGACTGTTGCTGCTGCTACTACTGTTATCACAACTATCGCTGCTAAAAGAAAAAAGAAAAAAAAAAAGAAAAAAAAAAAAAAAAAAGAAAAAACGTCTATTACTACTACTAACTCCGATGCTGCTGCCGCTACTGCTGCTGCTTTACTGCTACTATTACAATTACTACTTTTACTTCTACTAGTACCAATGATGATAATAATCATCATAATAATGATAACGATAATAACAACAATTATTGTTATTATTAATGTCATCAGCAGGAGCAGCAGAAGCAGTATATTATTATTATCATTATCATTATTATTATTATTATCATTTATTATATTATTATTATTATTATTATTATTTATTATTATTATTATTATCATTATTGTTGTTGTTACTATTATTATCATTGTTGTTATTGTTGTTGTTATTCATAATCACAGTAACAGTAAAATTAAAATGAAAAGGTTAAAATCAATTACCAAAAAAAAAAAAAAAATTCAATGAAATGAAAAGATACCTCCCCTGCATTCCTCCTCCACCCTCTTTCCCTATCCCTCCCTCACACACACACACACACACACACACACACACACACACCACACACACACACACACACACACACACACACACACACACACACACACACACACACACACACCACAAGCGCGCGCGCGCATCTAATTGATAATGTGTCTTGAACCCCTTACCACTGGATGAGTTACAAACCACTTTCACCACTGCGTCTTTTGCTACGCTAAGCATGAAAATTTAATGTATTTATTCTTCACATATTCCCTTGCACAACATCCAGATCAAAACACTTACACTTGCATCGAATGCCTGCATGTTTCACGTCTACTCGGCACACCCTTCCAAATCACTGAGAAACTGTCAGTGATCTAGTTCTATCGTGATCAGTGGAGATAGTTAGCAGTGTGTGTGTGTGTGTGTGTGTGTGTGTGTGTGTGTGTGGGGGGGTCGGGTGTGTGGGTTATGGGAGGGCAGGGGAGGAGGGGGTGTAGAGAGGGAATTTGGCAAAACTTTTTGTCGAAACTGTCACAGCTCCGCAACGGAGTGTCAAGTTCTCGGGGCTTTACTAAAGCAACGTGGAATTGGACTCAAGTGTTGATAGCGGTATGGGCCCAGACACATCCAGTACCATTTGCGGTGCTGAGACTCATATATATTACAAGCAAAGCTGTTATAGTGGTTCTACGGGTTCCACATTTAATTGGTGAAAAAACAATCTGAGGCTATCTCATCGGTGGGAAAAAAAGCTACTTACAGGACATCTCCTCCCAGAAATGTGTTTAATTGTAACAAAAATTACTACCGAATCATCATAATGTTAGCTCGAACGGAAAAAAACACCGAGCCCTCCCTCCCCCACGTTCCACACACACACACACACATACCGCGCGCACGCGCACACGCACACACACACACACACACACATGGAAATATAATTCAGGAAACAAATGCGAGCGCGCACGCGCGCGCGCGCGCGCACACACCACACACACACAACACACACACACACACGATTGTGATGTTTCAGAATGCGAATAAGCCAGTGCAGTTTGAAACAGGCATTACGCACCGATCTTTAAATTATAAACTGTTTGTACAAATCTCTGATGGGAGAGATACTCTATGTAAACTGCATTCTGAATAAACCATTTGTTCGCGTTTTGAGATAGCCGATAAATCACGAACCATATTTTCTCTCTCAACTGAATTCCGCGGTCCAGGGTCTGGTGCGGGCATGGGTGATTTACGACAGACTACATATCGATTCGTAAGTGAAGTTTGAACGATCTCTCCTCAAGGGAGTGAACTCAACCCGCAAAACGTTGCCTGCTGGCGCTCAAACGCTGAGATACACTGTTAGGCCTGCTGAGCTTGGACTGTTTTGAACAAACTGCAACATCGATTTTAGCCATCTCCTTTGTCCAGAATCTGACTTATTTATTTCTAGATATTGTGGACTTGAATGTTATGGCCGTAACAAACAAATCTCTGCTTACGAAACGAGAATAAAAATTCCGGTCACCAAATGCTAACTGATTTCCAATGCGGGAGAGTTTGTCTGCCAGTCACGAGCTGGTTCTGTTACAGGAGAACTTTCTTTAATTACTTCCCTTTGCGCGAACTCGAACCGTTCGTAGAAGTAAGTCAGATCGATCCCTTTTCCACTGAGAACCTGGCATCGTCAAAAGGAGTGTCATTTAACGATCTGGAATTGCTAACTTACAAAACAAAAAAAAGAAATAATTAGGGTAACTTTTGCTCCCTTGATGAAATAAAAACGCGCCCATAATTCCAAACGAATGCTGCTTACGACACCCAATTGTCCAGCAGAAATGACACCCAATTGTCCAGCAGAAATGACACCCAATTGTCCAGCAGAAATGACACCAATTGTCCAGCAGAAATGACACCCAATTGTCCAGCAGAAATGACACCCAATTGTCCAGCAGAAATGACAAGAGACAGCACACACAACAAACGAGGAGACGTCCCCTTTGTCTCTGTATTTGTTCTGTGTGCTCTTCTCTCTCTCTCTCTTCTCCTTTCCTCTCTCTCTCTCTCTCTCTCTCTCTCTGTCAGTGCTGCTGGGCGACTGGGTGTCGGAAGCAGCATCCATCTGGAGTTATGGCCGTTTGTTTATTTCATCGAGGGAGCCAAAGTGACCCTGCTTGTTTCATGATTACTGTTTGTTGTTCGCTGCCTTATTTAAGGACTCCATTTCAATATAAAAAGGCGTCAATAAAACCACAGACAGGGACCGCGGAGATCGTTGAATTCGTGTTACTAGGCGATCTGGGATTACGTTTCGAAAGTTCACTTCATATAGACGTGACTATGACTGACCGACGTGGCCAACAACTCATTGCCAACAGTAAATTAAAATGTCTGCAACGATTCCAGTTGACTGTATGTGTCGGTCAGACGACGACTGATAAAACGTGGACATCTGGCACACTGATCTCAATCCTGCAATCCTACTGATGTAATGACAAATTGGTGAGCCCGCTGTAACAGAGATGTGACTGTGCGGTAGAATCATCATGTGTTGTTAGGGTGGTAAACTCCGTGTAGAGCTGTATACGTATATTGTTCAGAGAAAAAATGCGTACATTCTTGGTTAGTTTAGTATCCTCCTCTGACTTCTATTCTAGAATCAGTGGCAAGACGACGAACTATTCAAATGCAGGTATTGGCAAGTTGATTTGAAAATGACAAAACAATTCAGCCATCAAAGTGCTAAACACTTTCCGTATTGCAGCACTTTTCCGGCTATGATCTGTAAAAACATGAATGACATTCAAATGGAAACAAATTAGTTACGTTTGTTTTCCTTCCCATAGTATAATGTTCTTGATGGAGGGTAAATGTGTAACTTGTTCCATTTCCTAAACAGACATTTCCTTTCAATGGTTCGATCATTGGATTTATGTTTAGATCATCTTTTTCTTGTCTACTTTCTTTTTTATGTTTATTCGAACACAAAACTCGCACACATCTTAAGTCACCATGTACAGGGCATTACCTTACACGAACGAAGAGATCTTTATTCGAAGTGCAATACTGGGCAATGA
The DNA here is from genome assembly GCA_018398815.1 of Conus ventricosus. NCBI lineage: Eukaryota > Metazoa > Mollusca > Gastropoda > Neogastropoda > Conidae > Conus > Conus ventricosus. Next base: position 45,417,437 of record CM031598.1, on the reverse strand, counting down.
AAATGTTTCTACCCGTGAAACAGGCTACTTGAAATCGGTTCAGATATTACGAAGAACAATGTCATGCGGGAAGGAAAAGTAAACACGTGTTAAAAAAGGACACTTCCTTGCATGGAGACCGAGCAAAACGGTCAGGATAGTTTCAATTCCTCCCCTCTGGGGTGACAGCGGCAGGCTGTTCCCCATTTCTATCATACTTCATAGGCAATACCGCGGATTTCTGTTCGCGGGAGAGATCCCGCCTCCCCTACCCCTCACCCCCTCCCGACCTCCCTCCCCCACGTCCCAGCATACCACATGAAGCTACGGACCTCACAAAGATATGCATATTCAAAGTAGATCCAACGAACTTTTATTCAAAACTAAAAAGAGACGAACGGTATGGCGTGAGAGCCAGTTCCATTTTTTTTTTTTTTTAATTCTGTCACGGGACACGACAGTTTCATCTCGCTTCGCCTCACAGTGAGCAAAGGGGTGGTGGGGGAGGGGGGAAAAGAGGGTGGATAGAGAAAGAGATGGGGGTGGGGAGTGGGGAAGTGGTGGGAGGCAGAAGAGGTGGGGTGGTAGAGGGAAGGCGGGGAGCAGCGGGAGAGGAGGGGGGTGGGGGGGGGGGGGGGGGGGGAGGCCCGTGCTGCCTGTCTTGACAAGGAGGACCCCCAGGACCTGATGGCAATAGATCCCGTGTCGGGCTCCGCTGAGCTCCGGTTGCCTGTTGATGAAGGGTAGCGGTGCGGTGGCTTGTCACCGGAGACCCCGCCCGCCCCGGGACCCACGGGCTGTGGGAAGATTAAGCCTTCCCATTGTGGCGGGTCGCCGCATCGTCACGGCCTGTCTGCCCGTCACCCACCCGGCCCACCCGGTCCTCCCGTCTCCCGTTCCCCGGGCACCCCTGACCTGTGATCGCTGAGCCGTGAACTCTTCGTTTTCTCCTCTGTCTTGTCCTGTCTGTCTGTCTGTCTGTCTGTCTTGTCTGTCTGTCTGTCTGTCTGTCTTGTCTGCGTGTCTTCTCTGTCTGGAGGCGTGGGATGCCGTGTCCACAATGGAGATAGGAAATGAGGTCTTGCGCTTCACCGAGAGGGTGATGTGTGTGTGTGTGTGTGTAGTTGTGTGTGTGTGTGTGTGTGTGTGTGTGTGTGTGTGTGTGTGTGTGTGTGTGTGTGTGTGTGAAGGTGGGAGGGACGGTTGAATGTGGAGGGAGGAGGAAATTAAGAGGAAAGGGGGAAGGGGGGAGGGGTGTTTACTGACTCCAAACGCATCTCTAATGACTTGGAGGATGTGGTAGTGTGTGCGTGAGTGCGTTCGTGCGTGCGTGCGTATGTGTATGTATGTATGTGTGTGTGTGTGTGTTGTGTGTGTGTGTGTGTGTGTGTGTGTGTGTGTGTGCTTGCGTGCGTGCGTGCGTGCGTGCGTGTGTGTGTGTGTGTGTGTGTGTGTGTGTGTGTGTGTGTGTGTGTGTGTGCGTTCGCACGCGCGCGCGAGTGTTGTTTTGTTTTTTCACGGGTCTTAATTTTGCCTGGAGCTGTTTAAGCAAGCAATCTAACTCCCGGACGTTTTATTTTGTATTAAGCGTCTTTCTTTCTTTCCTTCCTTCCTTCCTTTTCCCTTTTGTCTTTGTTTCGTTTTGTTTAATTGAAGATGCGTACAACATCAAAGATATCATTCGAATGCGTTTTTATGTAGTTGGCGGTACTGGTGGCAGTGGTTGTGTTTACTCCCCCCCCCCCCTCCCTCCCACCCGCCTCATAATTTGTTCCTTATTTTTTTTTAAACACATCTAAACTTAGTCGTAGCCAAGCCGTAGGGGAGGGCATCGGGATTTGTTTCAGGCGCTGAATATGCGCGTCATGATTATTTGGGTCGAAAAGCGATGACTCTGTCCAAGACAGCTCTAAAGATGGTGCGGGAGTGTGCGCCCACTGCTTCGGTTGGTCACGGCCAGAACACAGGACAGAGTGGATGGAGATATACATGTGCACACATCTCTTCTGTGCGGTTGCGTCCCTTTTCTTTCTCGCCCCCCCCCCCCCACCCCACTACTACACCCTCTTCCTGTCCCCTTCTCCCCCGGTATCCCCCTTCCCTTCCCCTCCGTCGCATCCTGCGCCCTCTTCTCCTCCCACCACCGTACCCTCCTCTCCGTCTCCCCACGTTCCTATCCCCACCCCCTCCTCCTCCTCCTCCCGCCCTTCGCCCCTCCCCTATCCCTCATCAAAGCGGACTGCGCTACCACTGCATGCGATGCGTGAAGGGGCATTGTCTGTGAATGCTGATCGACAACAGATATCTATCAACTATGAATCGGTTTGTGTACAGAGATACAGTCAGATCGATTCATAGACTGATAAACAGAGAACACGGGAAGAAACGCGCGCGCGTGCACACACACACACGCGCGCACACACGCACGTACACGCGTGCACACACGCACGTACACGGGCGGGCGCACACACACACACACCACACACACACACACACACACACACACACAGACACACACACACACACACACACACACACACACACACACACACACACAAAGAGAGAGAGAGAGAGAGAGAGAGAGAGAGAGAGAGAATGGGGGGGGGGGCATAAGCGTGTGTTTGGGACGTGGATGGGTGTGGGATTGGGGCGGAGTGGGGGACGAGGGCAGGAGGACGGGAGGGGTGATTATCACACATACTACAGAAGCCCAAGTCTTCTCCAAAGAAGCTCCTCGTCGTTCTGTTGTTAGATTCGATCTTCGGGCCGGTGTCTGCTTCGACGCGCGGCCATTTTAATTCAGCATGGCATTATGCTGGTAATGCGAGCTGTTAGGTACACGGGATTAATGTTCTGTGACTGAAACTGATGACTGGAATTACGGTTCTTGTGGCAGCTTGCCATTCCCATCTACACCTTAGACTTGAGTAACCTCCCCTGCCCATTGCCACTTGTTCTGTGGCCCAGTTTGCGCCGAAAACCCGCAGGAGGAATGAGAGACGCAGGCAGAACGCGACTGCACACAATTCAGCAACAAACAATAAATAACAATTAGAAAGCTAGATCCCATCCCACCCATCCCCACCCCCACCGCCCCTGGTGCAGTGATTAGCCTCGTGAATGGCGGTCCGGGAGGTCGAGGGTTCAATTCCCAACGGAACCATCTATATCTGGGCGGGAGCGGGCGGAGGAGGGGTTTGGCCCCTTACGACTTCTACCCAGAGTTGAGTTCGTTCTGGGCTCAGCTGGGAAGGCTGGAACCACACAGTCGAGTTTCATCTTCTACATGGATACGTTTCTGGGTGTTGCTCAAATTAAAAAAAAACTAAAACTGCAAGGTGCCTGTGTCTCCCGGGCCTGCATGACGCCTGTCGTGTACTCTGAGATAGGAATGTGACTCCATAGCATCATCCTCATCATCCCCATCCTTATCGATCAACAGAGAAATAGGTCTCACAGTCTGTGGCCCTTCGTGCCTTGCTCTCATGGTGACCTCGGTTTTCACTGCCTCTCCATGTTTACGCCCTTGACGAGTTCATGTGGAGGTGACCGGTATCGGTCAGTTCAAGGGGACTGCCGCTGGACGGACGTTGTGGCAGTTGTGCAGACGTCATTTGGCGAACAAGCATCACATTAAACTTTACACGCGTACAAAGCGAAAAGCGAAGACATGTATATCTGAATCGACCAACGATGATCGTGAGTGACATGGGACTGTTTGTAAGCGGCAGTTTTCGCTCAGTCAAAGGTGTAATAATCATGATCAACAGATCCAAAATCCACTGTTAGATATGGATCTTCACCACGGATCCACAGTGAAAATTGTGGATCTGTCCCATGCACACATTCCGTCATCCCACCAAGCGTGGTTGAATTGGAATCGGTGGTGTCAAAATGCCGGCAAACCAACCAACCAACCAACCAACCAACA
>CM031598.1:45393527-45408527 GCA_018398815.1 Conus ventricosus | reverse complement strand
AAAGAGACAGGCCGATGGGTGGGAGTATGAAAAAACGAGAGCAGGACTTGACAATGATGGAGAAGGGAGAGAGAGAGGACGCTGAGAGGACACATGGGAGTGAGGCGGTGAGTTTGAGAGAAAGAATGGGTGAAGAGACAGACAGAGTGTAAAAGAAGACAAAGGAGATGGAGGAAGAATGGGACAAAGAGAAAGAACACAGGAAGAGAGAAAGACAGGAAAGAGTGAGCGGGAGAGAGCGGAACCCGCAAGAATGGACTGCAGAGAATCAGAAATTCAGTCAAAAACGTGAAAGAAGAAACGATGGAGGTGAAGGTGAGAAGCGAAAGTGAGCCTGACAATGCAGTTTTGGTATGGGATGAAATTTGAAATTGTTGCGAATTGGGGGGTCACTTTCAGACGAGAGAGCATGAAGACGGAAGAAGAAACAACAGATGACGAAAAAGAAGGTGAAGGAAGGTATGATGGAAGAGAGGATGGTCATTGGGATGAAAAGAGAGTGTGATTTAGACAAAGAAAGGGATGTCAGATATGAGTGACGAACAGAAGAATGATAAAAAGGGGTGGCTAAGGACCAAAAGAGGGGGACAATGGCCAAAATTTAAACATGCACAGCAAGCAAGCACAACACTAGATCCAATGCAAAGCATACAATGATGGGCAAAATATAAAACAAGTACAGAATAACACAAAGCTAACGCACAGAGGGAGGGCAAAAAAGACCAAAAAATGAGGAAGGCCAAGGCCATTCACAAAATACAAGTTGGTAAGGAATAGAGGATAAGAATAAGAAATCTCCTTCATGTGTTGGAATGTCCGAAAAGGTCTGCTGGAGAAATTGTCAGATACTGATTTTTTTTGAATTTATAAACTGCTTTTGACATCTGTTGTTAAACTGAGACATCCAACTCAAAAACATTTTAGATTTGAGACAAGTTCCAGAATTTTTCTCTTCTACACCTTTATTGTCCAGCCAGAAAATATACTAAAAATGTGCAGACCTCTGGCGATTGATAAATGCTGATCAAGAAGGAGTTATCCATGGTAACATTCAGTTGATTCAATACTAATAAAAGAAAATGTTTAATGTGTGAAGCAAAAAAAAAAAAAACTGTTTACAATGCAAACAGAGATGAATTATTTTCTTGGTGGTGTATGTACATCCGGTTTGATAGCCGTTATTATCGACAAGGAATTATGATTGTACTATAGAAATGATAGAACAATATATTGTACAACAAATTGAACAGGGGAATGAATATTTATATATTATAGATGAGACTAAAAATGCTCGTATTGGGGAATGGGGATTAAATAATTGAGGATGAAATGATATATTTTGACAGATAACAGAATGTGTGAAGTGCACGTAAGTCAAAGGATAACAACATCACAATGGATTCGGAAAAAAGACTCATCGAATTTTTTTGTGGCGCATTTTAAATTTAAAAGGCTCCCCTGAATGGCTTAAATATGAAAAAACTTTGACATGGCATTCAACATTCTTTCTTCCTCGGAAAGGGAAGTATTGCCAAAGATACTATTATGCACCATAGAATTAATCGATTAATGTTGACAGCTGTAATAGTGATGAAAGAATTGAGTCTCATCATATTGCCAATTAGAATGGAGGCTCTGAGTAAACAGTGCAGGATATTCAGGAAAGCCAAACAAAAGCGAACATTCACAAAGAAAATAAAATGTGGACCCAGCCAAAGCACAAGTCCTACAATAAAAATTGTGCAAGGAGATCTGAAAGAGCAACAAGCAACATTAGAACAAATTAAAGGAGGAAATTGATGAAGACATAATACAAATAAAGATTAAATTTAATCAAATACTAAAGAATGCTGGAGAAAATGTATGGAGCAAAATATCCAGTTCAGGAGGGACCTATAACCCACAAAATGGGTGGTTATGAAAAAGTATGTAAGCTGGAAAAAGAAAGAAACAAGGACAAGCCACTGTGTAAACTTAATTAATAGATAAAAAAGAAAAAACCCTATTAAATATAAAGAAAGAAAAGGTAATATATAATAACAAAAAACGAAATTTATATGTCAAAAAATGATTAGAGGACAGAAAAAACAAACAGGAACCGAATAATTTGATACACATATGCAAAATCAGAAGGAAAGCCAGAAATTCTGGAGTACATAAAAAATATTTAGAAGAAAGAAAAAATAAAATACCAGTTATTAACATCGGAACAATGGAAAGAACATTTTTGAAAGCATATTGGAACCCCAAAATAGGAGCTATTGTAAAGAAAGCAATGAATAAGGAAGAGATTATAGTACATGAGTTAGATGGAGAAATAACAGAACAAGAAGTAGTTAGCAATAAACAAACTGCAAACAGGAAAATCTCCCCAGGAAATAGATGAAATCCCCCCAGAATTTTTCTAAAAATATAGCCTAGCAAAATAAACCAATATTTTAACTAATTATACAACAATCTGTTTTTTTTCCAAGAAGTCTTACTTCCCCCTTAAGAATGGTCACGAGCAGTAATGTACCACTCCACGAAGAAAGGCGAATAAGCAAAAAATCCAGGAAATTATAGAGGGAATTCACTGGTTACATTATAAAAGTAAATTTTAACAGCAATAATCAACAAAAGACTTTACAACTGGGCAGAAAACGAGAACAAAAATTAGTAAGAACAAGCAGATTATAGAAGGGGATATTTCAACATTAACCACATTTTCACATTAACTACTAAGATAACAAATTGCCTCTATGGCAGACTATAGAAATAAATTTTATGGTAGCATTCTCATAGATTATCAAAAGCATTTGATACCAGTAAAATAAGACAACCTATTGGAAGATCTACAGAAACATAAAGTATCCTACAAAAAATGCTTCAACATGTTAAAAGTTATTTACAAAACAGTACAAACTTTGTGTTAGATACGGAAACTGAAACTAACAGAATTATTCGAATGCCCACAGGAGTGAAACAAGGTTTGGTTTGTGTCCCCCTTGATCTTTTCTTCAATTAAAACAGAAGTGCGACTAATGGTCCACAAGAAAAGGCTGACATGTATCAATTCTTTCTAACCTGTTGCAGAAGAAATTTACACAACTGCTATTTGCGATGACATAGCCCTGGTATCATTAAACACCAGCCAGTTTTTCAAAAACAATTTAAAAGAAACCTACAACAAGCCACTCGGATTCCATAGTTTAACGGGGGGCAAGTAAATTTAACAAAAAACAAAATAATGGATTTTTAGGAAAAGGGGGCTATTAGCAAAAAAGGAGAAATGTACTACAAAGACCAAGAAACTAGTAAACAGTTAAAAGTACTAGTTTTACCACTTGAACAACCTAACTTTCAATAGACATTTCACTTTCTGAAGTATGCATGTAGAGCGAAAAGCAAAAATTTATGGAAATAAAATGAAAACCTATGTCAATAGTTTTAGACATATAGATATGGCTATTTACTTCAAAACTGTTTGACACACCAAGTTAAACCCTTACTCTTATAGCAGCAGAGCAGTGGGTCTAACTAGATACAAACAAATAGAAAATATAACACATGTTTCGCCTAAAACAATCTGGGTGTGGGCAAGAAACCCCAAATAATTTAAAATATGGAGAGTGGGTAGATTTACCCTAAATCTAGATAGCACAATAAAGGGCATTAGGTATTGGTTTAAGATATAAAATGGGAACCACAAAAACAACTCCCCAAACAGAGCAAAGAAAGGGGAGAAAAGAACCGAAAATAAATAAAACACAAAATTGGGCAATAAGAATAAAACACTGTATATAGGTAGACATACATGGCTTTTTTCAGAAGTATGTGCTAAATGAAAGGGGTAGAGATAGACACAAGATATATATCAATTATTAAAACAAAGAATGATTGATTGTCATTACAAGCAGAAAACTGGCAGATAAAATAGAAAAAAGCGAACATTTTAATACTTAAACCCGCTCTTTCAAATCCTAAACCAACCATACTGAAAAATATTTTTAATATAACGACATTACGATAGCGAAATTAGAAAAGCAACTAACCAACTACGTTTAGGGGTAAACGAATTACACATAAACAAAAAGTTTCACACGACAAGGATGCAATTACAACATTCCTTTTTGGTCCAACAGAAGAAACTAAATACACTTTTTAAAGATATTATGCCATGTTATAGACAATTAAGGAGAAATATATTTATAAGCATATAGACATAAGGAGACAATTACACTAAGGAAACCTATTACAAAATTGAAAATAGGAAAAAGACACGTGGGAACCTAGCAATGTATAAACTTTTAATCTTCTACAAAAACAGAAAACAACAAATTATAAGAACAAAGATAATAAGAGAATGGTTTTGCTTCTGTGGATTTATAGTTAATTTAAAACTGTTTGTGTATGTGTATCTAATGTTATGATTATTGAATGTTTATGTATAAAACATAAAATATATGAATCTTCGTGCATAAACACATAACAATGCATGTTGGTGACAACATAATTCTTTAGAGACAAAGGTTGAATCATTGGATTTAACTCTGAAGAAGTTTTTTCAATATATGGAAAGTAATATGACTACCTGAAATGAGGTACGACATTATGATTGGTGTGACGATATGAAACAGATTCACGGAAAGAGATGTCATATTCATGAACAAATCATTGTATACTATACTCAAAGTGAAGCAAGACAGGGACTATGGTACAAATCACGATGAAAATAAATATATAAAAATGAATACAAAGGTTTTGTATAATGAGGAATGTGAATGTAATATAAAAAATGAAGGATGAATTAAATGGTAATGAATATGTCTTGTGGACAAAAAAGTGTAATGAAAGAATAATGAAATATGAATGAAAATGCCACAACTATGAATGAAGAATGAGGGATAATGAAGCTATTATAATTGGATAATGGACTGGAGTAATGAACTTACAAGACAATGAACAAGAACTGTAAAATGTGGCATGGGTGGCATGAATATGTGTAATGTATGTATGTGTATTGTATAACATAAAGACAAAGAAAAAAGAGACTGGTTTTTTGCTTCCTGTGGGATTTTATAGGCTGAATTCAAAATGTGTTTACGCGTATACGTGTGTGTGTATAATGAATTGTGTGTGTATGCATATGTATGTTATATTGTGTGTGTATAGTAAAATATGTGTGTATGTGTGTACAAACATACAGCCCCTGAATGTGGCCCTTGAGGTCGCTGGCTATAAGCAAGCAATTATCCTATCTAATCTTTTGTGTGTACATCTATGCATGTGTGTACCTGTGTGTAAGTTATGTATATACATACATAGTATGTGTTGTATGTGTGTATATATATATTGTGAGTATGTGAATGTCGATGATAAAACATATACGAAACATGATAAGTTATGTGTATAAACTAAATAACATGGGCGGTGGGTGATAATATATACTATAAGAAGGTTGAACATGAAATTAGCTCCGGAAGGTGTTTTCGGTATAGATATGTAACATGAATATAACCTGAATGAGCATAAATTGTGATTGAAAGGTGTCGATATAACAGATTACCGAAAGAGATGATTTATAAAACACAAATAAGATTATGTAAATTTTATGTATCCTCAAGTGTGAGCGTACAAAGGTCCATGAACACATTAATATGGCATGATGGGAAAGATAATTATATAAAAAGTGATACAGGTAATAAGAGGAAACGTGAATGTTAATATAATATAAGGAATGAATTATGGAAATGAATATGTTTTTGAGGAAAATATGTGAAATGAATGAATCTGAATGGTATGTACAAATGTAATATAAATAAGGAGAATGAGGGCCGTTATAAATGATGATGGAGTAGGAATCCTCATATGAGAAATCATGATCAAGGTTGTAAATGTACACATATACATATATATTATGTATTTGTGTGCATGTGGGTGTGTACAATGTAATGGCTAACACCATATGGAATAATAATGTAATATCATGTAAAATATATGTTGTGTGTGTATAAGAGATTGAAAAAAAAGGACTGAGCCTGATTGGATTAAGGAGGTGAAGTAGAATTGAATGAAAACTACATAATATGCAGTTATCAAGAGTATAGACAATTAAAGTAAAACAAGAGGAATAAGTGTAATTATACCTAAATTGATAAGAATCAAGAATGCACAACCAAGTAAATAGGAAAGGGATGAGGGGTCATGGAGGAACACTGCAGCGACTGGCAAACACACCATAGGAATTAAATGTGTCATGGGGTTAGGTTTAGGAATTATGAATGGTCCTTTAAAAGTCAATGAGTATGTATAAATGTTATATAATTTGCAAAAAAAAAAAAAAATAAATAAAAATAAAAATAAATAAATAAACAAAATCAAAGTATAGATATAAGGAAAACATTTTTGGAAGTGGAAGGTCTGAAATAAGTAATGAGCCGGTATTTACATTACACATGTAAAACTAAAAAACGAAATGATTACAAAAGGAAAACACAGACAAATATTGAACACATAAGTGATGAAAGTATACAATAAGGTAAACCAGGAAATAAAGGTAGGAAAAGGATTTAGTTCAGTATGTCCAACATGTAAATCAGCTGACAGCATGAAGTGCGTGACCCACACAGCAGCACACACACACAGTCCCTCTCGCGAGCGAAAGTGTTTACCCTACACTTTAGAAGGGTGGCTTAGTGTGACATGTCTACTTAGTGCGTTAGCTATTCCTAGTATTGGGGTTTCTACTTATGCCCCACAAACACATACACACGCCACACATGCACTCACCCTGCAGTACGGAATGGCGAGTGGGTGTCAGTCTGTGACGCGCTCTGTCGTGGCCGGGCTTGCAGTTTTCAGAGGGTCAAGCAGCTGACGGCGTAACCAGGAAAGGCACGGCCAGGTCGGGTTTTCCGCTGGTCAGGTATGGTGGTTTTTGGGTCACAGTTGGTGTTGGTCACAGTTGGTGTTGTCTCCAGACGCCACACGTCGCTCCTGTAGTTGAGGTAGAGGACGGGCGTCCGCAATGGTAGTTGCTGTCTGGCTTTGTAGTGGGGAGCTGGCTTTGAGGAGATCCTTACTCGACGGGGTAGCGAGTCGAATGCAGCCAACTCCTTCCCGCCCTGTCGTCTGCTGGAGAGTGAGCACTGCTCATTGCGAGGCGCACCTTCCGGTTCCGGTGGTGAACCGAGTGCATATGCACGTACACTCGTGCGTCACACACTCCCCCCGACTTTATAAAAAAGCTCAATGAGTGTAGTTCCTCGCAAGAGCCCAGGCCGGCTAGCATCCGCTTTGCCCTAACAGCTGAAGAGGCGCAGAGCATTGCTGGCAGACAGGTCCAAAAGCTCCTCCACAGGCATCGACAGCATTGGTGCCACACACTCGGCCACCTGGAAGAGTTGGTTGGGTGCAGCCCACTGGCTCTTTGGGGGACGGAAATATGGAGCGTCCGTCTCCAGAAGGATGCGGTCCCGGTCCACCCCACCTAGTCCCTTTTTCTGCTCCGGGTCAAATGACCGGGGCTAAACCGGGGAACCCGAAGTGGACTTTGGGGGAAAGGCCCCCCCACCGGTCGCGGACGTTCTCATCCCCGCGAAACAGTGAACATAAATACGCTGCTCACGGGTAGGACCATCCGGACCAGGCTCAGCATTTGCAGGTAGGCCTCTGCCCATCATCCCCGGCATCCCTCGGCAGTGTAGCACCACAACTTGGTGGGGGAGACCAAGGGCGAATCCTCTGGAGATTCACAGCTTCCCGGGACCAGGTCCCCAATTGGCATGCTGTGGTCGAGTCCAATCTCGCCACAGCGGCCCCCGTGGCGATGAGACAAGTTCCCCGCGGGCCTAACGAGACTCTCTCCATATCCCGACCAGCCAATGTCGCACAACGCTGGGATGCAGCCCAACCGCCACCACCATATCCTTGGGGCACCGAACAAGATCCTCGGAGGAGGGGTAGGAGACGGGATGCAAAAGGGGGCACAAGTTCCCACAATTTGGACCCGTTTCTCCATCCTCACAAAGGCCCCCATCCAGCACAGCCCTCAGACTGGAGTCCCGGGGGAGCTGCATTGCTTTGATGTCCAAATCCAGGTGGAAGTGTGCATCAAATGCCCGCGGAAGCTGAGTTTCGGGTATCATGGCTGCCTGGGCGGGCTCCAAAGCCTCCGGGGACGGATAATGATCCCCCCTACTCACTCCCTGGGGGTCCATCCGCGCCACCAGTAGCAGCAACCACCCTCCAGTGGACCAACACGGCTGGTGACTCCGCCGGGTACAGCTGGAAGGTAGTCGGAAACCAGCTCCCAATGTTTTGACAGAAAGCTGTCATAGCCTCCCTCTGCCCATCCAAGATGCGTGCATCTTTCAGGGTGGACAGGAGACGCTGCAGTTGGGAACCGAACCAAGTCCTCCCAGCGACCAGACAAACATGATCAACCAGTCCATGGCCTGTAACAAGGGCCTTCCTTCGCACTTCAACACGTTTCTGATGTTGGGGGCAGCCTTTCGTGAAAACCCCGGGAAGGTGATGTGTAAGGCATGCACCTTGGGGTCCCCCACTAGCTCCTCGCAGCCCGGTACCATACACTCTTCCTCCCGGACTCGACTGGCAGAGTGTGACTGGCTACAGGGACGGCCTCCCTCGGCCCACCGAAGAGGGGGTGAAGGTAGCGCTGGGGATCGCCTTAGGCAGCTAGCCTGTTTTTTCTTCATCCTCCTCCTGGCCGAAGCCGAGTAGTGTTTTCCTGCCCTGCTCCCACTCGCGTCCTCCAAATAGTACGGGAGGTGAATGAAGGTCCACTTTCTGCGGGGCCAGCTCTGGGAACCTTACCTAGAGCCTCTCGACGTGCTGGGGGCTGCCCGCTTGGCACGACGCTCTAGACTTCCGGAGGCTCCAGTCCGGAACACCACCTTTTGGGAGGGGCTGTACTTTTGGCCTCAACTCCCGTGTCAGTCGTACCGCGCCAGGCGGCCACCCCAAAGATGAGGAAGAGCACCCAGCAGCGATTTTGGCGTTTCCCGGGGAAAACGACCCCCCACGGGCGACTCTCGTGGGGAGAGCAACCATGAAAATCTTCCCAGTATCCATCACGCTGAGGATGTCGGAATGCTCATACCCCACACTCCGGGCAGGCTCATCCCTCGCGGAGGGCCGCTCGATATGGCATTCCAAATGGGGTCGGTAGAAAGCGTATGTCAGGCGGACCCCCCCCCCAAATTGCTCGGAGGCTGGTTTTGGATTTGCCCGGGCGTCCAGACCACGAAGTGACAGGTGCCCATTTTCTGTGACCCACCTATCTTTCCGCAACTGATAAGTCTGCATCGCCCTGGCAACCTTCTTCAGCCATCCCTTGAGAAAGGGTCATCCGCTGCTTGGCGACAGCGACCATCGGAGCAAGCATGCTTCACGCTCGTCCCCCCGGACGCCTCTTTGGTAGCCAGAGGTCCTGCACCAACTGATCTGTGTGCGGGAACAGCCGACCTGACGCCGACAACCCATCAGCGCGCTCCAGGGCGTTAAATTTTTCCGGTGGCCATCTGAAACAGAACCTCTGTCTAAAAGCCACTGCCTGCAAGCCCTGCACTTTTTATTGTCAATATCAAGTGCGTCAGTGGCGGTGACGTTAACACACGACCATGGTACCATCCTGGCAGAAGTCGCATTGGATCATGAAACGCCCACCCACTCCCCTCCTGCAGAAGCAGTAAACCCCCCTGATCCTCATCCCTCCGGCACTTCTTCTTCTTCTGGATGTGACTTGAACCGCTGGATCCATGCAGGCAGTTTCCTGTCCCTGAAACGGCATCAGTCGGTCATGATTTGTCACGAAGACCGAGTTCCGGAGTTTGACCTTACAGGAAGGCAGACAGCTTTCTCCAGAGCCCCCCGGACCTTCCAGGGTGAACAGAGTTTCCTGCATTTACCCTTCACAACTGCAGTATCCAAGAGTTACGACATCACCCTCGGCATATGGTCTCAACAAGATCTTGAGATATAACTTCTTTTCATACGCCGAAGGGATTGTCTTCAGATTCTCTCTTGCAGCTGTGGGGCATCCTGCAAGGACGGACCAAGTGGGACACGTACTCATCCTCACACTCGAACCTCTGGCCTGGAAACCCGGGAACATCAGCTGAGCTGGTATGTTCACTTCCCTCCCCACATCAACATGTTAGGGTAAAGCCAGTGGTTCGGTTTACAGAGGATCGGATAGCTCCACTATCTGCTGTACGTGTTCGTCCCACTTGTTCTGCGCCTTCCCCAGGAAGCACCTTACGGCATCCATCAACGTTCGGTTGTACCGCTCCACCTGACCATTCGACGCAGGACGATATGGCGTTGTTCGGGCCTTGTGAATTTTTGAAAGCATGGCACAACGCCTCGAACAACTTGCTTTCAAAATTGCGTCCCTGGTCTGAGAACAGCTGGAGCGGGCAACCGAAACGTGAAAAGAACCATCCCCACCGCAGCTTTTGCTGTTCTCGGCCTTCTGAGATGGAAAGGCACGGCACATCCACCCCATTGGTAAATGGTCCACCATCATGAGGCAGTGCTCATTTCCATGGGTTGTCCTGGGCAGAGGGCCAATGAAATCAATATGGACACGTTCCATCGGCGCCCCTGCATGGTACTCAGTCAAATGGGACTTTCCCATAACGTTTGTTTTTCTTGTTTTTGCTGCAAACGTCACAGGACAACACATAGGCCTCGACTCGCGAGCTAAAAGCAAACCAAAAGAATTTCTCCTTCAGTCTGGCTTTAGGTCCTCGCCACGCCTTGGTGTGCTGCTGATGGAAGGCCCATGTGCCATGTATTGCTTGTTCCTGGAGGGAAGCGGGGACTACCAGTTCCAAGTCCTTGGAGTCTAGCTTGCGCTTGAATAGCAAGCTTTCCTTAAGCAGGAACAACTCTCTGTTCAGCCAATAGTTTTTTTGCACTTGGCGAAACTGAGGAAGAGTTCCCTTCATCGGGTTCTGTCCCATCCTGAAGGTATTGGAGGAGCAGGTGCAGATCCTTATCTTTCCCCTGTGCTGTCCGGAGTTCCTGAACTGTTAAACCCCAGCACGAGGGGATTTGGGAGGTAGCCTCTTGTGCAGACGCACATTACAGGTCCTCAGCTGCACCTGTCCATCCGAGTCTCTATCCAAGCTTACGCCACAGTGCCGCCAGTCTCAAAGTCTTCCAGACCGGCAAGACTTTCCTCCACTGCCTTTTCAGGCAGTGAGGCACTTTGACTGCCCCGAGGACAAAAACTTTTAAAGTACTCGTGCTGGTCAACCGCTCGTTGTAACCTGAGACACCTGGGCGTTTTTTACCCAAGGTGAAACCAACGATTGGCCGGCCAGACGAAGTACTTCGGCGCTCAGGATGTGTCAGAAAACTGGCAGGTGCAACCTTCCGAGTGTGCCAGAAAACTGTCAGGCCCCTTTCGGGCCAGAAAACTGTCAGGTTCACCCTGCGGGTGAACCCGAGAACTGGCAGGCACACTCTGCACCAGAAAACTGGCAGGGGTGTCCGGACATCCCAGAAAACTGGGCAGACACAGAGCCCGAACGCCCTTCAGGTGCAACCCCCGTCTGCAAACCGGACACTGGCAAAGCGCTCCCCCGGTTGGGACCGCACGAGATTGGGCAACTGTCATGCTTGTTGGCGCATGGGCAAGCCCAAAACTTTCGGAATGTGCAAGGAATTTTGCCCACTGTCATGCACATTCCATCCGTCAGAAGTAGGCACATGGCCCTCATGACTGGCAAACCCCATGGTACCCCTCCCACAGGAGAAAGTACACGGCCATAATGGCTGGCAAAACCCCCTGGTACCCCTCCCTGCGGGAGAAGGCACAAAGGCATCATGACTGGCAAACCCCATGGTACCCCTCACTGCGGGAGAAAGTACACGGCCATGATGACTGGCAAACCCCATGGCACCTCTTCCGCGACTCCTCGGAGAGACCCCCCTACAGAATCCACTTGTGAGTCCATCCCGGGTGGGGCCCGGAAGTAGGCACACGGCCATCATGACTGGCAAACCCATGGTTTCCCCTCCCTGCGGGAGAAAGTAAAACGGCCATGATGGCTGGCAAACCCCCTGGCACCTCTTCCGTGACCTCTCTCGAGAGGGCCCCCCCACAGAATCTACTGTGGGGTCCATCCGGTGGGGCTCCTCGGGAGCCAAAACTGTCAGGCTTCCTTCCGTCAGGGCCCCGGGATTCGTCCACAAACCCGAATGAACTCCCCCCACTGTTCGTCGGCTCCCTGCAGTATTTACAACCCCCACAAGGGGACTTTTTTAGGCCGAAAGCCAGCCACGAAAGATGGACAAGGGGTCAAAGCGTCGGGAATTCGGATACGCATCGGCGTTCTGAGCTTTGCCCCGGCCCCAATGTTTATACCATATGGAAATGTGAAAGTTCCTCCATTTCCCTCGGGCCAACTGTCCTGTGGGGGTTTAAACCGCAGGGGCCATGTCAGACTGAATGGTCGGGCCTGACGTAAAAAGTCCTACCTAATAGGTAGTACTTAAAAACTGCCTTGTAACCTCAGGATACTCAACAGTTCTTTCGGGGTTTTGCGTACCTTCTCTGTTCAGGGTCAGGGCGAAACTGGGCCCTACGCAATCACCCGCTCCACACCCCCTTGAATCGGGCTCAGAACCGCCCCGATTGCCAATCACTAGCATCCGTATCCCAAAACAAATGGATCCGTGCCGTTTGGCAATGCCCAGGACGGGGGTTCAGTCAATACTCTTCAGAGGGTATCGAAGGAATCCTGCTTTTCCTCATCCCAGAAGAACTTGTTTTTTCTGTGAGGTTATACAAAGGCTGCGCCAACGCTGCCAAGTCTGGAACGAACATGCGATGGTAATTTGCGAAGCCAAGGAACCGCTCCACATCTTTTGAAGATTTCGGAACGGGCCAGTCCCTCACAGTTTGAATATCCCTGTCAGACATAGCAATTTGGTTTTTGCTAACCATCCGCCCCAGGAAAATCAACTTTGGACTGGAAGAAAAGGCACTTCTTTGGCTTTTAGCTTAAGGGCCATTGCTGTCGAAACCTTTGTAACGCCCCCCTCAAATTCTGCAAATGATCTTCAAAGTGTCCCCCAGCACCAAAAAGGGCGTCCAGGAAAGCGAGCACAGTGTTCCATGTCAGACCTCTCAGGATAAGGTTCACCACGCGTGAGAATGTGGCTGGCGCATTGGCGAGCCCAAATCCCATCGAACATGCTCGAACAGACCGTACTTGGTTTAAGAAGGCAGTTTTCTTTCTGTCAGCCTCCCTGACTCTCACTTGCCATACGCATTATTGGCGTCCAGCTTCGAAAACCATGTGCTCCCCGACAAGGTATCCAGGGCGTCTTCAACCATGGCAAGTTTGACTCGGAGGAGAGGGATGTCTTACCTGGTTCACCTCCCGTCGCCACCGCTGTTCATTCCATCGCCACTCCTCTCGTGATCCCACCAGCCCTGGTCGTCCGAGTCAAATCTCCGGCCTCTTACACCTCTCTCTGCCCGGGGACCTAGATCCAACCGGACTGGAAGGACCCCGCGGGATTTAGAGACCCGATCACTCCCACGGCACTCACGATTATCGGCTATCCGGCAATGCCTTTTCGAGGTACAATTGCCCGGAACCTCTCGTGTTGTTGGCCGTGGGCGTAACAGAGGTTCGTATGACCCCTCGTCTCCGTGGCTACGGGAAACAGACGAAACCCAGAGGTGGACCGTTTGGGCCCGTACTTCTACCTCCATCCTCCGGTCCATGAACAGGTGTGTCTCTCCACCCAACTTTCCGTTCGCAGTTCTTCTGACTCACGAGCGGAAAAGCTTGATTCAATATTTCTCTAGTCAGACGGGGTCGGGACAAGGTGTGGAAACTTTACGGGGTATTTTTGATTTACTGGCCTGGCTTGGGGTGATGGTTTTTCTGGCTTCACTCTTTACTGTAACTACACCAGTCGCCACCGACCCTTCAGTAGTACACCCTGGTCCCCCAAAATTAATCAAAGAAAGAAGGTAAGGGCTTTCTTCCCGTGCAGCACGGACGGCAAGATTGATAAGGTCAATCCTCCCTCCCTCTCTCTAAATTTTGACCAACTGGGGAGCCCTCTTAGGCCCTATCCCGGGAGCAATCTGACTAAGCTGCGAATGCAGTTGCTAAATTGATATTTAAAAGCCATTAGGGGAGTGACTGTAAATTTTCTGGGGTTACCTAATATAGGGTATACCCACTCCCTTCCAATTTCTAACTGCAAGGGTTGACATATATAACTGTATGCTAGTATCTGTGTAAATAGTGCTTGGTGCTGAGCAGCAACACAATTCCAATAACTAGGACAACACTGACTGCATGCACAACTAAGCTACGGGTAATCCCACTTCTGACACCCTTAAAGTGTTTACCCTACACTTTAGAAGGGTGGCTTAGGGGGACATGTCTACTTAGTGCGTTAGCTATTCCTAGTATTGGGGTTTCTACTTATGCACACAAAACACATACACACGCACACAGTTTCAAAAACTCACCCTGCAGTACTGGAATGGCGAGGGGGGTGTCAGTCTGTGACGCGCTCTGGGCGTGGCCGGGCTTGCAGCTTTCAGAGGGTCAAGCAGCTGACGGCCCTAACCAGGAAAGGCGACGGCCACGTCTGGTTCCGCTGGTCGGTATGGTGGTTGTTGGTCACAGTTTGGTGTTGGTCACAGTTTGGTGTTGTCTCCAGACGCCCCACGTCGCTCCTGTAGTTTTAGGTAGAGGACGGGCGTCCGCAATGGTAGTTGCTGTCTGGCTTTGTTTGTCGGGAGCTGGCTTTGAGGAGATCCTTCTCGACGGGGGTAGCGAGTCGAATGCAGCCCACTCCTTCCCGCCCTGTCGTCTGCTGGAGGGGTGAGCAAATGCTCCCTTGCGAGGCGCACCTTCCGGTTCCGGTGGTGAACCGAGTGCATATGCACGCTACACTCGTGCGTCACTACAGTTCAGTAGGTCAACATGTAAATCAGCTGACAGCAGAAGT